>JBBPBQ010020321.1:15700438-15716808 GCA_037974755.1 Cicer yamashitae | reverse complement strand
GTTAAAAACCCTAATTGGATTAGAATAAGCCTAGCGAGGACGAAAATCACACTATTGGATTACTGATGACAGAAAATCACTTATTATATGCACAAGATTGGTTAAAAACCCTAATTGGATTAGAATAAGCCTAGGGAGGAAAAAAATGACCTAAATGTGCAACCAATGACACAAAATCACATATTGGATACACAAGATTGGTTAAAAACCCTAATTGGATTAGAATAAGCCTAGGGAGGACGAAAATGACCTAAATGTTCAACCAATGACACAAAATGACACAAAATCACATATTGGATACACAAGATTGGTTAAAAACCCTAATTGGATTATAATAAGCCTAGGGATGACGAAAATTACCTAAATGTGCAACCAATGACACAAAATCACATATTGGATGCACAAGATTGGTTAAAAACCCTAATTGGATTAGAATAAGCCTAGGGAGTACGAAAATGACTTAAATGTTCAACCAATGACATAAAATGACACAAAATCACATATTGGATGCAGAAGAATCGTTAAAAACTCTAATTGGATTAGAATAAGCTTAGCGAGGACGAAAATGACCTAATTGGATTACCAATGACACAAAATCACTTATTATATGTACAAGATTGGTTAAAAACCCTAATTGGATTAGAATAAGCCTAGGGAGGACAAAAATGACCTAAATGTGCAACCAATGACACAAAATCACATATTGGATGCACAAGATTGGTTAAAAACCCTAATTGGATTAGAATAAGCCTAGGGAGGACGAAAATGACCTAAATGTGCAACCAATGACACAAAATCACATAATGGATGCACAAGATTGGTTAAAAACCCTAATTGGATTAGAATAAGCCTACGGAGGACGAAAATGACCTAAATGTGCAACCAATGACACAAAATCACATATTGGATGCACAAGATTGGTTAAAAACCCTAATTGGATTAGAATAAGCCTAGGGAGGACGAAAATGACCTAAATGTTCAACCAGTGACCCAAAATGACACAAAATCACATATTGGATGCACAAGATTGGTTAAAAACCCTAATTGGATTAGAATAATCCTAGGGAGGATGAAAATGACCTAAATGTGCAACCAATGACACAAAATCACATATTGGATGCACAAGATTGGTTAAAAACCCTAATTGGATTAGAATAAGCCTAGGGAGGACGAAAATGACCTAAATGTGCAACCAATGACACAAAATCACATATTGGATGCACAAGATTGGTTAAAAACCCTAATTGGATTAGAATAAGCCTAGGGAGGACGAAAAAGACCTAAATGTGCAACCACTGACACAAAATCACATATTGGATGCACAAGAATGGTTAAAAACCCTAATTGGATTACAATAAGCCTAGCGAGGACGAAAATGACCTAATTGGATTACCAATGACACAAAATCACTTATTATATGCACAAGATTGGTTAAAAACCCTAATTGGATTAGAATAAGCCTAGGGAGGACGAAAATGACCTAAATGTTCATCCAATGACATAAAATGACACAAAATCACATATTGGATGCACAAGATTGGTTAAAAACCGTAATTGGATTAGAATAAGCCTAGGGACGACGAAAATGACCTAAATGTTCAACCAATGACACAAAATCACATATTAGATGCACAAGATTGGTTAAAAACCCTAATTGGATTAGAATAAGCCTAGGGAGGACGAAAATGACCTAAATGTTCAACCAATGACACAAAATGACACAAAATCACATATTGGATGCACAAGATTGGTTAAAAACCCTAATTGGATTAGAATAAGCCTAGGGACGACAAAAATGACCGAAATGTTCAACCAATGACACAAAATGACACAAAATCACATATTGGATGCACAAGATTGGTTAAAAACCCTAATTGGATTAGAATAAGCCTAGCGAGGACGAAAATGACCTAATTGGATTACCAATGACACAAAATCACTTATTATATGCACAAGATTGGTTAAAAACCCTAATTGGATTAGAATAAGCCTAGGGAGGACGAAAATGACCTAAATGTTCAACCAATGACACAAAATCACATATTGGATGCACAAGATTGGTTAAAAACCTTAATTGGATTAGAATAAGCCTAGGGAGGACGAAAATGACCTAAATGTTCAACCAATGACACAAAATGACACAAAATCACATATTGGATGCACAAGATTGGTTAAAAACCCTAATTGGATTAGAATAAGCCTAGGGAGGACGAAAATGACCTAAATGATCAACCAATGACAGAAAATCACATATTGGATGCACAAGATTGGTTAAAAACACTAATTGGATTAGAATAGGTCTAGGGAGGACGAAAATGACCTAAATGTTAAACCAATGACACAAAATCACATATTAGATGCACAAGTTTGGTTAAAAACCCTAATTGGATTAGAATAAGCCTAGGGAGGACGAAAATGACCTAAATGTTCAACCAATGACACAAAATCACATATTGGATGCACAAGATTGGTTAAAAACCCTAATTGGATTAGAATAAGCCTAAAGTGGACGAAAATATCCTAAATGTTCAACCAATGACACAAAATGACACAAAATCACATATTGGATGCACAAGATTGGTTAAAAACCCTAATTGGATTAGAATAAGCCTAGGGAGGACGAAAATGACCTAAATGTTCAACCAATGACACAAAATGACACAAAATCACATATTGGATGCACAAGATTGGTTAAAAACCCTAATTGGATTAGAATAAGCATAGCGATGACGAAAATGACCTAAATGTTCAACAAATGACACAAAATCACGTATTGGATGCACAAGATTGGTTAAAAACTCTAATTGGATTAGAATAAGCCTAGGGAGGACGAAAATGACCTAAATGTTCAACCAATGACACAAAATGACACAAAATCACATATTGGATGCACAAGATTGGTTAAAAACCCTAATTGGATTAGAATAAGCCTAGGGAGGACGAAAATGACCTAAATGTTCATCCAACGACACAAAATGACACAAAATCACATATTGGATGCACAAGATTGGTTAAAAACCCTAATTGGATTAGAATAAGCCTAGGGAGGACGAAAATGACCTAAATGTTCAACCAATGACACAAAATGACACAAAATCACATTTTGGATGCACAAGATTGGTTAAAAACCCAAATTGGATTAGAATAAGCCTAGGGAGGACGAAAATGACCTAAATGTTCAACCAATGACACAAAATGACACAAAATCACATATTGGATGCACAAGATTGGTTAAAAACCCTAATTGGATTAGAATAAGCCTAGGGAGAACGAAAATGAACTAAATGTTCAACCAATGACACAAAATGACACAAAATCACATATTGGACGCACAAGATTGGTTAAAAATCCTAATTGGATTAGAATAAGCCTAGGGAGGACGAAAATGACCTAAATGTTCAACCAATGACACAAAATGACAAAAAATCACATATTGGATGCTCAAGATTGGTTAAAAACCCTAATTGGATTAGAATAAGCCTAGGGAGGACGAAAATGACCTAAATGTTCAACCAATGACACAAAATGACACAAAATCACATATTGGATGCACAAGATTGGTTAAAAACCCTAATTGGATTAGAATAAGCCTAGGGAGGACGAAAATGACCTAAATGTTCAACCAATGACACAAAATGACACAAAATCACATATTGGTTGCACAAGATTGGTTAAAAACCCTAATTGGATTAGAATAAGCCTAGGTAGGACGAAAATGACCTAAATGTTGAACCAATGACCCAAAATCACATATTGGATGCACAAGATTGGTTAAAAACCCTAATTGGATTAGAATAAGCCTAGGGAGGACGAAAATGACCTAAATGTTCAACCAATGACACAAAATGACACAAAATCACATATTGGATGCACAAGATTGGTTAAAAACCCTAATTGGATTAGAATAAGCCTAGGGAGGACGAAAATGACCTAAATGTTCAACCAATGACACAAAACAACACATAATCACATATTGGATGCACAAGATTGGTTAAAAACCCTAATTGGATTAGAATAAGCCTGTGGAGGACGAAAATGACCTAAATGTTCAACCAATGACACAAAATCACATATTGGACGCACAAGATTGGTTAAAAACGCTAATTGGATTAGAATAAGCCTAGGGAGGACGAAAATGACCTAAATTTTCAACCAATGACACCAAATCACATATTGGATGCACAAGATTGGTTAAAAACCCTAATTGGATTAGAATAAGCCTAGGGAGGACGAAAATGACCTAAATGTTCAACCAATGACACAAAATGACACAAAATCACATATTGGATGCACAAGATTGGTTAAAAACCCTAATTGGATTAGAATAAGCCTAGGGAGGACGAAAATGACCTAAACGTTCAACCAATGACACAAAATCACATATTGGATGCACAAGATTGGATAAAAACCCTAATTAAATTAGAATAAGCCTAGGGAGGACGAAAATGACCTAAATGTTCAACCAATGACACAAAATGACTTATTGGATGCACAACATTGTTTAAAACCCCTAATTGGATTAGAATAAGCCTAGGGAGGACGAAAATGACCTAAATGTTCAACCAATGACACAAAATGACACAAAATCACATATTGGATGCACAAGATTGGTTAAAAACCCTAATTGGATTAGAATAAGCCTAGGGAGGACGAAAATGACCTAAATGTTCAACCAATGACACAAAATGACACAAAATCACATATTGGATGCACAAGATTGGTTAAAAACCCTAATTGGATTAGAATAAGCCTAGGGAGTACGAAAATGACTTAAATGTTCAACCAATGACATAAAATGACACAAAATCACATATTGGATGCAGAAGAATCGTTAAAAACTCTAATTGGATTAGAATAAGCTTAGCGAGGACGAAAATGACCTAATTGGATTACCAATGACACAAAATCACTTATTATATGTACAAGATTGGTTAAAAAGCCTAATTGGATTAGAATAAGCCTAGGGAGGACAAAAATGACCTAAATGTGCAACCAATGACACAAAATCACATATTGGATGCACAAGATTGGTTAAAAACCCTAATTGGATTAGAATAAGCCTAGGGAGGACGAAAATGACCTAAATGTTCAACCAATGACACAAAATGACACAAAATCACATATTGGATGCACAAGATTGGTTAAAAACGCTAATTGGATTACAATAAGCCTAGGGAGGACGAAAATGACCTAAACGTTCAACGAATGACACAAAACGACACAAAATCACATATTGGATGCACAAGATTGGTTAAAAACTCTAATTGGATTTGAATAAGTCTAGCGAGGACAAAAATGACCCAATTGGATTACCAATGACACAAAATCACTTATTATATGCACAAGATTGGTTAAAAATCCTAATTGGATTAGAATAAGCCTAGGGAGGACGAAAATGACTTAAATGTTCAACCAATGACACAAAATCACATATTGGATGCAAAAGATTTGTTAAAAACCCTAATTGGATTAGAATAAGCATAAAGAGGGCGAAACTGACCTAAATGTGCAACCAATGACACAAAGTCACATATTGGATGCAGAATATTGGTTAAAAATCCTAATTGGATTAGAATAAGCCTAGGGAGGACGAAAATGACCTAAATGTTCAACCAATGACCCAAAATGACGCAAAATCACATATTGGATGCACAAGATTGGTTTAAAACCCTAATTGGACAAGAATAAGCCTAGGGAGGACGAAAATGACCTAAATGTGCAACCAATGACACAAAATCACATATTGGATGCACAAGATTGGTTAAAAACCCTAATTGGATTAGAATAAGCCTAGGGAGGACGAAAATGACCTAAACGTTCAACCAATGACACAAAACGACGGAAAATCACTTATTATATGCCCAAGATTGGTTAAAAACCCTAATTGGATTAGAATAAGCTTAGGGAGGACGAAAATGACCTAAATGTGCAACCAATGACACAAAATGACATATTGGATACACAAGATTGGTTAAAAACCCTAATTGGATTAGAATAAGCATAGGGAGGACGAAATTGACCTAAATGTTCAACCAATTACATAAAATGACACAAAATCACATATTGGATGCACAAGATTGGTTAAAAACCCTAATTGGATTAGAATAAGCCTAGGGAGGACGAAAATGACCTAAATGTGCAACCAATGACACAAAATCACATATTGGATGCACAAGATTCGTTAAAAAGCCTAATTGGATCAGAATAAGCCTAGGGATGACGAATATGAACCAAATATTCAACCAATGACACAAAATCACTTTTTGGATGCACACGATTGGTTAAAAACCCTATTTGGATTAGAATAAGCCTAGGGAGAACGAAAATAACCTAAATGTGCAACCAGTGACATAAAATCACTTATTATATGCACAAGATTGGTTAAAAACCCTAATTGGATAAGAATAAGCATAGGGACAACAAAAATGACCTAAATGTGCAACCAATGACACAAAATCATTTATTATATGCACAAGATTTGTTAAAAACCCTAATTGGACTAGAATTAGACTAGGGAGGACAAAAATGACCAAAATGTGAAACCAATAACACAAAATCACATATTGGATGGACAAGATTCGTTAAGAAGCCTGATTGGATCAGAATAAGCCTAGGGAGGACGAAAATGAACCAAATATTCAACCAATGACACAAAATCACTTTTTGGATGCACACGATTGGTTAAAAACCCTATTTGGATTAGAATAAGCCTAGGGAGAACGAAAATAACCTAAATGTGCAACCAATGACACAAAATCACTTATTATATGCACAAGATTGGTTAAAAACCCTAATTGGATTAGAATAAGCCTAGGGAGGACGAAAATGACCTAAATGTGCAACCAATGACACAAAATCACTTATTATATGCACAAGATTGGTTAAAAACCCTAATTGGATTAGAATAAGCCTAGGGAGGACAAAAATGACCTAAATGTGCAACCAATGACACAAAATCACATATTGGATGCACAAGATTGGTTAAAAACCCTAATTGGATTAGAATAAGCCTAGGGAGGACGAAAATGACCTAAATGTTCAACCAATGACACAAAATCGCATATGGGATGCACAACATTGGATTAAAATCCTAATTGGATTAGAATAAGCCTGGGGACGACGAAAATAACCTAAATGTTCAACCAATGACACAAAATCACATATTGGATGCACAAGATTGGTTAAAAACCCTAATTGGATTAGAATAAGCCTAGGGAGGACGAAAATGACCTAAATGTGCAACCAATGACACAAAATCACATATTGGATGCACAAGATTGGTTAAAAACCCTAATTGGATTAGAATAAGCCTAGGGAGGACGAAAATGACCTAAATGTTCAACCAATGACACAAAATGACACAAAATCACATATTGGATCCACAAGATTGGTTAAAAACCCTAATTGGATTAGAATAAGCCTAGCGAGGACGAAAATGACCTAATTGGATTACCAATGACACAAAATTACTTATCATATGCACAAGATTGGTTAAAAACCCTAATTGGATTACAATAAGCCTAGGGAGGACAAAAATGACCTAAATGTTGAACCAATGACACAAAGTCACATATTGGATGCACAAGATTGGTTAAAAACCCTAATTGGATTAGAATAAGCGTAGGGAGGACGAAAATGACCTAAATGTGCAACCAATGACACAAAATCACATATTGGATGCACAAGATTGGTTAAAAACCCTAATTGGATTAGAATAAGCCTAGGGAGGACGAAAATGACCTAAATGTTCAACCAATGACACAAAATCACGTATTGGATGCACAAGATTGGTTAAAAACCCTAATTGGATTAGAATAAGCCTAGGGAGGACGAAAATGACCTAAATGTTCAACCAATGACACAAAATGACACAAAATCACATATTGGATGCACAAGATTGGTTAAAAACCCTAATTGGATTAGAATAAGCCTAGGGAGAACGAAAACGACCTAAATGTTCAACTAATTGCACAAAATCACATATTGGATGCACAAGATTTGTTAAAAACCCTAATTGGATTAGAATAAGCCTAGGGAGGACGAAAATGACCTAAATGTTCAACCAATGACACAAAATCACATATTGGATGCACAAGATTGGTTAAAAACCTTAATTGGATTAGAATAAGCCTAGGGAGGACAAAAATGACCGAAATGTTCAACCAATGACACAAAATCACATATTGGATGCACAAGATTGGTTAAAAACCCTAATTGGATTAGAATAAGCCTAGGGAGGACGAAAATGACCTAAATGTTCAACCAATGACACAAAATGACACAAAATCACATATTGGATGCACAAGATTGGTTAAAAACCCTAATTGGATTAGAATTAGCCTAGGGAGGACGAAAATGAACTAAATGTTCAACCAATGACAAAAAATGACACAAAATCACATATTGGATGCACAAGATTGGTTAAAAACCCTAATTGGATTAGAATAAGCCTAGGGAGGACGAAAATGACCTAAATGTTCAACCAATGACACAAAATGACACAAAATCACATATTGGATGCACAAGATTGGTTAAAAACCCTAATTCGATTAGAATAATCCTAGCGAGGACGAAAATGACCTAAAGCGATTACCAATAACACAAAATCACATATTGTATGCACAAGATTGGTTAAAAACCCTAATTGGATTACAATAAGCCTAGGGAGGACGAAAATGACCTAAATGTTCAACCAATGACAAAAAATGACACAAAATCACATATTGGATGCACAAGATTGGTTAAAAACCCTAATTGGATTAGAATAAGCCTAGGGAGGACGAGAATGACCTAAATGTGCAACCAATGACACAAAATCACATATTGGATGCATAAGATTGGTTAGAAACCCTAATTGGATTAGAATAAGCCTAGCGAGGACGAAATTTGCCTAAATGTTCAACCAATGACACAAAATCACATATTGGATGCACAAGATTGGTTAAAAACCCTAATTGGATTACAATAAGCCTAGGGAGGACGAAAATGACCTAAATGTGCAACCAATGACACAAAATCACATATTATATGCACAAGATAGGTTAAAATCCCTAATCGGATTAGAATAAGCCTAGCGAGGACGAAAATGACCTAAATGTGCAACCAATGACACCAAATCACATATTGGATGCACAAGATTGGTTAAAAACCCTAATTGGATTAGAATAAGCCTAGTGAGGACGAAAATGACATAATTGAACTACCAATGACACAAAATCACTTATTATATGCTCAAGATTGGTTAAAAACCCTAATTGGATTAGAATAAGCCTAGGGAGGACGAAAATGACCTAAATGTTCAACCAATGATACAACATGACACAAAATCACATATTGGATGCACAAGATTGATTAAAAACCCTAATTGGATTAGAATAAGCCTAGGGAGGACGAAAATGACCTAAATTTGCAACCAATGACACAAAATCACATATTGGATGCACAAGATTGGTTAAAAACCCTAATTGGACTAGAATAAACCTAGGGGGGACGAAAATGACCTAAATGTTCAACCAATGACACAAAATGACAAAAAATCACATATTGGATGCATTAGATTGGTTAAAAATTCTAAATGGATTAGAATAAGCCTAGCGAGGACGAAAATGAACTAATTGAATTACCAATGACACAAAATCACTTATTATATGACCAAGATTGGTTAAAAACCCTAATTGGATTAGAATAAGCCTAGGGAGGACGAAAATGACCTAAATGTGCAACCAATGACACAAAATCACATATTGGATGCACAAGATTGGTTAAAAACCCTAATTGGATTAGAATAAGCCTAGGGAGGACGAAAATGACCTAAATGTTCAACCAATGACACAAAATGACACAAAATCACATATTGGATGCACAAGATTGGTTAAAAACCCTAATTGGATTAGAATAAGCCTAGGGAGGACGAAAATGACCTAAACGTTCAACCAATGACACAAAATCACATATTGGATGCACAAGATTGGATAAAAACCCTAATTAAATTAGAATAAGCCTAGGGAGGACGAAAATGACCTAAATGTTCAACCAATGACACAAAATGACTTATTGGATGCACAACATTGTTTAAAACCCCTAATTGGATTAGAATAAGCCTAGGGAGGACGAAAATGACCTAAATGTTCAACCAATGACACAAAATGACACAAAATCACATATTGGATGCACAAGATTGGTTAAAAACCCTAATTGGATTAGAATAAGCCTAGGGAGGACGAAAATGACCTAAATGTTCAACCAATGACACAAAATGACACAAAATCACATATTGGATGCACAAGATTGGTTAAAAACCCTAATTGGATTAGAATAAGCCTAGGGAGGACGAAAATGACCTAAATGTGCAACCAATGACACAAAATCACATATTGGATGCACAAGATTCGTTAAAAACCCTAATTGGATTAGAATAAGCCTAGCGAGGACGAAAATCACACTATTGGATTACTGATGACAGAAAATCACTTATTATATGCACAAGATTGGTTAAAAACCCTAATTGGATTAGAATAAGCCTAGGGAGGAAAAAAATGACCTAAATGTGCAACCAATGACACAAAATCACATATTGGATGCACAAGATTGGTAAAAAACCGTAATTGGATTAGAATAAGCCTAGGGAGGACGAAAATGACCTAAATGTTCAACCAGTGACACAAAATGACACAAAATCACATATTGGATACACAAGATTGGTTAAAAAACCTAATTGGATTATAATAAGCCTAGGGAGGACGAAAATTACCTAAATGTGCAACCAATGACACAAAATCACATATTCAATGCACAAGATTGGATAAAAACCCTAATTGGATTAGAATAAGCCTAGGGAGTACGAAAATGACTTAAATGTTCAACCAATGACATAAAATGACACAAAATCACATATTGGATGCAGAAGAATCGTTAAAAACTCTAATTGGATTAGAATAAGCTTAGCGAGGACGAAAATGACCTAATTGGATTACCAATGACACAAAATCACTTATTATATGTACAAGATTGGTTAAAAACCCTAATTGGATTAGAATAAGCCTAGGGAGGACAAAAATGACCTAAATGTGCAACCAATGACACAAAATCACATATTGGATGCACAAGATTGGTTAAAAACCCTAATTGGATTAGAATAAGCCTAGGGAGGACGAAAATGACCTAAATGTGCAACCAATGACACAAAATCACATAATGGATGCACAAGATTGGTTAAAAACCCTAATTGGATTAGAATAAGCCTACGGAGGACGAAAATGACCTAAATGTGCAACCAATGACACAAAATCACATATTGGATGCACAAGATTGGTTAAAAACCCTAATTGGATTAGAATAAGCCTAGGGAGGACGAAAATGACCTAAATGTTCAACCAATGACAAAAAATGACACAAAATCACATATTGGATGCACAAGATTGGTTAAAATCCCTAATTGGATTAGAATAAGCCTAGGGAGGACGAAAATGACCTAAATGTTCAACCAATGACACAAAATGACACAAAATCACATATTGGATGCACAAGATTGGTTAAAAACCCTAATTGGATTAGAATAAGCCTAGGGAGGACGAAAATTACCTAAATATGCAACCAATGACACAAAATCACATATTTTATGCACAAGATTGGTTAAAAACCCTAATTGGATTAGAATAAGGCTAGGGAGGACGAAAATGACCTAAATGTGCAACCAATGACACAAATTCACATATTGGATGTACAAGATTGGTTAAAATCCCTAATTAGATTAGAATAAGCAAGGAGAACGAAAATTACCTAAATGTGCAACCAATGACACTAAATCACATATTGGATGCACAACATTGGTTAAAAACCCTAATTGGATTAGAATAAGCCTAGGGAGTATGAAAATGACTTAAATGTTCTACCAATGACACAAAATGACACAAAATCACATATTGGATGCACAAGATTGGTTAAAATCCCTAATTGGATTAGAATAAGCCTAGGGAGGACGAAAATGACCTAAATGTTCAACCAATGACACAAAATGACACAAAATCACATATTGGATGGACAAGATTGGTTAAAAACCCTAATTGGATTAGAATAAGCCTAGGGAGGACGAAAATGACCTAAATGTTCAACCAATGACACAAAATGACACAAAATCACATATTGGATGCACAAGATTGGTTAAAAACCCTAATTGGATTAGAATAAGCCTTGGGAGGACGAAAATGAACTAAATGTTCAACCAATGACATAAAATCACATATTGGATGCACAAGATTGGTTAAAAACGCTAATTGGATTAGAATAAGCCTAGGGAGGACGAAAATGACCTAAATGTTCAACCAATAACACAAAATGACACAAAATCACATATTGAACGCACAAGATTGGTTAAAAACCCTAATTGGATTAGAATAAGCCTAGGGAGGACGAAAATGACCTAAATGTTCAACCAATAACACAAAATGACACAAAATCACATATTGAATGCACAAGATTGGTTAAAAACCCTAATTGGATTAGAATCAGCCTAAGGAGGACGAAAATGACCTAAATGTTCAACCAATGACACAAAAAGACACAAAATCACATATTGGATGCAAAGAATGGTTGAAAACCCTAATTGGATTAGAATAAGCCTAAGGAGGACGAAAATGACCTAAATGTTCAACCAATGACACAAAATCACATATTGGATGCACAAGATTGGTTAAAAACCCTAATTGGATTAGAATAAGCCTAGGGAGGACGAAAATGACCTAAATGTTCAACCAATGACACAAAATGACACAAAATCACATATTGGATGCACAAGATTGGTTAAAAACCCTAATTGGATTAGAATAAGCCTAGGGAGGACGAAAATGACAAAAATGTTGAACCAATGACACAAAATGACACAAAATCACTTATTGGATGCACAAGATTGGTTAAAAACCCTAATTGGATTAGAATAAGCCTAGGGAGGACGAAAATTACCTAAATGTTCAACCAATGACACAAAATGACACAAAATCACATATTGGATGCACAAGATTGGTTAAAAACCCTAATTGGATTAGAATAAGCCTAGGCAGGACGAAAATGACCTAAATGTTCAACCAATGACACAAAATGACAAAAAATCACATACTGGATGCACAAGATTGGTTAAAAACCCGAATTGGATTAGAATAAGCCTAGGGAGGACGAAAATGACCTAAATGTTCAACCAATGACACAAAATGACACAAAATCACATATTGGATGCACAAGATTGGTTAAAAACCCTAATTGGATTAGAATAAGCCTAGGGAGGACGAAAATGACCTAAATGTTCAACCGATGACACAAAATGACACAAAATCACATATTGGATGCACAAGAATGGTTAAAAACCCTAATTGGATTAGAATAAGCCTAGGGAGGACGAAAATGACCTAAATGTTCAACCAATGACACAAAATCACATATTGGATGCACAAGATTGGTTAAAAACCCTAATTGGATTAGAATAAGCCTAGGGTGGACGAAAATGATCTAAATGTTCAACCAATGACACAAAATGAAACAAAATCACATATTGGATGCACAAGATTGGTTAAAAACCCTAATTGGATTAGAATAAGCCTAGGGAGGACGAAAATGACCTAAATGTTCAACCAATGACACAAAATCACATATTGGTTGCACAAGATTGGTTAAAAACCCTAATTGGATTAGAATAAGCCTAGGGAGGACGAAAATGAACTAAATGTTCAACCAATGACACAAAATGACACAAAATCACATATTGGATGCACAAGATTGGTTAAAAACCCTAATTGGATTAGAATAAGCCTAGGGAGGACGAAAATGACCTAAATGTTCAACCAATGACACAAAATGACACAAAATCACATATTGCATGCACAAGATTGGTTAAAACCTTATTGGATTAGAATAAGCCTAGGGAGGACGAAAATGACCTAAATGTTCAACCAATGACACAAAATGACACAAAATCACATATTGGATGCACAAGATTGGTTAAAAACCCTAATTGGATTAGAATAAGCCTAGGGAGGACGAAAATGACCTAAATGTTGAACCAATGACACAAAATTACACAAAATCACATACTGGATGCACAAGATTGGTTAAAAACCCTAATTGGATTAGAATTAGCCTAGGGAGGACGAAAATGACCTAAATGTTCAATCAATGACACAAAATCACATATTGGATGCACAAGATTGGTTAAAAACCCTAATTGGATTAGAATAAGCCTAGGGAGGACGAAAATGACCTAAATGTTCAACCAATGACACAAAATGACACAAAATCACATATTGGATGCACAAGATTGGTTAAAAACCCTAATTGGATTAGAATAAGCCTAGGGAGGACGAAAATGACCTAAATGTTCAACCAATGACACAAAACAACACATAATCACATATTGGATGCACAAGATTGGTTAAAAACCCTAATTGGATTAGAATAAGCCTGTGGAGGACGAAAATGACCTAAATGTTCAACCAATGACACAAAATCACATATTGGACGCACAAGATTGGTTAAAAACGCTAATTGGATTAGAATAAGCCTAGGGAGGACGAAAATGACCTAAATTTTCAACCAATGACACCAAATCACATATTGGATGCACAAGATTGGTTAAAAACCCTAATTGGATTAGAATAAGCCTAGGGAGGACGAAAATGACCTAAATGTTCAACCAATGACACAAAATGACACAAAATCACATATTGGATGCACAAGATTGGTTAAAAACCCTAATTGGATTAGAATAAGCCTAGGGAGGACGAAAATGACCTAAACGTTCAACCAATGACACAAAATCACATATTGGATGCACAAGATTGGATAAAAACCCTAATTAAATTAGAATAAGCCTAGGGAGGACGAAAATGACCTAAATGTTCAACCAATGACACAAAATGACTTATTGGATGCACAACATTGTTTAAAACCCCTAATTGGATTAGAATAAGCCTAGGGAGGACGAAAATGACCTAAATGTTCAACCAATGACACAAAATGACACAAAATCACATATTGGATGCACAAGATTGGTTAAAAACCCTAATTGGATTAGAATAAGCCTAGGGAGGACGAAAATGACCTAAATGTTCAACCAATGACACAAAATGACACAAAATCACATATTGGATGCACAAGATTGGTTAAAAACCCTAATTGGATTAGAATAAGCCTAGGGAGTACGAAAATGACTTAAATGTTCAACCAATGACATAAAATGACACAAAATCACATATTGGATGCAGAAGAATCGTTAAAAACTCTAATTGGATTAGAATAAGCTTAGCGAGGACGAAAATGACCTAATTGGATTACCAATGACACAAAATCACTTATTATATGTACAAGATTGGTTAAAAAGCCTAATTGGATTAGAATAAGCCTAGGGAGGACAAAAATGACCTAAATGTGCAACCAATGACACAAAATCACATATTGGATGCACAAGATTGGTTAAAAACCCTAATTGGATTAGAATAAGCCTAGGGAGGACGAAAATGACCTAAATGTTCAACCAATGACACAAAATGACACAAAATCACATATTGGATGCACAAGATTGGTTAAAAACGCTAATTGGATTACAATAAGCCTAGGGAGGACGAAAATGACCTAAACGTTCAACGAATGACACAAAACGACACAAAATCACATATTGGATGCACAAGATTGGTTAAAAACTCTAATTGGATTAGAATAAGTCTAGCGAGGACAAAAATGACCCAATTGGATTACCAATGACACAAAATCACTTATTATATGCACAAGATTGGTTAAAAACCCTAATTGGATTAGAATAAGCCTACGGAGGACGAAAATGACTTAAATGTTCAACCAATGACACAAAATCACATATTGGATGCAAAAGATTTGTTAAAAACCCTAATTGGATTAGAATAAGCATAAGGAGGGCGAAAATGACCTAAATGTGCAACCAATGACACAAAGTCACATATTGGATGCAGAATATTGGTTAAAAATCCTAATTGGATTAGAATAAGCCTAGGGAGGACGAAAATGACCTAAATGTTCAACCAATGACCCAAAATGACGCAAAATCACATATTGGATGCACAAGATTGGTTAAAAACCCTAATTGGATTAGAATAATCCTAAAGGACGAAAATTACCTAAATGTGCAACCAATGACACAAAATCACATATTCGATGCACAAGATTGGTTAAAAACCCTAATTGGATTAGAATAAGCCTAGGGTGTACGAAAATGACTTAAATGTTCAACGAAAGACACAAAATGACACAAAATCACATATTGGATGCACAAGATTCGTTAAAAACCCTAATTGGATTAGAATAAGCCTAGGGAGGACGAAAATTACCTAAATGTGCAACCAATGACACAAAAT
>JBBPBQ010020321.1:15681209-15699058 GCA_037974755.1 Cicer yamashitae | reverse complement strand
TTGGTTAAAAACCCTAATTGGATTAGAATAAGCCTAGGGAGTACGAAAATGACTTAAATGTTCAACCAATGATATAAAATGACACAAAATCACATATTGGATGCACAAGAATCGTTAAAAACTCTAATTGGATTAGAATAAGCTTAGCGAGGACGAAAATGACCTAATTAGATTACCAATGACACAAAATCAGTTATTATATGTACAAGATTGGTTAAAAACCCTGATTGGATTAGAATAAGCCTAGGGAGTACGAAAATGACTTAAATGTTCAACCAATGACACAAAATCACATATTGGATGCAAAAGATTGGTTAAAAACCCTAATTGGATTAGAATAAGCATAGGGACGGCGAAAATGACTTAAATGTTCAACCAATGACACAAAATTACATATTGGATGCACAAGATTGGTTAAAAACCCTAATTGGATTAGAATAAGCATAGGGAGGACGAAAATGACCTAAATGTGCAACCAATGACACAAAGTCACATATTGGATGCAGAAGATTGGTTAAAAACCCTAATTGGATTAGAATAAGCCTAGGGAGGACGAAACTGACCTCAATGTTCAACCAATGACCAAAAATGACACAAAATGACATATTGGATGCACAAGATTGGTTTAAAACCCTAATTGGACAAGAATAACCCTAGGGAGGACGAAAATGACCTAAATGTGCAACCAATGACACAAAATCACATATTGGATGCACAAGATTGGTTAAAAACCCTAATTGGATTAGAATAAGCCTAGGTTGGACGAAAATGACCTAAACGTTCAACCAATGACACAAAACGACAGAAAATCACATATTGGATGCACAAGATTGGTTAAAAACCCTAATTGGATTAGACTAAGTCTAGCGAGGACAAAAATGACCCAATTGGATTACCAATGACACAAAATCACTTATTATATGCACAAGATTGGTTAAAAACCCTAATTGGATTAGAATAAGCCTAGGGAGGACGAAAATGACCTAAATGTGCAACCAATGACACAAAATCACATATTGGATGCACAAGATTGGTTAAAAACCCTAATTGGATTAGAATAAGCATAGGGAGGACGAAAATGACCTAAATGTTCAACCAATGACACAAAATGACACAAAATCACATATTGGATGCACAAGATTGGTTAAAAACCCTAATTGGATTAGAATAAGCATAGGGAGGACGAAAATGACCTAAATGTGCAACCAATGACACAAAATCACATATTGGATGCACAAGATTCGTGAAAAACCATAATTGGATTAGAATAAGCCTAGCGAGGACGAAAATCACACTATTGGATTACCGATGACAGAAAATCACTTATTATATGCACAAGATTGGTTAAAAACCCAAATTGGAGTAGAATAAGACTAGGGAGTACGATAATGACTTAAATATTCAACCAATGACATAAAATGACACAAAATCACATATTGGATGCACAAGAATCGTGAAAAACTCTAATTGGATTAGAATAAGCTTAGCGAGGACGAAAATGACCTAATTGGATTACCAATCACACAAAATCACTTATTATATGTCCAAGATTGGTTAAAAACCCTAATTGGATTAGAATAAGCCTAGGGAGGACAAAAATGACCTAAATATGCAACCAATGACACAAAATCACGTATTGGATGCACAAGATTGGTTAAAAACACTAATTGGATTAGAATAAGCATAGGGAGGGCGAAAATGACTTAAATGTTCAACCAACGACACAAAATTACATAATCGATGCACAAGATTGGTTAAAAACCCTAATTGGATTAGAATAAGCATAGGGAGGACGAAAATGACCTAAATGTGCAACCAATGACACAAAGTCACATATTGGATGCAGAAGATTGGTTAAAAACCCTAATTGGATTAGAATAAGCCTAGGGAGGACGAAATTACCTAAATGTTCAACCAATGACCCAAAATGACACAAAATCACATATTGGATGCACAAGATTGGTTAAAAACCCTAATTGGATTAGAATAAGCCTAGGAAGGACGAAAATTACCTAAATGTGCAACCAATGACCCAAAATCACATATTCGATGCACAAGATTGGTTAAAAACCCTAATTGGATTAGAATAAGCCTAGGGAGGACGAAAATGACCTAAACGTTCAACCAATGACACAAAACGACACAAAATCACATATTGGATGCACAAGATTGGTTAAAAATCCTAATTGGATTAGAATAAGTCTAGCGAGGACAAAAATGACCCAATTGGATTACTAATGACACAAAATCACTTATTATATGCACAAGATTGGTTAAAAACCCTAATTGGATTAGAATAAGCCTAGGGAGGACGAAAACGACCTAAATGTGCAACCAATGACACAAAATCACATATTGGATGCACAAGATTGGTTAAAAATCCTAATTGGATTAGAATAAGCATAGGGAGGACGAAAATGACCTAAATGTTCAACCAATGACACAAAATGACACAAAATCACATATTGGATGCACAAGATTGGTTAAAAACCCTAATTGGATTAGAATAAGCCTAGGTAGGACGAAAATGACCTAAATGTGCAACCAATGACACAAAATCACATATTGGATGCACAAGATTCGTGAAAAACCCTAATTGGATTAGAATAAGCCTAGCGAGGACGAAAATCACACTATTGGATTACCGATGACAGAAAATCACTTATTATATGCACAAGATTGGTTAAAAACCCAAATTGGATTAGAATAAGCCTAGGGAGTATGATAATGACTTAAATGTTCAACCAATGACATAAAATGACACAAAATCACATATTGGATGCACAAGAATCGTTAAAAACTCTAATTGGATTAGAATAAGCTTAGCGAGGACGAAAATGACCTAATTGGATTACCAATGACACAAAATCACTTATTATATGTACAAGATTGGTTAAAAACCCTAATTGGATTAGAATAAGCCTAGGGAGGACAAAAATGACCTAAATGTGCAACCAATGACACAAAATCACGTATTGGATGCAGAAGATTGGTTAAAAACCCTAATTGGATTAGAATAAGCCTAGGGAGGACGAAAATGACCTAAATGTTCAACCAATGACCCAAAATGACACAAAATCACATATTGGATGCACAAGATTGGTTTAAAACCCTAATTGGACAAGAATAAGCCTAGGGAGGACGAAAATGACCTAAATGTGCAACCAATGACACAAAATCACATATTGGATGCACAAGATTGGTTAAAAACCCTAATTGGATTAGAATAAGCCTAGGGAGGACGAAAATGACCTAAACGTTCAACCAATGACACAAAACGACACAAAATCACATATTGGATGCACAAGATTGGTTAAAAATCCTAATTGGATTAGAATAAGTCAAGCGAGGACAAAAATGACCCAATTGGATTACTAATGACACAAAATCACTTATTATATGCACAAGATTGGTTAAAAACCCTAATTGGATTAGAATAAGCCTAGGGAGGACGAAAATGACCTAAATGTGCAACCAATGACACAAAATCACATATTGGATGCACAAGATTGGTTAAAAATCCTAATTGGATTAGAATAAGCATAGGGAGGACGAAAATGACCTAAATGTTCAACCAATGACACAAAATGACACAAAATCACATATTGGATGCACAAGATTGGTTAAAAACCCTAATTGGATTAGAATAAGCCTAGGTAGGACGAAAATGACCTAAATGTGCAACCAATGACACAAAATCACATATTGGATGCACAAGATTGGTTAAAAACACTAATTGGATTAGAATAAGCCTAGGGAGGACGAAAATGACCTAAATGTTCAATCAATGACACAAAATCACATATTGGATGCACAAGATTGGTTAAAAACCCTAATTGGATTAGAATAAGCCTAGGGAGGACGAAAATGACCTAAATGTTCAACCAATGACACAAAATGACACAAAATCACATATTGGATGCACTAGTGGTTAAAAACCCTAATTGGATTAGAATAAGCCTAGGGAGGACGAAAATGACCTCAATGTTCAACCAATGACACAAAATTACATATTGGATGCACAAGATTGGTTAAAAACCCTAATTGGATTAGAATAAGCATAGGGAGGACAAAAATGACCTAAATGTTCAACCAATGAGAAAAAATGACACAAAATCACATATTGGATGCACTAGATGGGTTAAAAACCCTAATTGGATTAGAATAAGCCTAGGGAGGACGAAAATGACCTAAATGTTCAACCAATGACACAAAATGACACAAAATCACATATTGGATGCACAAGATTGGTTAAAAACCCTAATTGGATTAGAATAAGCCTAGGGAGGACGAAAATGACCTAAATGTTCAACCAATGATACAAAATGACACAAAATCACATATTGGATGCACAAGATTTGTTAAAAACCATAATTGGATAAGAATAACCCAAGGGAGGACGAAAATGACCTAAATGTTCAACCAATGACACTAAATGACATATTGGATGCACAAGATTGGTTAAAAACCCTAATTGGATTAGATTAAGCCTAGGGAGGACGATAATGACCTAAATGTTCAACCAATGACACAAAATCACATATTGGATGCACAAGATTGGTTAAAAACCTTAATTGGATTAGAATAAGCCTAGGGAGGACGAAAATGACCTAAATGTTCAACCAATGACACAAAATGACACAAAATCACATATTGGATGCACAAGATTGGTTAAAAACCCTAATTGGATTAGAATAAGCCTAGGGAGGACGAAAATGACCTAAATGTTCAACCAATGACACAAAATGACACAAAATCACATATTGGATGCACAAGATTGGTTAAAAACCCTAATTGGATTAGAATAAGCCTAGGGAGGACGAAAATGACCTAAATGTTTAACCAATGACAGAAAATCACATATTGGATGCACAAGATTGGTTAAAAACCCTAATTGGATTAGAATAAGCCTAGGGAGGACGAAAATGACCTAAATGTTCAACCAATGACACAAAATCACATATTGTATGCACAAGATTGGTTAAAAACCCTAATTGGATTAGAATAAGCCTAGGGAGGACGAAAATGACCTAAATGTTCAACCAATCACAAAATCACATATTGGATGCACAAGATTGGTTAAAAACCCTGATTGGATTAGAATAAGCCTAGGGAGGACGAAAATGACCTAAATGTTCAACCAATGACACAAAATGACACAAAATCACATATTGGATGCACAAGATTGGTTAAAAACCCTAATTGGATTAGAATAAGCCTAGGGAGGACGAAAATGACCTAAATGTTCAACCAATGACACAAAATGACACAAAATCACATATTGGATGCACAAGATTGGTTAAAAACTCTAATTGGATTCGAATAAGCCTAGGGAGGACGAAAATGACCTATATGTTCAACCAATGACACAAAATGACACAAAATCACATATTGGATGCACAAGATTGGTTAAAAACCCTAATTGGATTAGGATAAGCCTAGGGAGGATGAAAATGACCTAAATGTTCAACCAATGACACAAAATGACACAAAATCACATATTGGATGCACAAGATTGGTTAAAAATCCTAATTGGATTAGAATAAGCCTAGGGAGGACGAAAATGACCTAAATGTTCAACCAATGACACTAAATGACACAAAATCACATATTGGATGCACAAGATTGGTTAAAAACCCTAATTGGATTAGAATAAGCCTAGGGAGGACGAAAATGACCTAAATGTTCAACCAATGACACAAAATCACATATTGGATGCACAAGATTCGTTAAAAATCGTAATTGTATTCGAATAAGCCTAGGGAGGACGAAAATGACCTAAATGTTCAACCAATGACACAAAATGACACAAAATCACATATTGGATGCACAAGATTGGTTAAAAACCCTAATTGGATTAGAATAAGCCTAGGGAGGACGAAAATGACCTAAATGTTCAAACAATGACACAAAATGACACAAAATCACATATTGGATGCACAAGATTGGTTAAAAACCCTAATTGGTTTAGAATAAGCCTAGGGAGGACGAAAATGAACTAAATGTTCAACCAATGACACAAAATGACACAAAATCACATATTGGATGCACAAGATTGGTTAAAAACCCTAATTGGATTAGAATAAGCCTAGGGAGGACGAAAATGACCTAAATGTGCAACCAATGACACAAAATCACATATTGGATGCACAAGATTGGTTAAATACCCTAATTGGATTAGAATAAGCCTAGGGAGGACAAAAATGACCTAAATGTGCAACCAATGACACAAAATCACATATTGGATGCACAAGATTGGTTAAAAACCCTAATTGGATTAGAATAAGCCTAGGGAGGACGAAAATGACCTAAATGTTCAACCAATGACACAAAATGACACAAAATCACATATTGGATGCACAAGATTGGTTAAAAACCCTAATTGGATTAGAATAACTCTAGGGAGGACGAAAATGACCTAAATGTTCAACCAATGACACAAAATCACATATTGGATGCACAAGATTGGTTAAAAACCCTAATTGGATTAGAATAAGCCTAGGGAGGACGAAAATGACCTAAATGTCCAACCAATGACACAAAATCACATATTGGATGCACAAGATTGGTTAAAAACCTTAATTGGATTAGAATAAGCCTAGGGAGGACGAAAATGACCAAAATGTTTAACCAATGACACAAAATCACATATTGGATGCACAAGATTGGTTAAAAACCCTAATTGGATTAGAATAAGACTAGGGAGGACGAAAATGACATAAATGTTCAACCAATGACACAAAATGACACAAAATCGCATATTAGATGCAAAAGATTGGTTAAAAACCCTAATTGGATTAGAATAAGCCTAGGGAGGACGAAAATGACCTAAATGTTCAACCAATGACACAAAATCACACAAAATCACATATTAGATGCAAAAGATTGGTTAAAAACCCTAATTGGATTAGAATAAGCCTAGGGAGGACGAAAATGACCTAAATGTTCAACCAATGACACAAAATGACACAAAATCACATATTGGATGCACAAGATTGGTTAAAAACCCTAATTGGATTAGAATAAGCCTAGGGAGGACGAAAATGACCTAAATGTTCAACCAATGACACAAAATCACATATTGGATGCACAAGATTGAATAAAAACCCTAATCGGATTAGAATAAGCCTAGGGAAGACGAAAACGACCTAAATGTTCAACTGATGACACAAAATGACACAAAATCACATATTGGATGCACAAGATTGGTTAAAAACCCTAATTGATTAGAATAAGCCTAGGGAGGACGAAAATGACCTAAATGTTCAACCAATGACACAAAATGACACAAAATCACATATTGGATGCACAAGATTGGTTAAAAACCCTAATTGGATTAGAATAAGCCTAGGGAGGACGAAAATGACCTAAATGTTCAACCAATGACACAAAATGACACAAAATCACATATTGGATGCACAAGATTGGTTAAAAACCCTAATTGGATTAGAATAAGCCTAGGGAGGACGAAAATGACCTAAACGTTCAACCAATGACACAAAATCACATATTGGATGCACAAGATTGGATAAAAACCCTAATTAAATTAGAATAAGCCTAGGGAGGACGAAAATGACCTAAATGTTCAACCAATGACACAAAATGACTTATTGGATGCACAACATTGTTTAAAACCCCTAATTGGATTAGAATAAGCCTAGGGAGGACGAAAATGACCTAAATGTTCAACCAATGACACAAAATGACACAAAATCACATATTGGATGCACAAGATTGGTTAAAAACCCTAATTGGATTAGAATAAGCCTAGGGAGGACGAAAATGACCTAAATGTTCAACCAATGACACAAAATGACACAAAATCACATATTGGATGCACAAGATTGGTTAAAAACCCTAATTGGATTAGAATAATCCTAGAGGACGAAAATTACCTAAATGTGCAACCAATGACACAAAATCACATATTCGATGCACAAGATTGGTTAAAAACCCTAATTGGATTAGAATAAGCCTAGGGTGTACGAAAATGACTTAAATGTTCAACGAAAGACACAAAATGACACAAAATCACATATTGGATGCACAAGATTCGTTAAAAACCCTAATTGGATTAGAATAAGCCTAGGGAGGACGAAAATTACCTAAATGTGCAACCAATGACACAAAATCACATATTCGATGCACAAGATTGGTTAAAAACCCTAATTGGATTAGAATAAGCCTAGGGAGTACGAAAATGACTTAAATGTTCAACCTATGACACAAAATGACACAAAATCACATATTGGATGCACAAGAGTCGTTAAAAACCCTAATTGGATTAGAATAAGCCTAGGGAGGACGAAAATTACCTAAATGTGCAACCAATGATACAAAATCACATATTCGATGCACAAGATTGGTTAAAAACCCTAATTGGATTAGAATAAGCCTAGGGAGTACGAAAATGACTTAAATGTTCAACCGATGACACAAAGTGACACAAAATCACATATTGGATGCACAAGATTCGTTAAAATCCCTAATTGGATTAGAATAAGCCTAGGGAGGACGAAAATGACCTAAATGTTCAACCAATGACCCAAAATGACACAAAATCACATATTGGATGCACAAGATTGGTTAAAAACCCTAATTGGATTAGAATAAGCCTAGGGAGGACGAAAATGACCTAAATGTGCAACCAATGACACAAAATCACATATTTGATGCACAAGATTCGTTAAAATCCCTAATTGGATTAGAATAAGCCTAGGGAGGACGAAAATGACCTAAATGTTCAACCAATGACACAAAATTATACAAAATCACATATTGGATGCACAAGATTGGTTAAAAACCCTAATTGGATTAGAATAACTCTAGGGAGGACAAAAATTACCTAAATATGCAACCAATGACACAAAATCAGATATTCGATGCACAAGATTGGTTAAAAACCGTACTTGGATTAGAATAAGCCTAGGGAGGACGAAAATGACCTAAATGTTCAACCAATGACACAAAATGACACAAAATCACATATTGGATGCACAAGATTGGTTAAAAACCCTAATTGGATTAGAATAAGCCTAGGGAGGACGAAAATGACCTAAATGTTCAACCAATGATACAAAATGACACAAAATCACATATTGGATGCACAAGATTTGTTAAAAACCATAATTGGATAAGAATAACCCAAGGGAGGACGAAAATGACCTAAATGTTCAACCAATGACACTAAATGACATATTGGATGCACAAGATTGGTTAAAAACCCTAATTGGATTAGATTAAGCCTAGGGAGGACGATAATGACCTAAATGTTCAACCAATGACACAAAATCACATATTGGATGCACAAGATTGGTTAAAAACCTTAATTGGATTAGAATAAGCCTAGGGAGGACGAAAATGACCTAAATGTTCAACCAATGACACAAAATGACACAAAATCACATATTGGATGCACAAGATTGGTTAAAAACCCTAATTGGATTAGAATAAGCCTAGGGAGGACGAAAATGACCTAAATGTTCAACCAATGACACAAAATGACACAAAATCACATATTGGATGCACAAGATTGGTTAAAAACCCTAATTGGATTAGAATAAGCCTAGGGAGGACGAAAATGACCTAAATGTTTAACCAATGACAGAAAATCACATATTGGATGCACAAGATTGGTTAAAAACCCTAATTGGATTAGAATAAGCCTAGGGAGGACGAAAATGACCTAAATGTTCAACCAATGACACAAAATCACATATTGTATGCACAAGATTGGTTAAAAACCCTAATTGGATTAGAATAAGCCTAGGGAGGACGAAAATGACCTAAATGTTCAACCAATCACAAAATCACATATTGGATGCACAAGATTGGTTAAAAACCCTGATTGGATTAGAATAAGCCTAGGGAGGACGAAAATGACCTAAATGTTCAACCAATGACACAAAATGACACAAAATCACATATTGGATGCACAAGATTGGTTAAAAACCCTAATTGGATTAGAATAAGCCTAGGGAGGACGAAAATGACCTAAATGTTCAACCAATGACACAAAATGACACAAAATCACATATTGGATGCACAAGATTGGTTAAAAACTCTAATTGGATTCGAATAAGCCTAGGGAGGACGAAAATGACCTATATGTTCAACCAATGACACAAAATGACACAAAATCACATATTGGATGCACAAGATTGGTTAAAAACCCTAATTGGATTAGGATAAGCCTAGGGAGGATGAAAATGACCTAAATGTTCAACCAATGACACAAAATGACACAAAATCACATATTGGATGCACAAGATTGGTTAAAAATCCTAATTGGATTAGAATAAGCCTAGGGAGGACGAAAATGACCTAAATGTTAAACCAATGACACAAAATCACATATAGGATGCACAAGATTGGTTAAAAACCCTAATTGGATTAGAATAAGCCTAGGGAGGACGAAAATGACCTAAATGTTCAACCAATGACACAAAATGACACAAAATCACATATTGGATGCACAAGATTGGTTAAAAACCCTAATTGGATTAGAATAAGCCTAGGGAGGACGAAAATGACCTAAATGTTCAACCAATGACACAAAATCACATATTGGATGCACAAGATTGGTTAAAAACCCTAAAACCCTAATTGGATTAGAATAAGCCTAGAGAGGACGAAAATGACCTAAATGTTCAACCAATGACACAAAATCACATATTGGATGCACAAGATTGGTTAAAAACCCTAATTGGATTAGAATAAGCCTAGGGAGGACGAAAATGACCTAAATGTTCAACCAATGACACAAAATGACACAAAATCACATATTGGATGCACAAGATTGGTTAAAAACCCTAATTGGATTAGAATAGGCCTAAGGAGGAATAAAATGACCTAAATGTTCAACCAATGACACAAAATGACACAAAATCACATATTGGATGCACAAGATTGGTTAAAAACCCTAATTGGATTAGAATAAGCCTAGGGAGGACGAAAATGACCTAAATGTTCAACCAATGACACAAAATGACACAAAATCACATATTGGATGTACAAGATTGGTTAAAAACCCTAATTCGATTAGAATAAGCCTAGGGAGGACGAAAATGACCTAAATGTTCAACCAATGACACAAAATGACACAAAATCACATATTGGATGCACAAGATTGGTTAAAAACCCTAATTGGATTAGAATAAGCCTAGGGAGGACGAAAATGACCTAAATGTTCAACCAATGACACAAAATGACAAGAAATCACATATTGGATGCACAAGATTTGTTAAAAACCCTAATTGGATTAGAATAAGCCTAGGGAAGACGAAAATGACCTAAATGTTCTACCAATGACACAAAATCACATATTGGATGCACAAGATTGGTTAAAAACCCTAATTGGATTAGAATAAGCCTAGGGAGGACGAAAATGACCTAAATGTTCAACCAATGACACAAAATGACAAAAAATCACATATTGGATGCACAAGATTGGTTAAAAATCCTAATTCGATTAGAATAAGCCTAGGGAGGACGAAAATGACCTAAATGTTCAACCAATGACACAAAATGACACAAAATCACATATTGGATGCACAAGATTGGTTAAAAACCCTAATTGGATTAGAATAAGCCTAGGGAGGACGAAAACGACTTAAATGTTCAACTGATGACACAAAATGACACAAAATCACATATTGGATGCACAAGATTGGTTAAAAACCCTAATTGATTAGAATAAGCCTAGGGAGGACGAAAATGACCTAAATGTTCAACCAATGACACAAAATGACACAAAATCACATATTGGATGCACAAGATTGGTTAAAAACCCTAATTGGATTAGAATAAGCCTAGGGAGGACGAAAATGACCTAAATGTTCAACCAATGACACAAAATGACACAAAATCACATATTGGATGCACAAGATTGGTTAAAAACCCTAATTGGATTAGAATAAGCCTAGGGAGGACGAAAATGACCTAAACGTTCAACCAATGACACAAAATCACATATTGGATGCACAAGATTGGATAAAAACCCTAATTAAATTAGAATAAGCCTAGGGAGGACGAAAATGACCTAAATGTTCAACCAATGACACAAAATGACTTATTGGATGCACAACATTGTTTAAAACCCCTAATTGGATTAGAATAAGCCTAGGGAGGACGAAAATGACCTAAATGTTCAACCAATGACACAAAATGACACAAAATCACATATTGGATGCACAAGATTGGTTAAAAACCCTAATTGGATTAGAATAAGCCTAGGGAGGACGAAAATGACCTAAATGTTCAACCAATGACACAAAATGACACAAAATCACATATTGGATGCACAAGATTGGTTAAAAACCCTAATTGGATTAGAATAAGCGTAGGGAGGACGAAAATGACCTAAATTTTCAACCAATGACACAAAATCACATATTGGATGCACAAGATTTGTTGAAAACCCTAATTGGATTAGAATAAGCCTAGGGTGGGCGAAAATGAACAAAATGTTCAACCAATGACACAAAATAACATATTGGATGCACAAGATTGCTTAAAAACCCTAATTTGATTAGAATAAGCCTAGGGAGGACGAAAATGACCTAAATGTTCAACCAATGACACAAAATGACACAAAATCACATATTGGATGCTCAAGATTGGTTAAAAACCCTAATTGGATTAGAATAAGCCTAGGGAGGACGAAAATGACCTTAATGTGCAACCAATGACACAAAATGACACAAAATCACATATTGGATGCACAAGATTGGTTTAAAACCCTAATTGGATTAGAATAAGCCTAGGGGAAAATGACCTAAATGTTCAACCAATGACACAAAATCACATATTGGATGCACAAGATTGGTTAAAAACCCTAATTGGATTAGAATAAGCCCAAGGAGGACGAAAATGGCCTAAATGTTCAACCAATGACACAAAATCACATATTGGATGCACAAGATTGGTTAAAAACCCTAATTGGATTAGAATAAGCCTAGGGAGGACGAAAATGACCTTAATGTTCAACCAATGACACAAAATGACACAAAATCACATATTGGATGCACAAGATTGGTTAAAAACCCTAATTGGATTAGAACAAGCTTAGGGAGGACGAAAATGACCTAAATGTTCAACCAATGACACAAAATGACACAAAATCACATATTGGATGCACAAGATTGGTTAAAAACCCTAATTGGATTAGAATAAGCCTAGGGAGGACGAAAATGACCTAAATGTTCAACCAATGACACAAAATCACATATTGGATGCACAAGATTGGTTAAAAACCCTAATTGGATTAGAATAAGCCTAGGGAGGACGAAAATGACCAACATGTTCAACCGATGACACAAAATGACACAAAATCACATATTAGATGCACAAGATTGGTTAAAAACCCTAATTGGATTAGAATAAGCCTAGGGAGGACGAAAAATGACCTAAATGTTCAACCGATGACACAAAATGACACAAAATCACATATTGGATGCACAAGATTGGTTAAAAACCCTAATTGGATTAGAATAAGCCTAGGGAGGACGAAAATGACCAAAATGTTCAACTGATGACACAAAATCACATATTGGATGCACAAGATTGGTTAAAAACCCTAATTGGATTAGAATAAGCCTAGGGAGGACGAAAATGACCTAAATGTTCAACCAATGACACAAAATGACACAAAATCACATATTGGATGCACAAGATTGGTTAAAAACCCTAATTGGATTAGAATAAGCCTAGGGAGGACGAAAATGACCTAAATGTTCAACCAATGACAACCAATGACACAAAATCACATATTGGATGCACAAGATTGGTTAAAAACCCTAATTGGATTAGAATAAGCCTAGGGAGGACGAAAATGACCTAAATGTTCAACCAATGACACAAAATGACACAAAATCACATATTGGATGCACAAGATTGGTTAAAAACCCTAATTGGATTAGAATAATCCTAGAGGACGAAAATTACCTAAATGTGCAACCAATGACACAAAATCACATATTCGATGCACAAGATTGGTTAAAAACCCTAATTGGATTAGAATAAGCCTAGGGAGTACGAAAATGACTTAAATGTTCAACCAATGACACAAAATGACACAAAATCACATATTGGATGCACAAGATTCGTTAAAATCCCTAATTGGATTAGAATAAGCCTAGGGAGGACGAAAATGACCTAAATGTTCAACCAATGACCCAAAATGACACAAAATCACATATTGGATGCACAAGATTGGTTAAAAACCCTAATTGGATAAGAATAAGCCTAGGGAAGACGAAAATGACCTAAATGTGCAACCAATGACACAAAATCACATATTTGATGCACAAGATTCGTTAAAATCCCTAATTGGATTAGAATAAGCCTAGGGAGGACGAAAATGACCTAAATGTTCAACCAATGACACAAAATTATACAAAATCACATATTGGATGCACAAGATTGGTTAAAAACCCTAATTGGATTAGAATAACTCTAGGGAGGACAAAAATTACCTAAATATGCAACCAATGACACAAAATCAGATATTCGATGCACAAGATTGGTTAAAAACCGTACTTGGATTAGAATAAGCCTAGGGAGGACGAAAATGACCTAAATGTTCAACCAATGACACAAAATGACACAAAATCACATATTGGATGCACAAGATTGGTTAAAAACCCTAATTGGATTAGAATAAGCCTAGGGAGGACGAAAATGACCTAAATGTTACACCAATGACACAAAATCACATATTGGATGCACAAGATTGGTTAAAAACCCTAATTGGATTAGAATAAGCCTAGGGAGGACGAAAATGACCTAAATGTTCAACCAATGACACAAAATCACATATTGGATGCACAAGATAGGTTAAAAACCCTAATTGGATTGGAATAAGCCAAGGGAGGACGAAAATGACCTAAATGTTCAACCAATGACACAAAATGACCCAAAATTACATATTGGATGCACAAGATTGGTTAAAAACCCTAATTGGATTAGAATAAGCCTAGGGAGGACGAAAATGACCTAAATGTTCAACCAATGACACAAAATGACACAAAATCACATATTGGATGCACAAGATTGGTTAAAAACCCTAATTGGATTAGAATAAGCCTAGGGAGGACGAAAATGACCTAAATGTTCAACCAATGACACAAAATGACACAAAATCACATATTGGATGCACAAGATTGGTTAAAGACCCTAATTGGATTAGAATAAGCCTAGGGAGGACGAAAATGACATAAATGTTCAACCAATTACACAAAATGACACAAAATCACATATTGGATGCACAAGATTGGTTAAAAACCCTAATTGGATTAGAATAAGCCTAGGGAGGACGAAAATAACTTAAATGTTCAACCAATGACACAAAATGACACAAAATCACATATTTGATGCACAAGATTGGTTAAAAACTCTAATTGGATTAGAATAAGCCTAGCGAGGACGAAAATGACCTAATTGGGTTACCAATGAAATAAAATCACTTATTATGTGCACAAGATTGGTTAAAAACCCTAATTGGATAAGAATAAGCCTAGGGAGGACGAAAATGACCTAAATGTGCAACCAATGACACAAAATCACATATTGGATGCACAAGATTGGTTAAAAACCCTAATTGGATTAGAATAAGCCTAGGGAGGACGAAAATGACCTAAACGTTCAACCAATGACACAAAACGACGGAAAATCACTTATTATATGCCCAAGATTGGTTAAAAACCCTAATTGGATTAGAATAAGCTTAGGGAGGACGAAAATGACCTAAATGTGCAACCAATGACACAAAATGACATATTGGATACACAAGATTGGTTAAAAACCCTAATTGGATTAGAATAAGCATAGGGAGGACGAAATTGACCTAAATGTTCAACCAATTACATAAAATGACACAAAATCACATATTGGATGCACAAGATTGGTTAAAAACCCTAATTGGATTAGAATAAGCCTAGGGAGGACGAAAATGACCTAAATGTGCAACCAATGACACAAAATCACATATTGGATGCACATGATTCGTTAAAAACCCTAATTGGATTAGAATAAGCCTAGCCAGGACGAAAATGACTTAAATGTTCAACCAATGACACAAAATGACACAAAATCACATATTGGATGCACAAGATTGGTTAAAAACCCTAATTGGATTAGAATAAGCCTAGGAAGGACGAAAATTACCTAAATGTGCAACCAATGACCCAAAATCACATATTCGATGCACAAGATTGGTTAAAAACCCTAATTGGATTAGAATAAGCCTAGGGAGTACGAAAATGACTTAAATGTTCAACCAATGATATAAAATGACACAAAATCACATATTGGATGCACAAGAATCGTTAAAAACTCTAATTGGATTAGAATAAGCTTAGCGAGGACGAAAATGACCTAATTAGATTACCAATGACACAAAATCACTTATTATATGTACAAGATTGGTTAAAAACCCTGATTGGATTAGAATAAGCCTAGGGAGTACGAAAATGACTTAAATGTTCAACCAATGACACAAAATCACATATTGGATGCAAAAGATTGGTTAAAAACCCTAATTGGATTAGAATAAGCATAGGGACGGCGAAAATGACTTAAATGTTCAACCAATGACACAAAATTACATATTGGATGCACAAGATTGGTTAAAAACCCTAATTGGATTAGAATAAGCATAGGGAGGACGAAAATGACCTAAATGTGCAACCAATGACACAAAGTCACATATTGGATGCAGAAGATTGGTTAAAAACCCTAATTGGATTAGAATAAGCCTAGGGAGGACGAAACTGACCTCAATGTTCAACCAATGACCCAAAATGACACAAAATGACATATTGGATGCACAAGATTGGTTTAAAACCCTAATTGGACAAGAATAAGCCTAGGGAGGACGAAAATGACCTAAATGTGCAACCAATGACACAAAATCACATATTGGATGCACAAGATTGGTTAAAAACCCTAATTGGATTAGAATAAGCCTAGGGAGGACGAAAATGACCTAAACGTTCAACCAATGACACAAAACGACACAAAATCACATATTGGATGCACAAGATTGGTTAAAAATCCTAATTGGATTAGAATAAGTCAAGCGAGGACAAAAATGACCCAATTGGATTACTAATGACACAAAATCACTTATTATATGCACAAGATTGGTTAAAAACCCTAATTGGATTAGAATAAGCCTAGGGAGGACGAAAATGACCTAAATGTGCAACCAATGACACAAAATCACATATTGGATGCACAAGATTGGTTAAAAATCCTAATTGGATTAGAATAAGCCTAGGGAGGACGGAAATGACCTAAATGTGCAACCAATGACACAAAATCACATATTGGATGCACAAGATTGGTTTAAAACCGTAATTGGATTAGAATAAGCCTAGGGAGGTCAAAAATGACCTAAATGTTCAACCAATGACAGAAAATGACACAAAATCACATGTTTGATGCACAAGATTGGATAAAAACGCTAATTGGATTAGAATAAGCCTAGGGAGGACGAAAATGACCTAAATGTTCAACCAATGACACAAAATGACACAAAATCACATATTGGATGCACAAGATTGGTTAAAAACCCTAATTGGATTAGAATAATCCTAGAGGACGAAAATTACCTAAATGTGCAACCAATGACACAAAATCACATATTCGATGCACAAGATTGGTTAAAAACCCTAATTGGATTAGAATAAGCCTAGGGTGTACGAAAATGACTTAAATGTTCAACGAAAGACACAAAATGACACAAAATCACATATTGGATGCACAAGATTCGTTAAAAACCCTAATTGGATTAGAATAAGCCTAGGGAGGACGAAAATTACCTAAATGTGCAACCAATGACACAAAAT
>JBBPBQ010020321.1:15660290-15681199 GCA_037974755.1 Cicer yamashitae | reverse complement strand
TTATTATATGTACAAGATTGGTTAAAAACCCTGATTGGATTAGAATAAGCCTAGGGAGTACGAAAATGACTTAAATGTTCAACCAATGACACAAAATCACATATTGGATGCAAAAGATTGGTTAAAAACCCTAATTGGATTAGAATAAGCATAGGGACGGCGAAAATGACTTAAATGTTCAACCAATGACACAAAATTACATGTTGGATGCACAAGATTGGTTAAAAACCCTAATTGGATTAGAATAAGCATAGGGAGGACGAAAATGACCTAAATGTGCAACCAATGACACAAAGTCACATATTGGATGCAGAAGATTGGTTAAAAACCCTAATTGGATTAGAATAAGCCTAGGGAGGACGAAACTGACCTCAATGTTCAACCAATGACCCAAAATGACACAAAATGACATATTGGATGCACAAGATTGGTTTAAAACCCTAATTGGACAAGAATAAGCCTAGGGAGGACGAAAATGACCTAAATGTGCAACCAATGACACAAAATCACATATTGGATGCACAAGATTGGTTAAAAACCCTAATTGGATTAGAATAAGCCTAGGTTGGACGAAAATTACCTAAACGTTCAACCAATGACACAAAACGAATGAAAATCACATATTGGATGCACAAGATTGGTTAAAAACCCTAATTGGATTAGACTAAGTCTAGCGAGGACAAAAATGACCCAATTGGATTACCAATGACACAAAATCACTTATTATATGCACAAGATTGGTTAAAAACCCTAATTGGATTAGAATAAGCCTAGGGAGGACGAAAATGACCTAAATGTGCAACCAATGACACAAAATCACATATTGGATGCACAAGATTGGTTAAAAACCCTAAATTGATTAGAATAAGCCTAGGGAGGACGAAAATGACCTAAATGTTCACCCAATGACACAAAATCACATATTGGATGCACAAGATTGGTTAAAAACCCTAATTGGATTAGAATAAGCCTAGGGAGGACGAAAATGACCTAAATGTGCAACCAATGACACAAAATCACATATTGGATGCACAAGATTGGTTAAAAACCCTAATTGGATTAGAATAAGCATAGGGAGGACCAAAATGACCTTAATTTTCAACCAATGACACAAAATCACATATTGGATGGACAAGATTGGTTAAAAACCCTAATTGGATTAGAATAAGTTTAGCGAGGACAAAAAAATGACCTAATTGGATTACAAATGACACAAAATCACTTATTATATGCACAAGATTGGTTAAAAACCATAATTGGATTAGAATAAGCCAAGGGAGGACGAAAATGACGTAAATGTGCAACCAATGACACAAAATCACATATTGGATGCACAAGATTGGTTAAAAACCCTAATTGGATTAGAATAAGCCTAGGGACGATGAAAATGACCTAAATGTTCAACCAATAACACAAAATGACACAAAATCACATATTGGATGCACAAGATTAGTTAAAAACCCTAATTGGATTAGAATAAGCCTAGCTAGGACGAAAATGACCTTATTGGATTACCAATAACACAAAATCACTTATTATATGCACAAGATTGGTTAGAAACCCTAATTGGATTAGAATAAGCCTAGGGAGGACGAAAATGACCTAAATGTTCAACCAATGACACAAAATCACATATTGGATGCACAAGATTGGTTAAAAACCGTAATTGGATTAGAATATGCCTATGGAGGACGAAAAGGACCTAAATGTGCAACCAATGACACAAAATCACATATTGCATGCACAAGATTGGTTAAAAACCCTAATTGGATTAGAATAAGCCTAGCGAGGACGAAAATGACCTTATTGGATTACCAATAACACAAAATCACTTATTATATGCACAAGATTGGTTTGAAACCCTAATTGGATTAGAATAAGCCTAGGGAGGACGAAAATGACCTAAATGTTCAACCAATGACACAAAATCACATATTGGATGCACAAGATTGGTTAAAAACCCTAATTGGATTAGAATAAGCCTAGGGAGGACGAAAATTACCTAAATGTGCAACCAATGACACAAAATCACATATTAGATGCACAAGATTGGTTAAAAACCCTAATTGGATTGGAATAAGCCTAGAGAGGACGAAAATCACCTAATTGGATTACTGATGACAGAAAATCACTTATTATATGCACAAGATTGGTTAAAAACCCTAATTGGATTAGAATAAGCCTAGGGAGGAAAAAAATGACCTAAATGTGCAACCAATGACACAAAATCACATATTGGATGCACAAGATTGGTTAAAAACCCTAATTGCATTAGAACAAGTATAGGGAGGACGAAAATGACCTAAATGTTCAACCAATGACACAAAATGACACAAAATCACATATTGGATGCACAAGATTGGTTAAAAACCCTAATTGGATTAGAATAAGCCTAGGGAGGACGAAAATGACCTAAATGTTCAACCAATGACCTAAAATGACACAAAATCACATGTTGGATGCACAAGATTGGTTAAAAACCCTAATTGGATTTGATTAAGGCTAGGGAGGACGAAAATGACCTAAATGTGCAACCAATGACACAAATTCACATATTGGATGCACAAGATTGGTTAAAAACCCTAATTGGATTAGAATAAGCCTAGGGAGGACGAAAATGACCTAAATGTTCAACCAATGACACAAAATCACATATTGGATGCACAAGATTGGTTAAAAACCGTAATTGTATTACAATATGCCTAGGGAGGACGAAAATGACCTAAATGTTCAACCAATGACACAAAATGACACAAAATCACATATTGGATGCACAAGATTGGTTAAAAACCCTAATTGGATTAGAATAAGCCTAGGGAGGACGAAAATGACCTAAATGTTCAACCAATGACACAAAATGACACAAAATCACATATTGGATGCACAAGATTGGTTAAAAACCCAAATTAGATTAGAATAAGCCTAGGGAGGACGAAAATGACCTAAATGTTCAACCAATGACACAAAATGACACAAAATCACATATTGGATGCACAAGATTGGTTAAAAACCCTAATTGGATTAGAATAAGCCTAGGGAGGACGAAAATGACCTAAATGTTCAACCAATGACACAAAATGACACAAAATCACATATTGGATGCACAAGATTGGTTAAAAACCTTATTTGGATTCGAATAAGCCTAGGGAGGACGAAAATGACCTAAATGTTCAACCAATGACACAAAATGACACAAAATCACATATTGGATGCACAAGATTGGTTAAAAACCCTAATTGGATTAGAATAAGCCTAGGGAGGACGAAAATGACCTAAATGTTCAACCAATGACAAAAAATCACACAAAATCACATATTGGATGCACAAGATTGGTTAAAAACCCTAATTGGATTAGAATAAGCCTAGGGAGGACGAAAATGACCTAAATGTTCAACCAATGACACAAAATGACACAAAATCACATATTGGATGCACAGGATTGGTTAAAAACCCTAATTGCATTGGAATAAGCCTAGGGAGGACGAAAATGACCTAAATGTTCAACCAATGACACAAAGTGACACAAAATCACATATTGGATGCACAAGATTGGTTAAAAACCCTAATTGGATTAGAATAAGCCTAGGGAGGACGAAAATGACCTAAATGTTCAACCAATGACACAAAATGACACAAAATCACATATTGGATGCATAAGATTGGTTAAAAACCTTAATTGGATTAGAATAAGCCTAGGGAGGACTAAAATGACCTAAATGTTCCACCAATGACACAAAATGACACAAAATCACATATTGGACGCACAAGATTGGTTAAAAACCTTAATTGGATTAGAATAAGCCTAGGGAGGACGAAAATGACCTAAATGTTCAACCAATGACACAAAAGGACACAAAATCACATATTGGATGCACAAGATTGGTTAAAAACCCTAATTGGATTAGAATAAGCCTAGGGAGGACGAAAATGACCTAAATGTTCAACCAATTACACAAAATGACACAAAATCACATATTGGATGCACAAGATTGGTTAAAAACCCTAATTGGATTAGAATAAGCCTAGGGAGGACGAAAATGACCTAAACGTTCAACCAATGACACAAAATCACATATTTGATGCACAAGATTGGCTAAAAACCCTATTTGGATTAGAATAAGCCTAGGAAGGGCGAAAATGACCTAAATGTTCAACCAATAACACAAAATGACACAAAATCACATATTGGAGGCACAAGATTGGTTAAAAACCCTAATTGGATGAGAATAAGCCTAGGGAGGACGAAAATGACCTAAATGTTCAACCAATGACACAAAATGACACAAAATCACATATTGGATGCACAAGATTGGTTAAAAACCCTAATTGGATTAGAATAAGCCTAGGGAGGACGAAGATGACCTAAACGTTCAACCAATGACACAAATGACAAAAAATGACACAAAATCACATATTGGATTCACAAGATTGGTTAAAAACCCTAATTGGATAAGAATAAGCTTAGGGAGGACGAAAATGAAATAATGTTCAACCAATGACACAAAATAGCACAAAATCACATATTGGATGCACAAGATTGGTTAAAAACCCTAATTGGATTAGAATAAGCCTAGGGAGGACGAAAATGACCTAAATGTTCAACCAATGACACAAAATAACTCAAAATCACATATTGGATGCACAAGATTGGTTGAAAACCCTAATTGGATTAGAATAAGCCTAGGGAGGACGAAAATGACCTAAACGTTCAACCAATGACACAAAATGACACAAAATCACATATTGGATGCACAAGATTGGTTAAAAACCCTAATTGGATTAGAATAAGCTTACGGAGGACGAAAATGAAATAATGTTCAACCAATGACACAAAATAGCACAAAATCACATATTCGATGCACAAGATTGGTTAAAGACCCTAATTGGATTAGAATAAGCATAGGGAGGACGAAAATGACCTAAATGTTCAACCAATGACACAAAATGACACAAAATCACATATTGGATGCACAAGATTGGTTAAAAACCCTAATTGGATTAGAATAAGCCTAGGGAGGACGAAAATGACCTAAACGTTCAACCAATGACATAAAATCACATATTTGATGCACAAGATTGGTTAAAAACCCTAATTAGATTAGAATAAGCCTAGGGAGGACGAAAATGACCTAAATGTTCAACCAAAGACACAAAATGACACAAAATCACATATTGGATGCACAAGATTGGTTAAAAACCCTAATTGGATGAGAATAAGCCTAGGGAGGAGGAAAATGACCTAAATGTTCAACCAATGACACAAAATGACACAAAATCACATACTGGATGCACAAGATTGATTAAAAACCCTAATTGGATTAGAATAAGCATAGGGAGGACGAAAATGACCTAAATGTTCAACCAATGACACAAAATGACACAAAATCACATATTGGATGCACAAGATTGGTTAAAAACCCTAATTGGATTAGAATAAGTATAGGGAGGACGAAAATGACCTAAATGTGCAACCAATGACATAAAATCACATATTGGATGCACAAGATTCGTGAAAAAGCCTAATTGGATTAGAATAAGCCTAGCGAGGACGAAAATCACACTATTGGATTACCGATGACAGAAAATCACTTATTATATGCACAAGATTGGTTAAAAACCCAAATTGGAGTAGAATAAGACTAGGGAGTACGATAATGACTTAAATGTTCAACCAATGACATAAAATGACACAAAATCACATATTGGATGCACAAGAATCGTGAAAAACTCTAATTGGATTAGAATAAGCTTAGCGAGGACGAAAATGACCTAATTGGATTACCAATCACACAAAATCACTTATTATATGTCCAAGATTGGTTAAAAACCCTAATTGGATTAGAATAAGCCTAGGGAGGACAAAAATGACCTAAATGTGCAACCAATGACACAAAATCACGTATTGGATGCACAAGATTGGTTAAAAACCCTAATTGGATTAGAATAAGCATAGGGAGGGCGAAAATGACTTAAATGTTCAACCAACGACACAAAATTACATAATCGATGCACAAGATTGGTTAAAAACCCTAATTGGATTAGAATAAGCATAGGGAGGACGAAAATGACCTAAATGTGCAACCAATGACACAAAATCACATATTGGATGCACAAGATTGGTTAAAAACCCTAATTGGATTAGAATAAGCCTAGGTTGGACGAAAATGACCTAAACGTTCAACCAATGACACAAAACGACAGAAAATCACATATTGGATGCACAAGATTGGTTAAAAACCCTAATTGGATTAGACTAAGTCTAGCGAGGACAAAAATGACCCAATTGGATTACCAATGACACAAAATCACTTATTATATGCACAAGATTGGTTAAAAACCCTAATTGGATTAGAATAAGCCTAGGGAGGACAAAAATGACCTAAATGTGCAACCAATGACACAAAATCACATATTGGATGCACAAGATTGGTTAAAAACCCTAATTGGATTAGAATAAGCCTAGGGAGGACGAAAATGACCTAAATGTTCAACCAATGACACAAAATCGCATATGGGATGCACAACATTGGATTAAAATCCTAATTGGATTAGAATAAGCCTGGGGACGACGAAAATAACCTAAATGTTCAACCAATGACACAAAATCACATATTGGATGCACAAGATTGGTTAAAAACCCTAATTGGATTAGAATAAGCCTAGGGAGGACGAAAATGACCTAAATGTGCAACCAATGACACAAAATCACATATTGGATGCACAAGATTGGTTAAAAACCCTAATTGGATTAGAATAAGCCTAGGGAGGACGAAAATGACCTAAATGTGCAACCAATGACACAAAATCACATATTGGATGCACAAGATTGGTTAAAAACCCTAATTGGATTACAATAAGCCTAGCGAGGACGAAAATGACCTAATTGGATTACCAATGACACAAAATGACACAAAATCACATATTGGATGCATAAGATTGGTGAAAAACCCTAATTGGATAAGAATAAGCCTAGAGAGGACGAAAATGACCTAATTGGATTACCAATGACACCAAATGACTTATTATATGCACAAGATTGATTAAAAACCCTAATTGGATTAGAATAAGCCTAGCGAGGACAAAAATGACCTAATTGGATTACCAATGACAAAAAATCATTTATTATATTCGCAAGATTGGTTAAAAACCCTAATTGGATTAGAATAAGCCTAGGGAGGACAAAAATGATCTAAATGTGCAACCAATGACACAAAATCACATATTGGATGCCCAAGATTGGTTAAAAACCCTAATTGGATTAGAACAAGCCTAGGGAGGACGAAAATGACCTAAATATTCAACTAATGACACAAAATGACACAAAATCACTTATTATATGCACTAGATTGGTTAAAAACCCTAATTGGATTAGAATAAGCCTAGGGAGGACGAAAATGACCTAAATGTGCAACCACTGACACAAAATCACATATTGGATGCACAAGATTGGTTAAAAACCCTAATTGGATTAGAATAAGCCTAGCGAGGACGAAAATGACCTAATTGGATTACCAATGACACAAAATGACTTATTATATGCACAAGATTGGTTAAAAATCCTAATTGGATTAGAATAAGCCTAGGGAGGACGAAAATGTCCTAAATGTGCAACCAATGACACAAAATCACATATTGGATGCACAAGATTGGTTAAAAACCCTAATTGGATTAGCATAAGCCTAGGGAGGACGAAAATGACCTAAATGTTCAACCAATGACACAAAATGACACAAAATCACATATTGGATGCACAAGATTGGTTAAAAACCCTAATTGGATTAGAATAAGCCTAGGGAGGACGAAAATGACCTAAATGTGCAACTAATGACACAAAATCACTTATTGGATGCACAAGATTGGTTAAAAACCTTAATTGGATTAGAATAAGCCTAGGGAGGACGAAAATGACCTAAATGTGCAACCACTGACACAAAATCACATATTGGATGCACAAGATTGGTTAAAAATCCTAATTGGATTAGAATAAGCCTAGGGAGGACGGAAATGACCTAAATGTGCAACCAATGACACAAAATCACATATTGGATGCACAAGATTGGTTAAAAACCCTAATTGGATTAGAATAAGCCTAGGGAGGACGAAAATGACCTAAATGTGCAACCAATGACACAAAATCACATATTGGATGCACAAGATTGGTTAAAAACCCTAATTGGATTAGAATTAGCCTAGGGAGGACGAAAATGACCTAAATGTGCAACCAATGACACAAAATCACATATTGGATGCACAAGATTGGTTAAAAACCCTAATTGGATTAGAATAAGCCTAGGGAGGACGAAAATTACCTAAATGTGCAACCAATGACACAAAATCACATATTCGATGCACAAGATTGGTTAAAAACCCTAATTGGATTAGAATATGCCTAGGTAGTACGAAAATGACTTAAATGTTCAACCAATGACACAAAATGACACAAAATCACATATTGGATGCACAAGAGTCGTTAAAAACCCTAATTGGATTAGAATAAGCCTAGGGAGGACGAAAATTACCTAAATGTGCAACCAATGACACAAAATCACATATTCGATGCACAAGATTGGTTAAAAACCCTAATTGGATTAGAATAAGCCTAGGGAGGACGAAAATTACCTAAATGTGCAACCAATGACACAAAATCACATATTCGATGCACAAGATTGGTTAAAAACCCTAATTGGATTAGAATAAGCCTAGGGAGGACGAAAATTACCTAAATGTGCAACCAATGACACAAAATCACATATTGGATGCACAAGATTGGTTAAAAACCCTAATTGGATTAGAATAAGCCTAGGGAGTACGAAAATGACTTAAATGTTCAACCAATGACATAAAATGACACAAAATCACATATTGGATGCAGAAGAATCGTTAAAAACTCTAATTGGATTAGAATAAGCTTAGCGAGGACGAAAATGACCTAATTGGATTACCAATGACACAAAATCACTTATTATATGTACAAGATTGGTTAAAAAGCCTAATTGGATTAGAATAAGCCTAGGGAGGACAAAAATGACCTAAATGTGCAACCAATGACACAAAATCACATATTGGATGCACAAGATTGGTTAAAAACCCTAATTGGATTAGAATAAGCCTAGGGAGGACGAAAATGACCTAAATGTTCAACCAATGACACAAAATGACACAAAATCACATATTGGATGCACAAGAATGGTTAAAAACCCTAATTGGATGAGAATAAGCCTAGGGAGGACGAAAATGACCTAAATGTTCAACCAATGACACAAAATCACATATTGGATGCACAAGATTGGTTAAAAACCCTAATTGGATTAGAATAAGCCTAGGGAGGACGAAAATGACCTAAATGTTCAACCAATGACACAAAATCACATATTGGTTCCACAAGATTGGTTAAAAACCCTAATTGGATTAGAATAAGCCTAGAGAGGACGAAAATGACCTAAATGTTCAACCAATGACACAAAATGACACAAAATCACATATTGGATGACCAAGATTGGTTAAAAAGCCTAATTGGATTACAATAAGTCTATGGAGGACGAAAATGACCTAAATGTTCAACCAATGACACAAAATCACATATTGGATGCACAAGATTGGTTAAAAACCCTAATTGGATTAGAATAAGCCTAGGGAGGACGAAAATGACCTAAATGTTCAACCAATGACACAAAATGACACAAAATCACATATTGGATGCACAAGATTGGTTAAAAACCCTAATTGGATTAGAATAAGCCTAGGGACGACGAAAATGACCTAAATGTTCAACCAATGACACAAAATCACATATTGGATGCACAAGATTGGTTAACAATCGTAATTGGATTAGAATATGCCTAGGGAGGACGAAAATGACCTAAATGTTCAACCAATGACACAAAATGACACAAAATCACATATTGGATGCACAAGATTGGTTAAAAACCCTAATTGGATTAGAATAAGCCTAGGGAGGACGAAAATGACCTAAATGTTCAACCAATGACACAAAATCACATATTGGATGCACAAGATTGGTTAACAACCCTAATTCGATTACAATAACCATAGGGAGGACGAAAATGATCTAAATGTTCAACCAATGACACAAAATGACACAAAATCACATATTGGATGCACAAGATTGGTTAAAAACCCTAATTGGATTAGAATAAGCCTAGGGAGGACGAAAATGACCTAAATGTGCAACCAATGACACAAAATCACATATTGGATGCACAAGATTGGTTAAAAATCCTAATTGGATTCGAATATGTCTAGGGAGGACGAAAATGACCTAAATGTTCAACCAATGACCCAAAATGACACAAAATCACATATTGGATGCACAAGATTGGTTAAAAACCCTAATAGGATAAGAATAAGCCTAGGGAGGACGAAAATGACCTAAATGTGCAACCAATGACACAAAATCACATATTGGATGCACAAGATTGGTTAAAAACCCTAATTGGATTAGAATAAGCCTAGGGAGGACGAAAATGACCTAAACGTTCAACCAATGACACAAAACGACGGAAAATCACTTATTATATGCCCAAGATTGGTTAAAAACCCTAATTGGATTAGAATAAGCTTAGGGAGGACGAAAATGACCTAAATGTGCAACCAATGACACAAAATGACATATTGGATACACAAGATTGGTTAAAAACCCTAATTGGATTAGAATAAGCCTAGGGAGGACAAAAATGACCTAAATGTGCAACCAATGACACAAAATCACGTATTGGATGCACAAGATTGGTTAAAAACCCTAATTGGATTAGAATAAGCATAGGGAGGGCGAAAATGACTTAAATGTTCAACCAACGACACAAAATTACATAATCGATGCACAAGATTGGTTAAAAACCCTAATTGGATTAGAATAAGCATAGGGAGGACGAAAATGACCTAAATGTGCAACCAATGACACAAAATCACATATTGGATGCACAAGATTGGTTAAAAACCCTAATTGGATTAGAATAAGCCTAGGTTGGACGAAAATGACCTAAACGTTCAACCAATGACACAAAACGACAGAAAATCACATATTGGATGCACAAGATTGGTTAAAAACCCTAATTGGATTAGACTAAGTCTAGCGAGGACAAAAATGACCCAATTGGATTACCAATGACACAAAATCACTTATTATATGCACAAGATTGGTTAAAAACCCTAATTGGATTAGAATAAGCCTAGGGAGGACAAAAATGACCTAAATGTGCAACCAATGACACAAAATCACATATTGGATGCACAAGATTGGTTAAAAACCCTAATTGGATTAGAATAAGCCTAGGGAGGACGAAAATGACCTAAATGTTCAACCAATGACACAAAATCGCATATGGGATGCACAACATTGGATTAAAATCCTAATTGGATTAGAATAAGCCTGGGGACGACGAAAATAACCTAAATGTTCAACCAATGACACAAAATCACATATTGGATGCACAAGATTGGTTAAAAACCCTAATTGGATTAGAATAAGCCTAGGGAGGACGAAAATGACCTAAATGTGCAACCAATGACACAAAATCACATATTGGATGCACAAGATTGGTTAAAAACCCTAATTGGATTAGAATAAGCCTAGGGAGGACGAAAATGACCTAAATGTGCAACCAATGACACAAAATCACATATTGGATGCACAAGATTGGTTAAAAACCCTAATTGGATTACAATAAGCCTAGCGAGGACGAAAATGACCTAATTGGATTACCAATGACACAAAATGACACAAAATCACATATTGGATGCATAAGATTGGTGAAAAACCCTAATTGGATAAGAATAAGCCTAGAGAGGACGAAAATGACCTAATTGGATTACCAATGACACCAAATGACTTATTATATGCACAAGATTGATTAAAAACCCTAATTGGATTAGAATAAGCCTAGCGAGGACAAAAATGACCTAATTGGATTACCAATGACAAAAAATCATTTATTATATTCGCAAGATTGGTTAAAAACCCTAATTGGATTAGAATAAGCCTAGGGAGGACAAAAATGATCTAAATGTGCAACCAATGACACAAAATCACATATTGGATGCCCAAGATTGGTTAAAAACCCTAATTGGATTAGAACAAGCCTAGGGAGGACGAAAATGACCTAAATATTCAACTAATGACACAAAATGACACAAAATCACTTATTATATGCACTAGATTGGTTAAAAACCCTAATTGGATTAGAATAAGCCTAGGGAGGACGAAAATGACCTAAATGTGCAACCACTGACACAAAATCACATATTGGATGCACAAGATTGGTTAAAAACCCTAATTGGATTAGAATAAGCCTAGCGAGGACGAAAATGACCTAATTGGATTACCAATGACACAAAATGACTTATTATATGCACAAGATTGGTTAAAAATCCTAATTGGATTAGAATAAGCCTAGGGAGGACGAAAATGTCCTAAATGTGCAACCAATGACACAAAATCACATATTGGATGCACAAGATTGGTTAAAAACCCTAATTGGATTAGCATAAGCCTAGGGAGGACGAAAATGACCTAAATGTTCAACCAATGACACAAAATGACACAAAATCACATATTGGATGCACAAGATTGGTTAAAAACCCTAATTGGATTAGAATAAGCCTAGGGAGGACGAAAATGACCTAAATGTGCAACTAATGACACAAAATCACTTATTGGATGCACAAGATTGGTTAAAAACCTTAATTGGATTAGAATAAGCCTAGGGAGGACGAAAATGACCTAAATGTGCAACCACTGACACAAAATCACATATTGGATGCACAAGATTGGTTAAAAATCCTAATTGGATTAGAATAAGCCTAGGGAGGACGGAAATGACCTAAATGTGCAACCAATGACACAAAATCACATATTGGATGCAGAAGATTGGTTTAAAACCCTAATTGGATTAGAATAAGCCTAGGGAGGTAAAAAATGACCTAAATGTTCAACCAATGACAGAAAATGACACAAAATCACATATTTGATGCACAAGATTGGTTAAAAACCCTAATTGGATTAGAATAAGCCTAGCGAGGACGAAAATGACCTAATTGGATTACCAATGACACAAAATCACTTATTATATGCACAAGATTGGTTAAAAACCCTAATTGAATTAGAATAAAACTAGGGAGGACGAAAATGACCTAAATGTGCAACCAATGACACAATCTCATATTGGATGCCCTAGATTGGTTAAAAACCCTAATTGGATTTGAACAAGCCTAGGGAGGATGAAAATGACCTAAATATTCAACCAATGACACAAAATGACACAAAATCACATATTGGATGCACAAGATTGGTTAAAAACCCTAATTGGATTAGAATAAGCCTAGGGAGGACGAAAATGACCTAAATGTGCAACCAATGACACAAAATCACATATTGGATGCACAAGATTGGTTAAAAACCCTAGTTAGCTTAGAATAAGCCTAGGGGGGACGAAAATGACCTAAATGTTCAACCAATGACACAAAATGACACAAAATCACATATTGGATGCACAAGATTGGTTAAAAATCCTAATTGGATTAGAATAAGCCTAGGGAGGACGAAAATGACCTAAATGTTCAACCAATGACAGAAAATCACATATTGGATGCACAAGATTGGTTAAAAACCTTAATTGGATTAGAATAAGCCTAGGGAGGACGAAAATGACTTAAATGTGCAACCAATGACACAAAATCACATATTGGATGCACAAGATTGGTTAAAAACCCTAATTGGATTAGAATAAGCCTAGGGAGGACGAAAATGACCTAAATGTGCAACCAATGACACAAAATCACATATTGGATGCACAAGATTGGTTAAAAACCCTAATTGGATTAGATAAAGCCTCGCGAGGACGAAAATTACCTAATTGGATTACCGATGACAGAAAATCACTTATTATATGCACAAAATTGGTTAAAAATCCTAATTGGATTAGAATAAGCCTAGGGAGGACAAAAATGACCTAAATGTGCAACCAACGACACAAAATCACATATCGGATGCACAAGATTGGTTAAAAACCCTAATTGGATTAGAATAAGCCTAGGGAGGACGAAAATGACCTAAATGTTCAACCAATGACACAAAATCACATATTGGATGCACAAGATTGGTTAAAAACCCTAATAGGATTAGAATATGCCTGGGGAGGACGAAAATGACCTAAATGTGCAACCAATGACACAGAATCACATATTGGATGCACAAGATTGGTTAAAAACCCTAATTGGATTAGAATAAGCCTAGGGAGGACAAAAATGACCTAAATGTGCAACCAATGACACAAAATCACATATTGGATGCACAAGATTGGTTAAAAACCCTAATTGGATTAGAATAACCCTAGCAGGACGAAAATGACCTAAATGTGCAACCAATGAGACTAAATCACATATTCGATGCACAAGATTGGTTAAAAACCCTAATTGGATTAGAATAAGCCTAGGGAGTACGAAAATGACCTAAATGTGCAACAAATGACACAAAATCACATATTGGATGCACAAGATTGGTTAAAAACCCTAATTGGATTAGAATCTAGGGAGGACAAAAATGACCTAAATGTGCAACCAATGACACAAAATCACATATTGGATGCACAAGATTGGTTAAAAACCCTAATTGGATTAGAATAAGCCTAGGGAGGACAAAAATGACCTAAATGTGCAACCAATGACACAAAATCACATATTGGATGCACAAGATTGGTTAAAAACCCTAATTGGATTAGAATAAGCCTAGGGAGGACTAAAATGACCTAAATGTGCAACCAGTGACACAAAATTACATATTCGATGCACAAGATTGGTCAAAAACCTTAATTGGATTAGAATAAGCCTAGGGAGGACGAAAATGACCTAAATGTTCAACCAATTACACAAAATGACACAAAATCACATATTGGATGCACAAGATTGGTTAAAAACCCTAATTGGATTAGAATAAGCCTAGGGAGAAAGAAAATGACCTAAATGTTCAACCAATGACACAAAATCACATATTGGATGCACAAGATTGGTTAAAAACCCTAATTGGATTAGAATAAGCCTAGGGAGGACAAAAATGACCTAAATGTGCAACCAATGACACAAAATCACATATTGGATGCATAAGATTGGTTAAAAACCCTAATTGGATTAGAATAAGCCTAGGGAGGACAAAAATGACCTAAATGTGCAACCAATGACACAAAATCACATATTGGATGCACAAGATTGGTTAAAAACCCTAATTGGATTAGAATAAGCCTAGGGAGGACGAAAATGACCTAAATGTTCAACCAATAACACAAAATGACACAAAATCACATATTGAATGCACAAGATTGGTTAAAAACACTAATTGGATTAGAATCAGCCTAGGGAGGACGAAAATGACCTAAATGTTCAACCAATGACACAAAATGACACAAAATCACATATTGGATGCACAAGATTGGTTAAAAACCCTAATTGGATTAGAATAAGCCTAGGGAGGACGAAAATGACCTAAGTGTTCAACCAATGACACAAAATCACATATTGGATGCACAAGATTGGTTAAAAACCCTAATTGGATTATAATAATCCTAGGGAGGACGAAAATGACCTAAATGTTCAACCAATGACACAAAATGACACAAAATCACATATTGGATGCACAAGATTGGTTAAAAACCCTAATTGGATTAGAATAAGCCTAGGGAGGACGAAAATGACCTAAATGTTCAACCAATGACACAAAATGACACAAAATCACATATTGGATGCACAAGATTGGTTAAAAACCCTAATTGGATTAGAATAAGCATAGCGATGACGAAAATGACCTAAATGTTCAACAAATGACACAAAATCACGTATTGGATGCACAAGATTGGTTAAAAACTCTAATTGGATTAGAATAAGCCTAGGGAGGACGAAAATGACCTAAATGTTCAACCAATGACACAAAATGACACAAAATCACATATTGGATGCACAAGATTGGTTAAAAACCCTAATTGGATTAGAATAAGCCTAGGGAGGACGAAAATGACCTAAATGTTGAATCAATGACATAAAATGACACAAAATCACATATTGGATGCACAAGATTGGTTAAAAACCCTAATTGGATTAGAATAAGCCTAGGGAGGACGAAAATGACCTAAATGTTCAACCAATGACACAAAATGACACAAAATCACATATTGGATTCACTAGTGGTTAAAAACCCTAATTGGATTAGAATAAGCCTAGGGAGGACGAAAATGACCTAAATGTTCAACCAATGACACAAAATGACACAAAATCACATATTGGATGCACAAGATTGGTTAAAAACCCTAATTGGATTAGAATAAGCCTAGGGAGAACGAAAATGACCTAAATGTTCAACCAATGACACAAAATGACACAAAATCTCATATTGGATGCACAAGATTGGTTAAAAACCCTAATTGGATTAGAATTAGCCAAGGGAGGACGAAAATGACCTAAATGTTCAACCAATGACACAAAATCACATATTGGATGCACAAGATTGGTTAAAAACCCTAATTGGATTAGAATAAGCCTAGGGAGGACGAAAATGACCTAAATGTTCAACCAATGATACAAAATGACACAAAATCACATATTGGATGCACAAGGCTGGTTAAAAACCCTAATTGGATTAGAATAAGCCTAGGGAGGACGAAAATGACCTAAATGTTCAACCAATGACACAAAATGACACAAAATCACATATTGGATGCACAAGATTGGTTAAAAACCCTAATTGGATTGTAATAAGCCTAGGGAGGACGAAAATGACCTAATTGGATTACCAATGACATAAAATCACTTATCATATGCACAAGATTGGTTAAAAACCCTAATTGGATTAGAATAAGCCTAGGGAGGACGAAAATGACCTAAATGTTCAACCAATGACACAAAATGACACAAAATCACATATTGGATGCACAAGATTGGTTAAAAACCCTAATTGGATTAGAATAAGCCTAGGGAGGACGAAAATGATCTAAATGTTCAACTAATGACACAAAATCACATATTGGATGCACTAGATTGGTTAAAAACCCTAATTGAATTAGAATAAGCCTAGGGAGGATGAAAATGACCTAAATGTTCAACCAATGACACAAAATGACACAAAATCACATATTGGATGCACAAGATTGGTTAAAAACCCTAATTGGATTAGAATAAGCCTAGGGAGGACGAAAATGACCAAAATGTTCAACTGATGACACAAAATCACATATTGGATGCACAAGATTGGTTAAAAACCCTAATTGGATTAGAATAAGCCTAGGGAGGACGAAAATGACCTAAATGTTCAACCAATGACACAAAATGACACAAAATCACATATTGGATGCACAAGATTGGTTAAAAACCCTAATTGGATTAGAATAAGCCTAGGGAGGACGAAAATGACCTAAATGTTCAACCAATGACTCAAAATGACACAAAATCACATATTGGATGCACAAGATTGGTTAAAAACCGTAATTGGATTAGAATAAGCCTAGGGAGGACGAAAATGATTTAAATGTTCAACCAATGACACAAAATAACACAAAATCACATATTGGATGCACAAGATTGGTTAAAAACCCTAATTGGATTAGAATAAGCCTAGGGAGGACGAAAATGACCTAAATGTTCAACCAATGACACAAAATCACATATTGGATGCACAAGATTGGTTAAAAACCTTAATTGGATTAGAATAAGCCTATGGAGGACGAAAATGACCTAAATGTTCAACCAATGACACAAAATGACACAAAATCACACATTGGATGCACAAGATTGGTTAAAAACCTTAATTGGATTAGAACAAGCCTAGGGAGGACGAAAATGACCTAAATGTTCAACCAATGACACAAAATGACACAAAATCACATATTGGATGCACAAGATTGGTTAAAAACCCTAATTGGATTAGAATAAGCCTAGGGAGGACGAAAATGACCTAAATGTTCAACCAATGACACAAAATGACACAAAATCACATATTAAATGCGCAAGATTGGTTAAACACCCTAATTGGATTAGAATAAGCCTAGGGAGGACGAAAATGACCTAAATGTTCAACCAATGACACAAAGTGACACAAAATCACATATTGGATGCACAAGATTGGTTAAAAACCCTAATTGGATTAGAATAAGCCTAGGGAGGACGAAAATGACCTAAATGTGCAACCAATGACACAAAATCACATATTGGATGCACAAGATTGGTTAAAAACCCTAATTGGATTAAAATAAGCCTAGGGAGGACGAAATTGACCTAAATGTTCATCCAATGACACAAAATCACATATTGGATGCACAAGATTGGTGAAAAACCCTAATTGGATTAGAATAAGGCTAGGGAGGACGAAAATGACCTAAATGTTCAACCAACGACACAAAATGACACAAAATCACATATTGGATGCACAAGATTGGTTAAAAACCCTAATTAGATTAGACTAAGCCTAGGGAAGACGAAAATGACCGAAATGTTCAACAATTGACACAAAATGACACAAAATCACATATTGGATGCACAAGATTGGTTAAAAACCCTAATTGGATTAGAATAAGCCTAGGGAGGACGAAAATGACCTAAATGTGCAACCAATGACACAAAATCACATATTGGATGCACAAGATTGGTTAAATACCCTAATTGGATTAGAATAAGCCTAGGGAGGACAAAAATGACCTAAATGTGCAACCAATGACACAAAATCACATATTGGATGCACAAGATTGGTTAAAAACCCTAATTGGATTAGAATAAGCCTAGGGAGGACGAAAATGACCTAAATGTTCAACCAATGACACAAAATGACACAAAATCACATATTGGATGCACAAGATTGGTTAAAAACCCTAATTGGATTAGAATAAGCCTAGGGAGGACCAAAATTACCTAAACGTTCAACCAATGACACAAAATGACACAAAATCACATATTTGATGCACAAGATTGGTTAAAAACCCTAATTGGATTAGAATAAGCCTAGGGAGGACGAAAATGACCTAAATGTTCAACCAATGACACAAAATGACATATTGGATGCACAAGATTGGTTAAAAACCCTAATTGGATTAGAATAAGCCTAGGGAGGACAAAAATGACCTAAATGTGCAACCAATGACACAAAATCACATATTGGATGCACAAGATTGGTTAAAAACCCTAATTGGATTAGAATAAGCCTAGGGAGGACGAAAATGACCTAAATGTTCAACCAATGACACAAATTGACACAAAATCACATATGGTATGCACAAGATTGGATAAAAATCCTAATTGGATTAGAATAAGCCTGGGGAGGACGAAAATGACGTAAATGTACAATCAATGACATAAAATCACATATTGGATGCACAAGATTGGTTAAAAACCCTAATTGGATTAGAATAAGCCTAGGGAGGACGAAAATGACCTAAATGTGCCACCAATGACACAAAATCACATATTGGATGCACAAGATTGGTTAAAAACCCTAATTGGATTAGAATAAGCCTAGGGAGGACGAAAATGACCTAAATGTGCAACCAATGACACAAAATCACATATTGGATGCACAAGATTGGTTAAAAACCCTAATTGGATTAGAATTAGCCTAGGGAGGACGAAAATGACCTAAATGTGCCACCAATGACACAAAATCACATATTGGATGCACAAGATTGGTTAAAAACCCTAATTGGATTAGAATAAGCCTAGGGAGGACGAAAATGACCTAAATGTGCAACCAATGACACAAAATCACATATTGGATGCACAAGATTGGTTAAAAACCCTAATTGGATTACAATAAGCCTAGCAAGGACGAAAATGACCTAATTGGATCACCAATGACACAAAATGACACAAAATCACATATTGGATGCATAAGATTGGTCAAAAACCCTAATTGGATTAGAATAAGCCTAGCGAGGACGAAAATGACCTAATTGGATAACCAATGACACAAAATCACTTATTATATGCACAAGATTGGTTAAAAACCCTAATTGGATTAGAATAAGCCTAGCGAGGACGAAAATGACCTAAATGTGCAACCAATGATACAAAATCACATATTGGATGCACAAGATTGGTTAAAAACCCTAATTGGATTAGAATAAGCCTAGGGAGGACGAAAATGACCTAAATGTGCAACCAATGACACAAAATCACATATTGGATGCACAAGATTGGTTAAAAACCCTAATTAGATTAGAATAAGCCTGGGGAGGACGAAAATGACCTAAATGATCAACAAATGACACAAAATGACACAAAATCACATATTGGATGCACAAGATTGGTTTAAAACCCTAATTGGACAAGAATAAGCCTAGGGAGGACGAAAATGACCTAAATGTGCAACCAATGACACAAAATCACATATTGGATGCACAAGATTGGTTAAAAACCCTAATTGGATTAGAATAAGCCTAGGAAGGACGAAAATGACCTAAACGTTCAACCAATGACACAAAACGACACAAAATCACATATTGGATGCACAAGATTGGTTAAAAACCCTAATTGGATTAGAATAAGTCTAGCGAGGACAAAAATGACCCAATTGGATTACCAATGACACAAAATCACTTATTATATGCACAAGATTGGTTAAAAACCCTAATTGGATTAGAATAAGCCTAGGGAGGACGAAAATGACCTAAATGTGCAACCAATGACACAAAATCACATATTGGATGCACAAAATTGGTTAAAAATCCTAATTGGATTAGAATAAGCATAGGGAGGACGAAAATGACCTAAATGTTCAACCAATGACACAAAATGACACAAAATCACATATTGGATGCACAAGATTGGTTAAAAACCCTAATTGGATTAGAATAAGCCTAGGTAGGACGAAAATGACCTAAATGTGCAACCAATGACACAAAATCACATATTGGATGCACAAGATT
>JBBPBQ010020321.1:15645417-15658797 GCA_037974755.1 Cicer yamashitae | reverse complement strand
CCTAATTGGATTAGAATAAGCCTAGGGAGGACCAAAATTACCTAAATGTGCAACCAATGACACAAAATCACATATTCGATGCACAAGATTGGTTAAAAACCCTAATTGGATTAGAATAAGCCTAGGGAGTACGAAACTGACTTAAATGTTCAACCAATAACACAAAATGACACAAAATCACATATTGGACGCACAAGAGTCGTTAAAAACCCTAATTGGATTAGAATAAGCCTAGGGAGGACGAAAATTACCTAAATGTGAAACCAATGACACAAAATCACATATTCGATGCACAAGATTGGTTAAAAACCCTAATTGGATTAGAATAAGCCTAGGGAGTACGAAAATGACCTTAATGTTCAACCAATGACACAAAATGACACAAAATCACATATTGGATGCACAAGATTGGTTAAAAAACCTAATTGGATTAGAATAAGCCTAGGGAGGACGAAAATTACCTAAATGTGCAACCAATGACACAAAATCACATATTCGAGGCACAAGATTGGTTGAAAACCCTAATTGGATTAGAATAAGCCTAGGTAGTACGAAAATGACTTAAATGTTACACCTATGACACAAAATGACACAAAATCACATATTGGATGCACAAGATTCGTTAAAAACCCTAATTGGATTAGAATAAGCCTAGGGAGGACAAAAATGACCTAAATGTGCAACCAATGACACAAAATCACATATTGGATGCACAAGATTGGTTAAAAACCCTAATTGGATTAGAATAAGCCTAGGGAGGACGAAAATGACCTAAATGTTCAACCAATGACACAAAATGACACAAAATCACATATTGGATGCACAAGATTGGTTAAAAACCCTAATTGGATTAGAATATGCCTAGGGAGGACCAAAATGACCTAAATGTTCAACCAATGACACATAATGACACAAAATCACATATTGGATGCACAAGATTGGTTAAAAACCCTAATTGGATTAGAATAAGCCTAGGGAGGACGAAAATGACCTAAATGTTCAACCAATGACACAAAATGACACAAAATCACATATTGGATGCACAAGATTGGTTAAAAACCCTAATTGGATTAGAATAAGCCTAGGGAGGACGAAAATTACTTAAATGTGCAACCAATGACACAAAATCACATATTCGATGCACAAGGTTGGTTAAAAACCCTAATTGGATTAGAATAAGCCTAGGGAGTACGAAAATGACTTAAATGTTCAACCAATGACACAAAATGTTACAAAATCACATATTGGATGCACAAGAGTCGTTAAAAACCCTAATTGGATTAGAATAAGCCTAGGGAGGACGAAAATTACCTAAATGTGCAACCAATGACACAAAATCACATATTCGATGCACAAGATTGGTTAAAAACCCTAATTGGATTAGAATAAGCCTAGGGAGTACGAAAATGACCTAAATGTTCAACCAATGACACAAAATCACATATTGGATGCACAAGATTGGTTAAAAACCCTAATTGGATTAGAATAAGCCTAGGGAGGACTAAAATTACCTAAATGTGCAACCAATGACACAAAATCACATATTCGATGCACAAGATTGGTTAAAAACCCTAATTGGATTAGAATAAGCCTAGGTAGTACGAAAATGACTTAAATGTTCAACCAATGACACAAAATGACACAAAATCACATATTGGATGCACAAGAGTCGTTAAAAACCCTAATTGGATTAGAATAAGCCTAGGGAGGACAAAAATGACCTAAATGTGCAACCAATGACACAAAATCACATATTGGATGCACAAGATTGGTTAAAAACCCTAATTGGATTAGAATAAGCCTAGGGAGGACGAAAATGACCTAAATGTACAACCAATGATACAAAATGATACAAAATGACACAAAATCACATATTGGATGCACAAGATTGGTTAAAAACCCTAATTGGATTAGAATAAGCCTAGGGAGGACGAAAATTACCTAAATGTGCAACCAATGACACAAAATCACATATTCGATGCACAAGATTGGTTAAAAACCCTAATTGGATTAGAATAAACCTAGGGAGGACGAAAATTACCTAAATGTGCAACCAATGACACAAAATCACATATTCGATGCACAAGATTGGTTAAAAACCCTAATTGGATTAGAATAAGCCTAGGTAGTACGAAAATAACTAAAATGTTCAACCAATGACACAAAATGACACAAAATCACATATTGGATGCACAAGAGTCGTTAAAAACCCTAATTGGATTAGAATAAGCCTAGGGAGGACAAAAACGACCTAAATGTGCAACCAATGACACAAAATCACATATTGGATGCACAAGATTGGTTAAAAACCCTAATTGGATTAGAATAAGCCTAGGGAGGACGAAAATGACCTAAATGTTCAACCAATGACACAAAATGACACAAAATCACATATTGGATGCATGAGATTGGTTAAAAATGCTAATTGGATTAGAATAAGCCTAGGGAGGACGAAAATGACCTACATTTTCATCAAATGACACAAAATGACACAAAATCACATATTGGATCCACAAGATTGGTTAAAAATCCTAATTGGATTAGAATAAGCCTAGGGAGGACGAAAATGACCTAAATGTTCAACCAATGACACAAAATCACATATTGGATGCACAAGATTGGTTAAAAACCCTAATTGGATTAGAATAAGCATAGGGAGGACGAAAATGACCTAAATGTGCAACCAATGACACAAAATCACTTATTATATGCACAAGATTGGTTAAAAACCCTAATTGGATTAGAATAAGCCTAGGGAGGACGAAAACGACCTAAATGTGCAACCAATGACACAAAATCACATATTGGATGCACAAGATTGGTTAAAAATCCTAATTGGATTAGAATAAGCATAGGGAGGACGAAAATGACCTAAATGTTCAACCAATGACACAAAATGACACAAAATCACATATTGGATGCACAAGATTGGTTAAAAACCCTAATTGGATTAGAATAAGCCTAGGTAGGACGAAAATGACCTAAATGTGCAACCAATGACACAAAATCATATATTGGATGCACAAGATTGGTTAAAAACACTAATTGGATTAGAATAAGCCTAGGGAGGACGAAAATGACCTAAACGTTCAACCAATGACACAAAACGACACAAAATCACATATTGGATGCACAAGATTGGTTAAAAACCCTAATTGGATTAGAATAAGTCTAGCGAGGACAAAAATGACCCAATTGGATTACCAATGACACAAAATCACTTATTATATGCACAAGATTGGTTAAAAACCCTAATTGGATTAGAATAAGCCTAGGGAGGACGAAAATGACCTAAATGTGCAACCAATGACACAAAATCACATATTGGATGCACAAGATTGGTTAAAAACCCTAAATTGATTAGAATAAGCCTAGGGAGGACGAAAATGACCTAAATGTTCACCCAATGACACAAAATCACATATTGGATGCACAAGATTGGTTAAAAACCCTAATTGGATTAGAATAAGCCTAGGGAGGACGAAAATGACCTAAATGTGCAACCAATGACACAAAATCACATATTGGATGCACAAGATTGGTTAAAAACCCTAATTGGATTAGAATTAGCCTAGGGAGGACGAAAATGACCTAAATGTGCCACCAATGACACAAAATCTCATATTGGATGCACAAGATTGGTTAAAAACCCTAATTGGATTAGAATAAGCCTAGGGAGGACGAAAATGACCTAAATGTGCAACCAATGACACAAAATCACATATTGGATGCACAAGATTGGTTAAAAACCCTAATTGGATTACAATAAGCCTAGCGAGGACGAAAATGACCTAATTGGATTACAATTGACACAAAATGACCCAAAATTACATATTGGATGCATAAGATTGGTTAAAAACCCTAATTGGATTAGAATAAGCCTAGGGAGGACGAAAATTACCTAAATGTGCAACCAAGGACACAAAATCACTTATTATATGCACAAGATTCGTTAAAAACCCTAATTGGATTAGAATAAGCCTAGGGAGGACGAAAATGACCTAAATGTGTAACCATTGACACAAAATGACACAAAAACACATATTGGATGCATAAGATGCGTTAACAACCCTAACTGGATTAGAATAAGCCTAGCGAGGACGAAAATGACCTAATTGGATTACCAATGACACAAAATCACTTATTATATGCACAAGATTGGTTAAGATCCCTAATTGGTTTAGAATAAGCCTAGAGAGAATAAAAATTACCTAAGTGTGCAACCAATGACACAAAATGACACAAAATCACATATTGGATGCACAAGATTGGTTAAAAACCCTAATTGGATTAGAATAAGCCTAGGGAGGACGAAAATGACCTAAATGTTCAACCAATGACACAAAATGACACAAAATCACATATTGGATGCACAAGATTGTTTAAAAACCCTAATTTGATTAGAATAAGCCTAGGGTGGACGAAAATGACCTAAATGTTCAACCAGTGACACAAAATGACACAAAATCACATATTGGATGCACAAGATTGTTTAAAAACCCTAATTGGATTAGAATAAGCCTAGGGAGGACGAAAATGACCTAAATGTTCAACCAGTGACACAAAATGACACAAAATCACATATTGGATGCACAAGATTGTTTAAAAACCCTAATTGGATTAGAATAAGCCTAGGGAGGACGAAAATGACCTAAATGTTCAACCAATGACACAAAATGACACAAAATCACATATTGGATGCACAAGATTGTTTAAAAACCCTAATTGGATTAGAATAAGCCTAGCTAGGAGGAAAATGACCTAATTGGATTACCAATGACACAAAATCACTAATTATATGCACAAGATTGGTTAAAAACCCTAATTGGATTAGAATAAGCCTAGGGAGGACGAAAATGACCTAAATGTGCAACCAATTTCACAAAATCACATATTGGATGCACAAGATTGTTTAAAAACCATAATTGGATTACAATAAGCCTAGCGAGGACGAAAATGACCTAATTGGATTACCAATGACACAAAATGACACAAAATCACATATTGGATGCATAAGATTGGTTAAAAACCCTAATTGGATTAGAATAAGCCTAGCGAGAACGAAAATGACCTAATTGGTTTACCAATGACACAAAATCACTTATTATATGCACAAGATTGGTTAAAAACCCTAATTGGATTAGAATAAGCCTAGGGAGGACGAAAATGACCTAAATGTGCAACCAATGACACAAAATCACATATTGGATGCACAAGATTGGTTAAAAACCCTAATTGGATTAGAATAAGCCTAGGGAGGACGAAAATGACCTAAATGTGCAACCAATGACACAAAATCACATATTGGATGCACAAGATTGGTTAAAAACCCTAATTGGATTACAATAAGCCTAGCGAGGACGAAAATGACCTAATTGGATTACCAATGACACAAAATGACACAAAATCACATATTGGATGCATAAGATTGGTGAAAAACCCTAATTGGATAAGAATAAGCCTAGAGAGGACGAAAATGACCTAATTGGATTACCAATGACACCAAATGACTTATTATATGCACAAGATTGATTAAAAACCCTAATTGGATTAGAATAAGCCTAGCGAGGACAAAAATGACCTAATTGGATTACCAATGACAAAAAATCATTTATTATATTCGCAAGATTGGTTAAAAACCCTAATTGGATTAGAATAAGCCTAGGGAGGACAAAAATGATCTAAATGTGCAACCAATGACACAAAATCACATATTGGATGCCCAAGATTGGTTAAAAACCCTAATTGGATTAAAACAAGCCTAGGGAGGATGAAAATGACCTAAATATTCAACTAATGACACAAAATGACACAAAATCACTTATTATATGCACAAGATTGATTAAAAACCCTAATTGGATTAGAATAAGCCTAGGGAGGACGAAAATGACCTAAATGTTCAACCAATGACACAAAATGACACAAAATCACATATTGGATGCACAAGATTGTTTAAAAACCCTAATTGGATTAAAATAAGCCTAGGGAGGACGAAAATGACCTAAATGTTCAACCAATGACACAAAATCACACATTGGATGCACAAGATTGGTTAAAAACCTTAATGGGATTAGAATAAGCCTAGGGAGGACGAAAATGACCTAAATGTTCAACCAATGACACAAAATGACACAAAATCACATATTGGATGCACAAGATTGGTTAAAAACCCTAATTGGATTAGAATAAGCCTAGGGAGGACGAAAATGACCTAAATGTTCAACCAATGACACAAAATGACACAAAATCACATATTGGATGCACAAGATTGGTTAAAAACTCTAATTGGATTAGAATAAGCCTAGCGAGGACGAAAATGACCTAATTGGGTTACCAATGAAATAAAATCACTTATTATGTGCACAAGATTGGTTAAAAACCCTAATTGGATTAGAATAAGCCTAGGGAGGACGAAAATGACCTAAATGTTCAACCAATGACACAAAATGACACAAAATCACATATTGGATGCACAAGATTGGTTAAAAACCCTAATTGGATTAGAATAAGCCTAGGGAGGACGAAAACGACCTAATTGTTCAACTAATGACACAAAATCACATATTGGATGCAAAAGATTGGTTAAAAACCCTAATTGGATTAGAATAAGCCTAGGGAGGACGAAAATGACCTAAATGTTCAACAAATGACACAAAATCACATATTGGATGCACAAGATTGGTTAAAAACCCTAATTGGATTAGAATAAGCCTAGGGAGGACGAAAATGACCTAAATGTTCAACTAATGACACAAAATCACATATTGGATGCACTAGATTGGTTAAAAACCCTAATTGGATTAGAATAAGCCTAGGGAGGACGAAAGTGACCTAAATGTTCAACCAATGACACAAAATGACACAAAATCACATATTGGATGCACTAGATTGGTTAAAAACCCTAATTGGATTAGAATAAGCCTAGGGAGGACGAAAATGACCTAAATGTTCAACCAATGACACAAAATGACACAAAATCACATATTGGATGCACAAGATTGGTTAAAAACCCTAATTGGATTAGAATACGCCTAGGGAGGACGAAAATGACCTAAATGTTCAACCAATGACACAAAATCACATATTGGATGCACAAGATTGGTTAAAAACCCTAATTGGATTAGAATAAGCCTAGGGAGGACGAAAATGACCTAAATGTTCAACCAATGACACAAAATGACACAAAATCACATATTGGATGCACAAGATTGGTTAAAAACCCTAATTGGATTAGAATAAGCCTAGGGAGAACAAAAATGACCTAAATATTCAACCAATGACAAAAAATCACATATTGGATGCACAAGATTGGTTAAAAACCCTAATTGGATTAGAATAAGCCTAGGGAGGACGAAAATGACCTAAATGTTCAACCAATGACACAAAATCACATATTGGATGCACAAGATTGGTTAAAAACCCTAATGGATTAGAATAAGCCTAGGGAGGACGAAAATGACCTAAATGTTCAACCAATGACACAAAATGACACAAAATCACATATTGGATGCACAAGATTGGTTAAAAACCCTAATTGGATTAGAATAAGCCTAGGGAGGACGAAAATGACCTAAATGTTCAACCAATGACACAAAATGACACAAAATCACATATTGGATGCACAAGATTGGTTAAAAACCCTAATTGGATTAGAATATGCCTAGGGAGGACCAAAATGACCTAAATGTTCAACCAATGACACATAATGACACAAAATCACATATTGGATGCACAAGATTGGTTAAAAACCCTAATTGGATTAGAATAAGCCTAGGGAGGACGAAAATGACCTAAATGTTCAACCAATGACACAAAATGACACAAAATCACATATTGGATGCACAAGATTGGTTAAAAACCCTAATTGGATTAGAATAAGCGTAGGGAGGACGAAAATGACCTAAATTTTCAACCAATGACACAAAATCACATATTGGATGCACAAGATTTGTTGAAAACCCTAATTGGATTAGAATAAGCCTAGGGTGGGCGAAAATGAACAAAATGTTCAACCAATGACACAAAATAACATATTGGATGCACAAGATTGCTTAAAAACCCTAATTTGATTAGAATAAGCCTAGGGAGGACGAAAATGACCTAAATGTTCAACCAATGACACAAAATGACACAAAATCACATATTGGATGCTCAAGATTGGTTAAAAACCCTAATTGGATTAGAATAAGCCTAGGGAGGACGAAAATGACCTTAATGTGCAACCAATGACACAAAATGACACAAAATCACATATTGGATGCACAAGATTGGTTTAAAACCCTAATTGGATTAGAATAAGCCTAGGGGAAAATGACCTAAATGTTCAACCAATGACACAAAATCACATATTGGATGCACAAGATTGGTTAAAAACCCTAATTGGATTAGAATAAGCCCAAGGAGGACGAAAATGGCCTAAATGTTCAACCAATGACACAAAATCACATATTGGATGCACAAGATTGGTTAAAAACCCTAATTGGATTAGAATAAGCCTAGGGAGGACGAAAATGACCTAAATGTTCAACCAATGACACAAAATGACACAAAAGAACATATTGGATGCACAAGATTGGTTTAAAACACTAATTGGATTAGAATAAGCCTAGGGAGGACGAAAATGACCTAAATGTTCAACCAATGACACAAAATCACTAATTGGACGCACAAGATTGGTTAAAAACCCTAATTGGATTAGAATAAGCCTAGGGAGGACGAAAATGACCTAAATGTTCAACCAATGACACAAAATGACACAAAATCACATATTGGATGCACAAGATTGGTTAAAAACCCTAATTGGATTAGAATAAGCCTAGGGAGGACGAAAATTACCTAAATGTTCAACCAATGACACAAAATGACACAAAATCACTTATTGGATGCACAAGATTGGTTAAAAACCCTAATTGGATTAGAATAAGCCTAGGGAGGACGAAAATGACCTAAATGTTCAACCAATGACACAAAATGACACAAAATCACATATTGGATGCACAAAATTGGTTAAAAACCCTAATTGGATTAGAATAAGCCTAGGGAGGACAAAAATGACCTAAATGTTCAACCAATGACACAAAATCACATATTGGATGCACAAGATTGGTTAAAAACCCTAATTGGATTAGAATAAGCCTAGGGAGGACGAAAATGACCTAAATGTTCAACCGATGACACAAAATCACACCAAATCACATATTGGATGCACAAGATTGGTTAAAAACCCTAATTGGATTAGAATAAGCCTAGGGAGGACGAAAATGACCTAAATGTTCAACCAATGACACAAAATGACACAAAATCACATATTGGATGCACAAGATTGGTTAAAAACCCTAATTGGATTAGAATATGCCTAGGGAGGACCAAAATGACCTAAATGTTCAACCAATGACACATAATGACACAAAATCACATATTGGATGCACAAGATTGGTTAAAAACCCTAATTGGATTAGAATAAGCCTAGGGAGGACGAAAATGACCTAAATGTTCAACCAATGACACAAAATGACACAAAATCACATATTGGATGCACAAGATTGGTTAAAAACCCTAATTGGATTAGAATAAGCCGAGGGAGGACGAAAATGACCCAAATGTTCAACCAATGACACAAAATGACACAAAATCACATATTGGATGCACAAGATTGGTTAAAAACCCTAATTGGATTAGAATAAGCCTAGGGAGGACGAAAATGACCTAAATGTTCAACCAATGACACAAAATGACACAAAATCACATATTGGATGCACAAGATTGGTTAAAAACCCTAATTGGATTAGAATAAGCCTAGGGAGGACGAAAATGACCTAAATGTTCAACCAATGACACAAAACAACACATAATCACATATTGGATGCACAAGATTGGTTAAAAACCCTAATTGGATTAGAATAAGCCTGTGGAGGACGAAAATGACCTAAATGTTCAACCAATGACACAAAATCACATATTGGACGCACAAGATTGGTTAAAAACGCTAATTGGATTAGAATAAGCCTAGGGAGGACGAAAATGACCTAAATTTTCAACCAATGACACCAAATCACATATTGGATGCACAAGATTGGTTAAAAACCCTAATTGGATTAGAATAAGCCTAGGGAGGACGAAAATGACCTAAATGTTCAACCAATGACACAAAATGACACAAAATCACATATTGGATGCACAAGATTGGTTAAAAACCCTAATTGGATTAGAATAAGCCTAGGGAGGACGAAAATGACCTAAATGTTACACCAATGACACAAAATCACATATTGGATGCACAAGATTGGTTAAAAACCCTAATTGGATTAGAATAAGCCTAGGGAGGACGAAAATGACCTAAATGTTCAACCAATGACACAAAATCACATATTGGATGCACAAGATAGGTTAAAAACCCTAATTGGATTGGAATAAGCCAAGGGAGGACGAAAATGACCTAAATGTTCAACCAATGACACAAAATGACCCAAAATTACATATTGGATGCACAAGATTGGTTAAAAACCCTAATTGGATTAGAATAAGCCTAGGGAGGACGAAAATGACCTAAATGTTCAACCAATGACACAAAATGACACAAAATCACATATTGGATGCACAAGATTGGTTAAAAACCCTAATTGGATTAGAATAAGCCTAGGGAGGACGAAAATGACCTAAATGTTCAACCAATGACACAAAATGACACAAAATCACATATTGGATGCACAGGATTGGTTAAAAACCCTAATTGCATTGGAATAAGCCTAGGGAGGACGAAAATGACCTAAATGTTCAACCAATGACACAAAGTGACACAAAATCACATATTGGATGCACAAGATTGGTTAAAAACCCTAATTGGATTAGAATAAGCCTAGGGAGGACGAAAATGACCTAAATGTTCAACCAATGACACAAAATGACACAAAATCACATATTGGATGCAAAAGATTAGTTAAAAATCCTAATTGGATTAGAATAAGCCTAGGGAGGACGAAAATGACCTAAATGTTCAACCAATGACTCAAAATGACACAAAATCACATTTTGGATGCACAAGATTGGTTAAAAACCCTAATTGGATTAGGATAAGCCTAGGGAGGACGAAAATGAGTTAAATGTTCAACCAATGACACAAAATGATACAAAATCACATATTGGATGCACAAGATTTGTTAAAAACCCTAATTGGATTAGAATAAGCCTAGGGAGAACGAAAATGACCTAAATGTTCAACCAATGACACAAAATCACATATTGGATGCACAAGATTGGATAAAAACCCTAATTGGATTAGAATAAGCCTAGGGAGGATGAAAATGACCTAAATGTTCAACCGATGACACAAAATGACACAAAATCACATATTGGATGCACAAGATTGGTTAAAAACCCTAATTGGATTAGAATAAGCCTAGGGAGAACGAAAATGACCTAAATGTTCAACCAATGACACAAAATCAGATATTGGATGCACAAGATTGGTTAAAAACCCTAATTGGATTAGAATAAGCCTAGGGAGGACGAAAATGACCTAAATGTTCAACCAATGACACAAAATCACATATTGGATGCACAAGATTGGATAAAAACCCTAATTGGATTAGAATAAGCCTAGGGAGAACGAAAATGACCTAAATGTTCAACCAATGACACAAAATCACATATTGGATGCACAAGATTGGTTAAAAACCTTAATTGGATTAGAATAAGCCTAGGGAGGACGAAAATGACCTAAATGTTCAACCAATGACACAAAATGACACGAAATCACATATTGGATGCACAAGATTGGTTAAAAACCCTAATTGGATTAGAATAAACCTAGGAAGGACGAAAATGACCCAAATGTTCAACCAATGACACAAAATCACATATTGGATGCACAAGATTGTTTAAAAACCCTAATTGGATTAGAAAAAGTCTAGGGAGAACGAAAATGACCTGAATGTTCAACCAATGACACAAAATCACATATTGGATGCACAAGATTGGATAAAAACCCTAATTGGATTAGAATAAGCCTAGGGAGGACGAAAATGACCTAAATGTTCAACCGATGACACAAGATGTCACAAAATGACACAAAATCACATATTGGATGCACAAGATTGGTTAAAAACCCTAATTGGATTAGAATAAGCCTAGGGTGGACGAAAATGACCTAAATGTTCAACAAATTACACAAAATGACAAAAAATCACATATTGGATGCACAACATTGGTTAAAAACCCTAATTGGATTAGAATAAGCCTAGGGAGGACGAAAATGACCTAAATGTTCAACCAATGACACAAAATGACACGAAATCACATATTGGATGCACAACATTGGTTAAAAACCCTAATTGGATTAGAATAAGCCTAGGGAGGACGAAAATGACCTAAATGTTCAACCAATGACACAAAATGACACAAAATCACATATTGGATGCACAAGATTGGTTAAAAACCCTAATTGGATTAGAATAAGCCTAGGGAGGACGAAAATGACCTAAATGTTCAACCAATGACACAAAATCACATTTTGGATGCACAAGATTGATTAAAAACCCTAATTGGATTAGAATAAGCCTAGCGAGGACGAAAATGACCTAATTGGATTACCAATGACACAAAATCACTTGTTATATGCACAAGATTGGTTAAAAACCCTAATTGGATTAGAATAAGCCTAGGGAGGACGAAAATGACCTAAATGTGCAACCAATGACACAAAATCACATATTGGATGCACAAGATTGGTTAAAAACCCTAATTGGATTAGCATAAGCCTAGGGAGGACGAAAGTGACCTAAATGTTCAACCAATGACACAAAATGACACAAAATCACATATTGGATGCACAAGATTGGTTAAAAACCCTAATTGGAATAGAATAAGCCTAGGGAGGACGAAAATGACCTAAATGTGCAACCACTGACACAAAATCACATATTGGATGCACAAGATTGGATAAAAATCCTAATTGGATTAGAATAAGCGTAGCGAGGACGAAAATGACCTAATTGGATTACCAATGACACAAAATCACTTATTATATGCACAAGATTGGTTAAAAACCCTAATTGGATTAGAATAAGCCTAGGGAGGACGAAAATGACCTAAATGTGCAACCAATGACACAAAATCACATATTGGATGCACAAGATTGGTTAAAAACCCTAATTAGATTAGAATAAGCCTAGGGAGGACGAAAATGACCTAAATGATCAACCAATGACACAAAATGACACAAAATCACATATTGGATGCACAAGATTGGTTAAAAACCCTAATTGGATTAGAATAAGCCTAGGGAGGACCAAAATTACCTAAATGTGCAACCAATGACACAAAATCACATATTCGATGCACAAGATTGGTTAAAAACCCTAATTGGATTAGAATAAGCCTAGG
>JBBPBQ010020321.1:15600957-15635519 GCA_037974755.1 Cicer yamashitae | reverse complement strand
ACAAAATGACACAAAATCACATATTGGATGCACAAGATTGGTTAAAAACCCTAATTGGATTAGAATAAGCCTAGGGAGGACCAAAATTACCTAAATGTGCAACCAATGACACAAAATCACATATTCGATGCACAAGATTAGTTAAAAACCCTAATTGGATTAGAATAAGCCTAGGGAGTACGAAAAAGACTTAAATGTTCAACCAATAACACAAAATGACACAAAATCACATATTGGATGCACAAGAGTCGTTAAAAACCCTAATTGGATTAGAATAAGCCTAGGGAGGACGAAAATTACCTAAATGTGCAACCAATGACACAAAATCACATATTCGATGCACAAGATTGGTTAAAAACCCTAATTGGATTAGAATAAGCCTAGGGAGTACGAAAATGACCTAAATGTTCAATCAATGACACAAAATGACACAAAATCACATATTGGATGCACAAGATTGGTTAAAAACCCTAATTGGATTAGAATAAGCCTAGGGAGGACGAAAATTACCTAAATGTGCAACCAATGACACAAAATCACATCTTCGAGGCACAAGATTAGTTAAAAACCCTAATTGGATTAGAATAAGCCTAGGTAGTACGAAAATGACTTAAATGTTCAACCAATGACACAAAATGACACAAAATCACATATTGGATGCACAAGAGTCGTTAAAAACCCTAATTGGATTAGAATAAGCCTAGGGAGGACAAAAATGACCTAAATGTGCAACCAATGACACAAAATCACATATTGGATGCACAAGATTGGTTAAAAACCCTAATTGGATTAGAATAAGCCTAGGGAGGACGAAAATGACCTAAATGTACAACCAATGATACAAAATGATACAAAATGACACAAAATCACATATTGGATGCACAAGATTGGTTAAAAACCCTAATTGGATTAGAATAAGCCTAGGGAGGACGAAAATTACCTAAATGTGCAACCAATGACACAAAATCACATATTCGATGCACAAGATTGGTTAAAAACCCTAATTGGATTAGAATAAACCTAGGGAGGACGAAAATTACCTAAATGTGCAACCAATGACACAAAATCACATATTCGATGCACAAGATTGGTTAAAAACCCTAATTGGATTAGAATAAGCCTAGGTAGTACGAAAATAACTAAAATGTTCAACCAATGACACAAAATGACACAAAATCACATATTGGATGCACAAGAGTCGTTAAAAACCCTAATTGGATTAGAATAAGCCTAGGGAGGACAAAAACGACCTAAATGTGCAACCAATGACACAAAATCACATATTGGATGCACAAGATTGGTTAAAAACCCTAATTGGATTAGAATAAGCCTAGGGAGGACGAAAATGACCTAAATGTTCAACCAATGACACAAAATGACACAAAATCACATATTGGATGCACAAGATTGGTTAAAAACCCTAATTGGATTAGAATAAGCCTTGGGAGAACGAAAATGACAAAAATTTTCAACGAATGACACAAAATCACATATTGGATGCACAAGATTGGTTAAAAATCCTAATTGGATTAGAATAAGCCTAGGGAGGACGAAAATGACCTAAATGTTCAACCAATGACACAAAATGACAAAAAATCAGATATTGGATGCACAAGATTGTTTAAAAATCCTAATTGGATTAGAATAAGCCTAGGGAGGACGAAAATGACCTAAATGTTAAGCCAATGACACAAAATCACATATTGGATGCACAAGATTGGTTAAAAACCCTAATTGGATTAGAATAAGCCTAGGGAGGACGAAAATGACCTAAATGTTCAACCAATGACACAAAATGACACAAAATCACATATTGGATGCACAAGATTGGTTAAAAACCCTAATTGGATTAGAATAAGCCTTGGGAGAACGAAAATGACAAAAATTTTCAACGAATGACACAAAATCACATATTGGATGCACAAGATTGGTTAAAAATCCTAATTGGATTAGAATAAGCCTTGGGAGGACGAAAATGACCTAAATGTTCAACCAATGACACAAAATGACAAAAAAATCACATATTGGATGCACAAGATTGGTTAAAAACCCTAATTGGATTAGAATAAGCCTAGGGAGGACGAAAATGACCTAAATGTTCAACCAATGACACAAAATGACACAAAATCACATATTGGATGCACAAGATTGGTTAAAAACCCTAATTGGATTAGAATAAGCCTATGGAAGACGAAAATGACCCAAATGTTCAACCAATGACACAAAATGACATATTCGATGCACAAGATTGGTTAAAAACCCTAATTGGATTAGAATAACCTTAGGGAGGACGAAAATGACCTAAATGTTCAACCAATGACACAAAATCACATATTGGATGCACAAGATTGGTTAAAAATCCTAATTGGATTAGAATAAGCCTAGGGAGGACGAAAATGACCTAAATTTTCAACCAATGACACAAAATGACACAAAATCACATATTGGATGCACAAGATTGGTTAAAAACCCTAATTGGATTAGAATAAGCCTAGGGAGGACGAAAATGACCTAAATGTTCAACCAATGACACAAAATGACACAAAATCACATATTGGATGCTCAAGATTGGTTAAAAACCCTAATTAGATTAGAATAAGCCTAGGGAGGACGAAAATGACCTAAATGTTCAACCAATGACACAAAATCACATATTGGATGCACAAGATTGGTTAAAAACCCTAATTGGATTAGAATAAGCCTAGGGAGGACGAAAATGACCTAAATGTTCAACCAATGACACAAAATGACACAAAATCACATATTGGATGCACAAGATTGGTTAAAAACCCTAATTGGATTAGAATAAGCCTAGGGAGAACAAAAATGACCTAAATATTCAACCAATGACAAAAAATCACATATTGGATGCACAAGATTGGTTAAAAACCCTAATTGGATTAGAATAAGCCTAGGGAGGACGAAAATGACCTAAATGTTCAACCAATGACACAAAATCACATATTGGATGCACAAGATTGAATAAAAACCCTAATCGGATTAGAATAAGCCTAGGGAAGACGAAAACGACCTAAATGTTCAACTGATGACACAAAATGACACAAAATCACATATTGGATGCACAAGATTGGTTAAAAACCCTAATTGATTAGAATAAGCCTAGGGAGGACGAAAATGACCTAAATGTTCAACCAATGACACAAAATGACACAAAATCACATATTGGATGCACAAGATTGGTTAAAAACCCTAATTGGATTAGAATAAGCCTAGGGAGGACGAAAATGACCTAAATGTTCAACCAATGACACAAAATGACACAAAATCACATATTGGATGCACAAGATTGGTTAAAAACCCTAATTGGATTAGAATAAGCCTAGGGAGGACGAAAATGACCTAAACGTTCAACCAATGACACAAAATCACATATTGGATGCACAAGATTGGATAAAAACCCTAATTAAATTAGAATAAGCCTAGGGAGGACGAAAATGACCTAAATGTTCAACCAATGACACAAAATGACTTATTGGATGCACAACATTGTTTAAAACCCCTAATTGGATTAGAATAAGCCTAGGGAGGACGAAAATGACCTAAATGTTCAACCAATGACACAAAATGACACAAAATCACATATTGGATGCACAAGATTGGTTAAAAACCCTAATTGGATTAGAATAAGCCTAGGGAGGACGAAAATGACCTAAATGTTCAACCAATGACACAAAATGACACAAAATCACATATTGGATGCACAAGATTGGTTAAAAACCCTAATTGGATTAGAATAATCCTAGAGGACGAAAATTACCTAAATGTGCAACCAATGACACAAAATCACATATTCGATGCACAAGATTGGTTAAAAACCCTAATTGGATTAGAATAAGCCTAGGGTGTACGAAAATGACTTAAATGTTCAACGAAAGACACAAAATGACACAAAATCACATATTGGATGCACAAGATTCGTTAAAAACCCTAATTGGATTAGAATAAGCCTAGGGAGGACGAAAATTACCTAAATGTGCAACCAATGACACAAAATGACATATTCGATGCACAAGATTGGTTAAAAACCCTAATTGGATTAGAATAAGCCTAGGGAGTACGAAAATGACTTAAATGTTCAACCAATGACACAAAATGACACAAAATCACATATTGGATGCACAAAAGTCGTTAAAAACCCTAATTGGATTAGAATAAGCCTAGGGAGGACGAAAATTACCTAAATGTGCAACCAATGATACAAAATCACATATTCGATGCACAAGATTGGTTAAAAACCCTAATTGGATTAGAATAAGCCTAGGGAGTACGAAAATGACTTAAATGTTCAACCAATGACACAAAATGACACAAAATCACATATTGGATGCACAAGATTCGTTAAAATCCCTAATTGGATTAGAATAAGCCTAGGGAGGACTAAAATGACCTAAATGTTCAACCAATGACCCAAAATGACACAAAATCACATATTGGATGCACAAGATTGGTTAAAAACCCTAATTGGATAAGAATAAGCCTAGGGAAGACGAAAATGACCTAAATGTGCAACCAATGACACAAAATCACATATTGGATGCACAAGATTGGTTATAAACCCTAATTAGATTAGAATAAGCCTAGGGAGGACAAAAATGACCTAAATGTGCAACCAATGACACAAAATCACATATTGGATGCACAAGATTCGTTAAAATCCCTAATTGGATTAGAATAAGCTTAGGGAGGACGAAAATGAGCTAAATGTTTAACCAATGACACAAAATTATACAAAATCACATATTGGATGCACAAGATTGGTTAAAAACCCTAATTGGATTAGAATAAGCCTAGGGAGGACGAAAATGACCTAAATGTGCAACCAATGACACAAAATCACATATTGGATGCACAAGATTGGTTAAAAACCCTAATTGGATTAGAATAAGCCTAGGGAGGACGAAAATTACCTAAATGTGCAACCAATGACACAAAATCACATATTCGATGCACAAGATTGGTTAAAAACCCTAATTGGATTAGAATAAGCCTAGGTAGTACGAAAATGACTTAAATGTTCAACCAATGACACAAAATCACATATTGGATGCACAAGAGTCGTTAAAAACCCTAATTGGATTAGAATAAGCCTAGGGAGGACAAAAATGACCTAAATGTGCAACCAATGACACAAAATCACATATTGGATGCACAAGATTGGTTAAAAACCCTAATTGGATTAGAATAAGCCTAGGGAGGACGAAAATGACCTAAATGTACAACCAATGATACAAAATGATACAAAATGACACAAAATCACATATTGGATGCACAAGATTGGTTAAAAACCCTAATTGGATTAGAATAAGCCTAGGGAGGACGAAAATTACCTAAATGTGCAACCAATGACACAAAATCACATATTCGATGCACAAGATTGGTTAAAAACCCTAATTGGATTAGAATAAACCTAGGGAGGACGAAAATTACCTAAATGTGCAACCAATGACACAAAATCACATATTCGATGCACAAGATTGGTTAAAAACCCTAATTGGATTAGAATAAGCCTAGGTAGTACGAAAATAACTAAAATGTTCAACCAATGACACAAAATGACACAAAATCACATATTGGATGCACAAGAGTCGTTAAAAACCCTAATTGGATTAGAATAAGCCTAGGGAGGACAAAAATGACCTAAATGTGCAACCAATGACACAAAATCACATATTGGATGCACAAGATTGGTTAAAAACCCTAATTGGATTAGAATAAGCCTAGGGAGGACGAAAATGACATAAATGTTCAACCAATGACACAAAATGACACAAAATCACATATTGGATGCACAAGATTGGTTAAAAACCCTAATTGGATTAGAATAAGCCTAAGGAGGACCAAAATGAGCTAAATGTTCAACCAATGACACAACGTCACATATTGGATGCACAAGATTGGTTAAAAACCCTAATTGGATTAGAATAAGTCTAGCGAGGACGAAAATGAACTTATTGGATTACCAATGACAAAAAATCACTTATTATATGCACAAGATTGGTTAAAGACCCTAATTGGATTAGAATAAGCCTAGGGAGGACGAAAATGACCTAAATGTTCAACCAATGACACAAAATGACACAAAATCACATATTGGATGCACAAGATTGGTTAAAAACCCTAATTGGATTAGAATAATCCAAGCGAGGACGAAAATGACCTAAAGGGATTACCAATAACAAAAATCACATATTGTATGCACAAGATTGGTTAAAAACCCTAATTGGATTAGAATAAAACTAGGGAGGACGAAATCGACCTAAATGTTTAACCTATGACAAAAAATGACACAAAATCACATATTGGATGCACAAGATTGGTTAAAAACCATAATTGGATTAGAATAAGCCTACGGAGGACGAAAATGACCTAATTGGATAACCAATGACACAAAATCACTTATTATATGCACAAGATTGGTTAAAAACCCTAATTGGATTAGAATAAGCGTAGACCTAAATGTGCAACCAATGACACAAAATCACATATTGGATGCACAAGATTGGTTAAAAACCCTAATTGGATTAGAATAAGCCTAGGGAGGACGAAAATGACCTAAATGTTCAACCAATGACACAAAATGACACCAAATCACATATTGGATGCACATGATTGGTTAAAAACCCTAATTGGATTAGAATAAGCCTAAGAAGGACCAAAATGACCTAAATGTTCAACCAATGACACAAAGTCACATATTGGATGCACAAGATTGGTTAAAAACCCTAATTGGATTAGAATAAGTCTAGCGAGGACGAAAATGAACTTATTGGATTACCAATGACACAAAATCACTTATTATATGCATAAGATTGGTTAAAGACCCTAATTGGATTAGAATAAGCCTAGGGAGGACGAAAATGACCTAAATGTGCAACCAATGACACAAAATCACATATTGGATGCACAATATTGGTTGAAAACCCAATTTTGATTAGAATAAGCCTAGGGAGGACGAAAATGACCTAAATGTTCAACCAATGACACAAAATGACACAAAATCACATATTGGATGCACAAGATTGGTTAAAAACCCTAATTGGATTAGAATAAGCCTAGGGATGACGAAAAAATGACCTAAATGTGCAACCAATGACACAAAATCACATATTGGATGCACAAGATTGGTTAAAAACCCTAATTGGATTAGAATAAGCCTAGGGAGGACGAAAATGACCTAAATGTTCAACCAATGAGAATAAATGACACAAAATCACATATTGGATGCACTAGATTGGTTAAAAACCCTAATTGGATTAGAATAAGCCTAGCGAGGACGAAAATGACCTAATTGGATTACCAATGACACAAAATCACTTATTATATGCACAAGATTGGTTAAAAACCCTAATTGGATTAGAATAAGCCTAGAGAGGATGAAAATGACCTAAATGTGCAACCAATGACACAAAATCACATATTGGATGCAAAAGATAGATTAAACAACCCTAATTGGATTAGAATAAGCCTAGGGAGGACGAAAATGACCTAAATGTTCAACCAATGACACAAAATCACATATTGGATGCACAAGATTGGTTAAAAACCCTAATTGGATTAGAATAAGCCTAGGGAGGACGAAAATGACCTAAATGTTCAACCAATGACACAAAATGACACAAAATCACATATTGGATGCACAAGATTGGTTAAAAACCCTAATTGGATTAGAATAAGCCTAGGGAGGACGAAAATGATCTAAACGATCAACCAATGACACAAAATCACATATTGGAAGCACAAGATTGGTTAAAAACACTAATTGGATTAGAATAACTCTAGGGAGGACGAAAATGACCTAAATGTTCAACCAATGACACAAAATCACATATTGGATGCACAAGACTGGTTAAAAACCCTAATTGGATTAGAATAAGCCTAGGGAGGACGAAAATGACCTAAATGTTCAACCAATGACACAAAATCACATATTGGATGCACAAGATTGGTTAAAAACCCTAATTGGATTAGAATAAGCCTAGGGAGAACGAAAATGAACAAAATGTTCAACCAATGACACAAAATGACACAAAATCACATATTGGATGCACAAGATTGGTTAAAAACCCTAATTGGATTAGAATAAGCCTAGGGAGGACGAAAATGACCTAAATGTTCAACCAATGACACAAAATGACACAAAATCACATATTGGATGCACAAGATTGGTTAAAAATCCTAATTGGATTAAAATAACCCTAGGGAGGACGAAAATGACCTAAATGTTGAACCAATGACACAAAATGACACAAAATCACATATTGGATGCAGAAGATTGGTTAAAAACCCTAAATGGAATAGAATAAGCCTAGGGAGGACGAAAATGAACTAAATGTTCAACCAATGACACAAAATCACATATTGGATGCACAAGATTGGTTAAAAACCCTAATTGGATTAGAATAAGCCTAGGGAGGACGAAAATGACCTAAATGTTCAACCAATGACACAAAATGACACAAAATCACATATTGGATGCACAAGATTGGTTAAAAACCCTAATTGGATTAGAATAAGCCTAGGGAGGACAAAAATGACCTAAATGTTCAACCAATGTTACAAAATCACATATTGGATGCACAAGATTGGTTAAAAACCCTAATTGGATTAGAATAAGCCTAGGCAGGACGAAAATGACCTAAATGTTCAACCAATGACACAAAATGACACAAAATCACATATTGGATGCACAAGATTGGTTAAAAACCCTAATTGGATTAGAATAATCCTAGGGAGGACGAAAACGACCTAAATGTTCAACCAATGACACAAAATGACACAAAATCACATATTGAATGCACAAGATTGGTTAAAAACCCTAATTGGATTAGAATAAGCCTAGGGAGGACGAAAATGACCTAAATGTTCAACCAATGACACAAAATGACACAAAATCACATATAATATGCACAAGATTGGTTAAAAACCCTAATTGGATTAGAATAAGCCTAGGGAGGATGAAAATGAATTAAATGTTCAACCAATGACACAAAATGACACAAAATCACATATTGGATGCACAAGATTGGTTAAAAACCCTAATTGGATTAGAATAAGCCTACGGAGGACGAAAATAACCTAAATGTTCAACCAATGACTCAAAATCACATATTGGAGGCACAAGATTGGTTAAAAACCCTAATTGGATTAGAATAAGCCTAGGGAGGACGAAAATGACCTAAATGTTCAACCAATGACACAAAATGACACAAAATCACATATTGGATGCACAAGATTGGTTAAAAACCCTAATTGGATTAGAATAAGCCTAGGGAGGACGAAAATGACCTAAATGTTCAATCAATGACACAAATCACATATTGGATGCACAAGATTGGTTAAAAACCCTAATTGGATTAGAATAAGCCTAGGGAGGACGAAAATGACCGAAATGTTCACCCAATGACACAAAATCACATATTGGATGTACAAGACTTGTTAAAAACCCTAATTGGATTAGAATAAGCCTAGGGAGGACGAAAATGACCTAAATGTTCAACCAATGACACAAAATCACATATTGGATGCACAAGATTGGTTAAAAACCCTAATTGGATTAGAATAAGCCTAGGGAGGACGAAAATGACCTAAATGTTCAACCAATGACACAAAATGACACAAAATCCCATATTGGATGCACAAGATTGGTTAAAAACCCTAATTGGATTAGAATAAGCCTAGGGAGGACGAAAATGACCTAAATGTTCAACCAATGACACAAAATCACATATTGGATGCACAAGATTGGTTAAAAACCCTAATTGGATTAGAATAAGCCTAGGGAGGACGAAAATGACCTAAATGTTCAACCAATGACAGAAAATGACACAAAATCACATATTGGATGCACAAGATTGGTTAAAAACCCTAATTGGATTAGAATAAGCCTAGGGATGACGAAAATGACCTAAATGTTCAACGAATAACACAAAATGACACAAAATCACATATTGGATGCACAAGATTGGTTAAAAACCCTAATTGGATTAGAATAAGCCTAGGGAGGACGAAAATGACCTAAATGTGCAACCAATGACACAAAATCACATATTGGATGCACAAGATTGGTTAAATACCCTAATTGGATTAGAATAAGCCTAGGGAGGACAAAAATGACCTAAATGTGCAACCAATGACACAAAATCACATATTGGATGCACAAGATTGGTTAAAAACCCTAATTGGATTAGAATAAGCCTAGGGAGGACGAAAATGACCTAAATGTTCAACCAATGACACAAAATGACACAAAATCACATATTGGATGCACAAGATTGGTTAAAAACCCTAATTGGATTAGAATAAGCCTACGAAGGACGAAAATGACCTAAATGTTCAACCAATGACACAAAATCACATATTGGATGCACAAGATTGGTTAAAAACCCTAATTGGATTAGAATAAGCCTAGGGAGGACGAAAATTACCTAAATGTGCAACCAATGACACAAAATCACATATTCGATGCACAAGATTGGTTAAAAACCCTAATTGGATTAGAATAAGCCTACGGAGTACGAAAATGACTTAAATGTTCAACCAATGACATAAAATGACACAAAATCACATATTGGATGCACAAGAATCGTTAAAAACTCTAATTGGATTAGAATAAGCTTAGCGAGGACGAAAATGACCTACTTGGATTACCAATGACACAAAATCACTTATTATATGTACAAGATTGGTTAAAAACCCTAATTGGATTAGAATAAGCCTAGGGAGGACAAAAATGACCTAAATGTGCAACCAATGACACAAAATCACATATTGGATGCACAAGATTGGTTAAAAACACTAATTGGATTAGAATAAGCCTAGGGAGGACGAAAATGACCTAACTGTTCAACCAATGACACAAAATGACACAAAATCACATATTGGATGCACAAGATTGGTTAAAAACCCTAATTGGATTAGAATAATCCTAGAGGACGAAAATTACCTAAATGTGCAACCAATGACACAAAATCACATATTCGATGCACAAGATTGGTTAAAAACCCTAATTGGATTAGAATAAGCTTAGAGAGTACGAAAATGACTTAAATGTTCAACGAAAGACACAAAATGACACAAAATCACATATTGGATGCACAAGATTCGTTAAAAACCCTAATTGGATTAGAATAAGCCTAGGGAGGACGAAAATTACCTAAATGTGCAACCAATGACACAAAATCACATATTCGATGCACAAGATTGGTTAAAAACCCTAATTGGATAAGAATAAGCCTAGGGAGGATGAAAATGCCTTAAATGTTCAACCAATGACACAAAATCACATATTGGATGCACAAGATTGGTTAAAAACCCTAATTGGATTAGAATGAGCCTAGGTAGTACGAAAATGACTTAAATGTTCAACCAATGACACAAAATGACACAAAATCACATATTGGATGCACAAGAGTCGTTAAAAACCCTAATTGGATTAGAATAAGCCTAGGGAGGACAAAAATGACCTAAATGTGCAACCAATGACACAAAAACACATATTGGATGCACAAGATTGGTTAAAAACCCTAATTGGATTAGAATAAGCCTAGGGAGGACGAAAATGACCTAAATGTTCAACCAATGACACAAAATGACACAAAATCACATATTGGATGCACATGAGTCGTTAAAAACCCTAATTGGATTAGAATAAGCCTAGGGAGGACGAAAATTACCTAAATGTGCAACCAATGATACAAAATCACATATTCGATGCACAAGATTGGTTAAAAACCCTAATTGGATTAGAATAAGCCTAGGGAGTACGAAAATGACTTAAATGTTCAACCAATGACACAAAATGACACAAAATCACATATTGGATGCACAAGATTCGTTAAAATCCCTAATTGGATTAGAATAAGCCTAGGGAGGACGAAAATGACCTAAATGTTCAACCAATGACCCAAAATGACACAAAATCACATATTGGATGCACAAGATTGGTTAAAAACCCTAATTGGATAAGAATAAGCCTAGGGAAGACGAAAATGACCTAAATGTGCAACCAATGACACAAAATCACATATTGGATGCACAAGATTGGTTATAAACCCTAATTAGATTAGAATAAGCCTAGGGAGGACAAAAATGACCTAAATGTGCAACCAATGACACAAAATCACATATTGGATGCACAAGATTCGTTAAAATCCCTAATTGGATTAGAATAAGCTTAGGGAGGACGAAAATGAGCTAAATGTTTAACCAATGACACAAAATTATACAAAATCACATATTGGATGCACAAGATTGGTTAAAAACCCTAATTGGATTAGAATAAGCCTAGGGAGGACGAAAATGACCTAAATGTGCAACCAATGAAACAAAATCACATATTGGATGCACAAGATTGGTTAAAAACCCTAATTGGATTAGAATAAGCCTAGGGAGGACGAAAATTACCTAAATGTGCAACCAATGACACAAAATCACATATTCGATGCACAAGATTGGTTAAAAACCCTAATTGGATTAGAATAAGCCTAGGGAGTACGAAAATGACTTAAATGTTCAACCAATGACACAAAATGACACAAAATCACATATTGGATGCACAAGATTCGTTAAAAACCCTAATGGGATAAGAATAAGCCTAGGGAGGACGAAAATTACCTAAATGTGCAACCAATGACACAAAATCACATATTCGATGCACAAGATTGGTTAAAAACCCTAATTGGATTAGAATAAGTCTAGGGAGTACGAAAATGACTTAAATGTTCAACCAATGACACAAAATGACACAAAATCACATATTGGATGCACAAGATTCGTTAAAAACCCTAATTGGATTAGAATAAGCCTAGGGAGTACGAAAATGACCAAAATGTTCAACCAATGACTCAAAATGACACAAAATCACATATTGGATGCACAAGATTGGTTAAAAACCCTAATTGGATTAGAATAAGCCTAGGGAGGACGAAAATTACCTAAATGTGCAACCAATGACACAAAATCACATATTCGATGCACAAGATTGGTTAAAAACCCTAATTGGATTAGAATAAGCCTAGGGAGTACGAAAATGACTTAAATGTTCAACCAATGACACAAAATGACACAAAATCACATATTGGATGCACAAGATTCGTTAAAAACCCTAATTGGATTAGAATAAGCCTAGCGAGGACGAAAATGACATAATTGGATTACCAATGACACAAAATCACCTATTATGTGCACAAGATTGGTTAAAAATCCTAATTGGATTAGAATAAGCCTAGGGAGGACGAAAATGACCTAAATGTGCAACCAATGACACAAAATCACATATTGGATGCAAAAGATTGGTTAAAAACCCTAATTGGATAAGAATAAGCCTAGGGAGGGCGAAAATGACTTAAATGTTCAACCAATGACACAAAATCATATATTGGATGCACAAGATTGGTTAAAAACCCTAATTGGATTAGAATAAGCCTAGGGAGGACGAAAATTACCTAAATGTGCAACCAATGACACAAAATCACATATTCGATGCACAAGATTGGTTAAAAACCCTAATTGGATTAGAATAAGCCTAGGGAGTACGAAAATGACTTAAATGTTCAACCAATGACATAAAATGACACAAAATCACATATTGGATGCACAAGAATCGTTAAAAACTCTAATTGGATTAGAATAAGCTTAGCGAGGACGAAAATGACCTAATTGGATTACCAATGACACAAAATCACTTATTATATGTACAAGATTGGTTAAAAACCCTAATTGGATTAGAATAAGCCTAGGGAGGACAAAAATGACCTAAATGTGCAACCAATGACACAAAATCACATATTGGATGCACAAGATTGGTTAAAAACCCTAATTGGATTAGAATAAGCCTAGGGAGGACGAAAATGACCAAAATGTTCAACCAATGACACAAAATCACATATTGGATGCACAAGATTGGTTAAAAACCCTAATTGGATTAGAATAAGCCTAGGGAGGACGAAAATGACCTAAATGTTCAACCAATGACACAAAATGACACAAAATCACATATTGGATGCAAAAAACTGGTTAAAAACCCTAATTGGTTTAGAATAAGCCTAGGGAGGACGAAAATGACCTAAATGTTCAACCAATGACACAAAATCACATATTGGATGCACAAGATTGGTTAAAAACCCTAATTGGATTAGAATAAGCCTAGGGAGGACGAAAATGACCTAAATATTCAAAAAATGACACAAAATCACATATTGGATGCACAAGATTGGTTAAAAACCCTAATTGGATTAGAATAAGCCTAGGGAGGACGAAAATGACCTAAATGTTCAACCAATGACACAAAATGACACAAAATCACATATTGGATGCACAAGATTGGTTAAAAACACTAATTTGATTAGAATAAGCCTAGGGAGGACGAAAATGACCTAAATGTTCAACCAATGACACAAAATAACATATTGGATGCACAAGATTGGTTAAAAACCCTAATTGGATTAGAATAAGCCTAGGGAGGACGAAAATGACCTAAATGTGCAACCAATGACACAAAATCACATATTGGATGCACAAGATTGGTTAAAAACTCTAATTGGATTACAATAAGCCTAGGGTGGACGAAAATGACCTAAATGTGCAACCAATGACACAAAATCACATATTGGATGCACAAGATTGGTTAAAAATCCTAAATGGATTAGAATAAGCCTAGGGAGGACGAAAATGACCTAAATGTTCAACCAATGACACAAAATGACACAAAATCACATATTGGATGCACAAGATTGGTTAAAAACCCTAATTGGATTAGAATAAGCCTAGGGAGGACAAAAATGACCTAAATGTGCAACCAATGACACAAAATCACATATTGGATGCACAAGATTGGTTAAAAACCCTAATTGGATTAGAATATGCCTAGGGAGGACGAAAATGACCTAAATGTTCAACCAATGACACAAAATGACACAAAATCACATATTGGATCCACAAGATTGGTTAAAAACCCTAATTGGATTAGAATAAGCCTAGCGAGGACGAAAATGACCTAAATGTGCAACCAATGACACAAAATCACATATTAGATGCACAAGATTGGTTAAAAACCCTAATTGGATTAGAATAAGCCTAGGGAGGACGAAAATGACCTAAATGTTCAACCAATGACACAAAATGACACAAAATCACATATTGGATGCACAAGATTGGTTAAAAACCCTAATTGGATTAGAATAAGCCTAGGGAGGACGAAAATGACCTAGTTGTTCAACCAATGACACAAAATGACACAAAATCACATATTGGATGCACAAGATTGGTTAAAAACCCTAATTGGATTAGAATAAGCCTAAGGAGGACGAAAATGACCTAAATGTTCAACCAATGACACAAAATGACACAAAATCACATATTGGATGCACAAGATTGGTTAAAAACCCTAATTGGATTAGAATAGGCCTAGGGAGGACGAAAATGACCTAAATGTTATACCAATGACACAAAATGACACAAAATCACATATTGGATGCACAAGATCGGTTAAAAACCCTAATTGGATTAGAATAAGCCTAGGGAGGACCAAAATGACCTAAATGTTCAACCAATGACACAAAAGGACACAAAATCACATATTGGATGCACAAGATTGGTTAAAAACCCTAATTGGATTAGAATAAGCCTAGGGAGGACGAAAATGACCTAAATGTTCAACCAATGACACAAAATGACACAAAATCACATATTGGATGCACAAGATTGGTTAAAAACCCTAATTGGATTAGAATAAGCCTAGGGAGGACGAAAATGACCTAAATGTTCAACCAATGACACAAAATGACACAAAATCACATATTGGATGCACAAGATTGGTTAAAAATCCTAATTGGATTAAAATAACCCTAGGGAGGACGAAAATGACCTAAATGTTGAACCAATGACACAAAATGACACAAAATCACATATTGGATGCAGAAGATTGGTTAAAAACCCTAAATGGAATAGAATAAGCCTAGGGAGGACGAAAATGAACTAAATGTTCAACCAATGACACAAAATCACATATTGGATGCACAAGATTGGTTAAAAACCCTAATTGGATTAGAATAAGCCTAGGGAGGACGAAAATGACCTAAATGTTCAACCAATGACACAAAATGACACAAAATCACATATTGGATGCACAAGATTGGTTAAAAACCCTAATTGGATTAGAATATGCCTAGGGAGGACCAAAATGACCTAAATGTTCAACCAATGACACATAATGACACAAAATCACATATTGGATGCACAAGATTGGTTAAAAACCCTAATTGGATTAGAATAAGCCTAGGGAGGACGAAAATGACCTAAATGTTCAACCAATGACACAAAATGACACAAAATCACATATTGGATGCACAAGATTGGTTAAAAACCCTAATTGGATTAGAATAAGCCTAGGGAGGACGAAAATGACCTAAACGTTCAACCAATGACACAAAATCACATATTGGATGCACAAGATTGGATAAAAACCCTAATTAAATTAGAATAAGCCTAGGGAGGACGAAAATGACCTAAATGTTCAACCAATGACACAAAATGACTTATTGGATGCACAACATTGTTTAAAACCCCTAATTGGATTAGAATAAGCCTAGGGAGGACGAAAATGACCTAAATGTTCAACCAATGACACAAAATGACACAAAATCACATATTGGATGCACAAGATTGGTTAAAAACCCTAATTGGATTAGAATAAGCCTAGGGAGGACGAAAATGACCTAAATGTTCAACCAATGACACAAAATGACACAAAATCACATATTGGATGCACAAGATTGGTTAAAAACCCTAATTGGATTAGAATAATCCTAGAGGACGAAAATTACCTAAATGTGCAACCAATGACACAAAATCACATATTCGATGCACAAGATTGGTTAAAAACCCTAATTGGATTAGAATAAGCCTAGGGTGTACGAAAATGACTTAAATGTTCAACGAAAGACACAAAATGACACAAAATCACATATTGGATGCACAAGATTCGTTAAAAACCCTAATTGGATTAGAATAAGCCTAGGGAGGACGAAAATTACCTAAATGTGCAACCAATGACACAAAATCACATATTCGATGCACATGATTGGTTAAAAACCCTAATTGGATTAGAATAAGCCTAGGGAGTACGAAAATGACTTAAATGTTCAACCAATGACACAAAATGACACAAAATCACATATTGGATGAACAAGATTCGTTAAAATCCCTAATTGGATTAGAATAAGCCTAGGGAGGACGAAAATGACCTAAATGTTAAACCAATGACCCAAAATGACACAAAATCACATATTGGATGCCAAAGATTGGTTAAAAACCCTAATTGGATTAGAATAAGCCAAGCGAGGACGATAATTACCTAATGGGATTACCGATGATACAAAATCACTTATTATATGCACAAGATTGGTTAAAAACCATAATTAGATTAGAATAAGCCTAGGGAGGACAAAAATGACCTAAATGTGCAACCAATGACACAAAATCACATATTGGATGCACAAGATTGGTTAAAAACCCTAATTAGATTAGAATAAGCCTAGGGAGTACGAAAATTACTTAAATGTTCAACCGAAGACACAAAATGACACAAAATCACATATTGGATGCACAAGATTCGTTAAAAACCCTAATTGGATTAGAATAAGCCTAGGGAGGACGAAAATTACCTAAATGTGCAACCAATGACACAAAATCACATATTCGATGCACAAGATTGGTTAAAAACCCTAATTGGATTAGAATAAGCCTAGGGAGTACGAAAATGACTTAAATGTTCAACCAATGACACAAAATGACACAAAATCACATATTGGATGCACAAGATTCGTTAAAAACCCTAATGGGATAAGAATAAGCCTAGGGAGGACGAAAATTACCTAAATGTGCAACCAATGACACAAAATCACATATTCGATGCACAAGATTGGTTAAAAACCCTAATTGGATTAGAATAAGTCTAGGGAGTACGAAAATGACTTAAATGTTCAACCAATGACACAAAATGACACAAAATCACATATTGGATGCACAAGATTCGTTAAAAACCCTAATTGGATTAGAATAAGCCTAGGGAGTACGAAAATGACCAAAATGTTCAACCAATGACTCAAAATGACACAAAATCACATATTGGATGCACAAGATTGGTTAAAAACCCTAATTGGATTAGAATAAGCCTAGGGAGGACGAAAATTACCTAAATGTGCAACCAATGACACAAAATCACATATTCGATGCACAAGATTGGTTAAAAACCCTAATTGGATTAGAATAAGCCTAGGGAGTACGAAAATGACTTAAATGTTCAACCAATGACACAAAATGACACAAAATCACATATTGGATGCACAAGATTCGTTAAAAACCCTAATTGGATTAGAATAAGCCTAGCGAGGACGAAAATGACATAATTGGATTACCGATGACACAAAATCACTTATTATATGCACAAGATTGGTTAAAAATCCTAATTGGATTAGAATAAGCCTAGGGAGGACAAAAATGACCTAAATGTGCACCGAATGACACAAATTCACATATTGGATGCACAAGATTGGTTAAAAACCCTAATTGGATTAGAATAAGCCTAGCGAGGACGAAAATCACCTAATTGGATTACCGATGACAGAAAATCACTTATTATATGCACAAGATTGGTTAAAAACCCTAATTGGATTAGAATAAGCCTAGGGAGGACAAAAATGACCTAAATGTGCAACCAATGACACAAAATCACATATTGGATGCACAAGATTGGTTAAAAACCCTAATTGGATTAGAATAAGCCTAGGGAGGACGAAAATGACCTAAATGTGCATCCAATGACACAAAATCACATATTGGATGCACAAGATTGGTTAAAAACCCTAATTGGATTAGAATAAGCCTAGGGAGGACGAAAATGACCTAAATGTGCAACCAATGACACAAAATCACATATTGGATGCACAAGATTGGTTAAAAACCCTAATTGGATTAGAATAAGCCTAGGGAGGACGAAAATAACCTAAATTTTCAACCAATGACACAAAATGACACAAAATCACATATTAGATGCACAAGATTGGTTAAAAACCCTAATTGGATTAGAATAAGCCTAGCGAGGACGAAAATGACCTAATTGGATTACCAATGACACAAAATCACTTATTATATGCACAAGATTGGTTAAAAACCCTAATTGGATTAGAATAAGCCTAGGGAGGACGAAAATGACCTAAATGTGCAACCAATGACACAAAATCACATATTGGATGCACAAGATTGGTTAAAAACCCTAATTGGATTAGAATAAGCCTAGGGAGGACGAAAATGACCTAAATGTGCAACCGATGACACAAAGTCACATATTGGATGCACAAGATTGGTTAAAAACCCTAATTGGATTAGAATAAGCCTAGGGAGGACGAAAATGACCTAAATGTTCAACCACTGACCCAAAATGACACAAAATCACATATTGGATGCACAAGAATGGTTAAAAACCCTAATTGGATTAGAATAAGCCTAGCGAGGACGAAAATGACCTAATTGGATTACCAATGACACAAAATCACTTATTATATGCACAAGATTGGTTAAAAACCCTAATTGGATTAGAATAAGCCTAGGGAGGACGAAAATGACCTAAATGTGCAACCAATGACACAAAATCACATATTGGATGCACAAGATTGGTTAAAAACCCTAATTGGATTAGAATAAGCCTAGGGAGGAAAAAATGACCTAAATGTTCAACCAATGACACAAAATCACATATTGGATGCAAAAGATTGGTTAAAAACCCTAATTGGATTAGAATAAGCCTATGGAGGACAAGAATGACCTAATTGGATTACCAATGACACAAAATCACTTATTATATACACAAGATTGGTTAAAAACGCTAATTAGATTAGAATAAGCCTACGGAGGACGAAAATGACCTAAATGTTCAACCAATGACACAAAATCACATACTGGATGCACAAGATTGGTTAAAAACCCAAATTGGATTAGAATAAGCGTAGGGAGGACGAAAATGACCTAAATGTTCAACCAATGACACAAAATCAAATATTGGATGCACAAGATTGGTTAAAAACCCTAATTGGATTAGAATAAGCATAGGGAGGACGAAAATGACCTAAATGTGCAACCAATGACACAAAATCACTTATTATATGCACAAGATTGGTTAAAAACCCTAATTGGATTAGTATAAGCCTAGGGAGGCAAAAATGACCTAAATGTGCAACCAATGACACAAAATCACTTATTATATGCACAAGATTGGTTAAAAACCCTAATTGGATTAGAATAAGCCTAGGGAGGACAAAAATGACCTAAATGTGCAACCAATGACACAAAATCACATATTGGATGCACAAGATTGGTTAAAAACCCTAATTGGATTAGAATAAGCCTAGGGAGGACGAAAATGACCTAAATGTTCAACCAATGACACAAAATGACACAAAATCACATATTGGATGCACAAGATTGGTTAAAAATCCTAATTGGATTAGAATAAGCCTAGGAGGACGAAAATGACCTAAATGTGCAACCAATGACACTAAATCACATATTCGATGCACAAGATTGGTTAAAAACCCTAATTGGATTAGAATAAGCCTAGGGAGTACGAAAATGACCTAAATGTGCAACCAATGACACAAAATCACATAATGGATGCACAAGATTGGTTAAAAACCCTAATTGGATTAGAATAAGCCTAGGGAGGACGAAAATGACCTAAATGTTAAACCAATGACACAAAACCACATATTGGATGTACAAGATTGGTTAAAAACCCTAAATGGATTAGAATAAGCCTAGGGAGGACGAAAATGACACAAATGTTCAACCAATCACACAAAATCACATATTGGATGCACAATATTGGTTAAAAACCCTAATTGGATTAGAATAAGCCTAGGGAGGACGAAAATGACACAAATGTTCAACCAATCACACAAAATCACATATTGGATGCACAATATTGGTTATAAACCCTAATTAGATTAGAATACGCCTAGAGAGGACGAAAATGACCTAAATGTGCAACCAATGACACAAAATCACATATTGGATGCACAAGATTGGTTAAAAACCCTAATTGGATTAGAATAAGCCTAGGGAGGACGAAAATGACCTAAATGTTCAACCAATGACACAAAATGACACAAAATCACATATGGGATGCACAAGATTGGATAAAAATCCTAATTGGATTAGAATAAGCCTAGGGAGGACGAAAATGATCTAAATGTGCAACCAATGACACAAAATCACATATTGGATGCACAAGATTGGTTAAAAACCCTAATTGGATTAGAATAAGCCTAGGGAGGATGAAAATGACCTAAATGTGCAACCAATGACACAAAATCACATATTGGATGCACAAGATTGGTTAAAAACCCTAATTGGATTAAAACATGCCTAGGGATGACCAAAATGACCTAAATGTTCAACCAATGACACAAAATCACATATTGGATGCACAAGATTGGTTAAAAACCCTAATTGGATTAGAATAAGCCTAGGGAGGACGAAAATGACCTAAATGTGCAACCAATGACACAAAATCACATATTGGATGCACAAGATTGGTTAAAAACCCTAATTGGATTAGAATAAGCCTAGGGAGGACGAAAATGACCTAAATGTTCAACCAATGTAACAAAATCACATATTGGATGCACAAGATTGGTTAAAAACCCTAATTGGATTAGAATAAGCCTAGGGAGGACGAAAATGACCTAAATGTTCAACCAATGACACAAAATGACACAAAACCACATATTGGATGCACAAGATTGGTTAAAAACCCTAATTGGATTAGAATAAGCCTAGAGAGGACGAAAATGACCTAAATGTTCAACCAATGACACAAAATCACATATTGGATGCACAAGATTGGTTAAAAACCCTAATTGGATTAGAATAAGCCTAGGGAGGACGAAAATGACCTAAATGTTCAACCAATGACACAAAATGACACAAAATCACATATTGGATGCACAAGATTGGTTAAAAACCCTAGTTGGATTATAATAAGCCTAGGGAGGACGAAAATGACCTAAATGTTCAACCAATGACACAAAATCACATATTGGATGCACAAGATTGGTTAAAAACCCTAATTGGATTAGAATAAGCCTAGGGAGGACGAAAATGACCTAAATGTTCAACCAATGACACAAAATGACACAAAATCACATATTGGATGCACAAGATTGATTAAAAACCCTAATTGGATTAGAATAAGCCTAGGGAGGACGAAAATGACCTAAATGTGCAACCAATGACACAAAATCACATATTGGATGCACAAGATTGGTTAAAAACCCTAAATGGATTAGAATAAGCCTATGGAGGACGAAAATGACCTAAATGTTCAACCAATGACACAAAATGACACAAAATCACATATTGGATGCACAAGATTGGTTAAAAACCCTAATTGGATTAGAATAAGCCTAGGGAGGACGAAAATGACCTAAATGTTCAACCAATGACACAAAATGACACAAAATCACATATTGGATGCACAAGATTGGTTAAAAACCCTAATTGGATTAGAATAACCCTAGGGAGGACGAAAATGACCTCAATGTTCATCCAATGACACAAAATGACACAAAATCCCACATTGGATGCACAAGATTGGTTAAAAACCCTAATTGGATTAGAATAAGTCTAGGGAGGACGAAAATGACCTAAATGTTCAACCAATGACACAAAATCACATATTGGATGCACAAGATTGGTTAAAATTCCTAATTGGATTAGAATAAGCCTAGGGAGGACGAAAATGACCTTAATGTACAACCAATGACACAAAATGACACAAAATGACATATTGGATGCACAAGATTGGTTAAAAACCCTAATTGGATTTGAATAAGCCTAGGGAGGACGAAAATGACCTAAATGTTCAACCAATGACACAAAATCACATATTGGATGCACAAGATTGGTTAAAAACCCTAATTGGATTAGAATAAGCCTAGGGAGGACGAAAATGACCTAAATTTTCAACCAATGACACAAAAACACATATTGGATGCACAAGATTGGTTAAAAACCCTAATTGGATTAGAATAAGCCTAGGGAGGACGAAAATGACCTAAATGTGCAACCAATGACACAAAATCACATATTGGATGCACAAGATTGGTTAAAAACCCTAATTGGATTAGAATAAGCCTAGGGAGGACGAAAATGACCTAAATGTTCAACCAATGACACAAAATCACACAAAATTACATATTGGATGCACAAGATTGGTTTAAAACCCTAATTGGATTAGAATAAGCCTAGGGAGGACGAAAATGACCTAAATGTTCAACCAATGACACAAAATCACATATTGGATGCACAAGATTGGTTAAAAACCCTAATTGGATTAGAATAAGCCTAGGGAGGACGAAAATGACCTAAATGTTCAACCAATGACACAAAATCACATATTGGATGCACAAGATTGGTTAAAAACCCTAATTGGATTAGAATAAGCCTAGGGAGGACGAAAATGACCTAAATGTTCAACCAATGACACAAAATCACATATTGGATGCAGCAGATTGGTTAAAAACCCTAATTGGATTAGAATAAGCCTAGGGAGGACGAAAATGACCTAAATGTTCAACCAATAACACAAAATGATAAAAAAATCACATATTGGATGCACAAGATTGGTTAAAAACCCTAATTGGATTAGAATAAGCCTAGGGAGGACGAAAATGACCTAAATGTTCAACCAATGACACAAAATCACATATTGGATGCACAAGATTGGTTAAAAACCCTAATTGGAGTAGAATAAGCCTAGGGAGGACAAAAATGAACTAAATGTTCAACCAATGACACAAAATCACATATTGGATCCACAAGATTGGTTAAAAACCCTAATTGGATTAGAATAAGCCTAGGGAGGACGAAAATGACCTAAATGTTCAACCAATGACACAAAATCACATATTGGATGCACAAGATTGGTTAAAAACCCTAATTGGGTTAGAATAAGTCCAAGGATGACAAAAATGACCTAAATGTTCAACCAATGACACAAAATTACAAATTGGATGCAATGGATTGGTTAAAAACCCTAATTCGATTAGAATAAGCCTAGGGAGGACGAAAATGACCTAAATGTTCAACAAATGACACAAAATCACATATTGGATGCACTAGATTGGTTAAAAACCCTAATTGGATTAGAATAATCGTAGGGAGGACGAAAATGACCTAAATGTTCAACAAATGACACAAAATCACATATTGGATGCACAAGATTGGTTTAAAACCCTAATTGGATTAGAATAAGCCTTTGGAAGACGAAAATGACCTAAATGTTCAACCAATGACACAAAATCACATATTGGATGCACAAGATTGGTTAAAAACCCTAATTGGATTAGAATAAGCCTAGGGAGGACGAAAATGACCTAAATGTTCAACCAATGACACAAAATCACATGTTGGATGCACAAGATTGGTTAAAAACCCTAATTGGATTAGAATTAGCCTAGGGAGGACGAAAATGACCTAAATGTTCAACCAATGACACAAAATGACACAAAATCATATATTGGATGCACAAGATTGGTTAAAAACCCTAATTGGATTAGAATAAGCCTAGGGAGGACGAAAATGACCTAAATGTTCAACCAATGACACAAAATCACATATTGGATGCACAAGATTGGTTAAAAACCCTAATTGGATTAGAATAAGCCTAGGGAGGACCAAAATGACCTAACTGTTCAACCAATGACACAAAATGCACAAAATCACATATTGGATGCACAAGATTGGTTAAAAACCCTAATTGGATTAGAATAAGCCTAGGGAGGACGAAAATGACCTAAATGTTCAACCAATGACACAAAATCACATATTGGATGCACAAGATTGGTTAAAAACCCTAATTGGATTAGAATAAGCCTAGGGAGGACGAAAATGACCTAAATGTTCAACCAATGACACAAAATCACATATTGGATGCACAAGATTGGTTAAAAACCCTAATTGGATTAGAATAAGCCTAGGGAGGACGAAATTGACCTAAAAGTTCAACCAATGACACAAAATCACATATTGGATGCACAAGATTGGTTAAAAACCCTAATTGGATTAGAATAAGCCTAGGGAGGACGAAAATGACCTAAATGATCAACCAATAACACAAAATGACACAAAATCACATATTGGATGCACATGATTGGTTAAAAACCATAATTGGATTAGAATAAGTCTAGGGAGGACGAAAATGACCTAAATGTTCAACCAATGACACAAAATGACACAAAATCACATATTGGATGCACAAGATTGGTTAAAAACCCTAATTGGATTAGAATAAGCCTAGGGAGGACGAAAATGACCTAAATGTTCAACCAATGACACAAAATCACATATTGGATGCACAAGATTGGTTAAAAACCCTAATTGGATTAGAATAAGCCTAGCAAGGACGAAAATGACCTAAATGTTCAACCAATGACACAAAATGACACAAAATCACATATTGGATGCACAAGATTGGTTAAAAACCCTAATTGGATTAGAATAAGCCTAGGGAGGACAAAAATGACCTAAATGTTCAACCAATGACACAAAATCACATATTGGATGCACAAGATTGGTTAAAAACCCTAATTGGATTAGAATAAGCCTAGGGAGGACGAAAATGACCTAAATGTTCAACCAATGACACAAAATGACACAAAATCACATATTGGATGCACTAGATTGGTTAAAAACCCTAATTGGATTACAATAAGCCTAGGGAGGATGAAAATGACCTAAATGTTCAACCAATGACACAAAATGACACAAAATCACATATTGGATGCACAAGATTGGTTAAAAACCCTAATTGGATTAGAATAAGCCTAGGGAGGACGAAATTGACCTAAATGTTCAACCAATGACACAAAATGACACAAAATCACATATTGGATGCACAAGATTGGTTAAAAAATCCTAATTGGATTAGAATAAGCCTAGGGAGGACGAAAATGACCTAAATGTTAAACCAATGACACAAAATCACATATTGGATGCACAAGATTGGTTAAAAACCCTAATTGGATTAGAATAAGCCTAGGGAGGACGAAAATGACCTAAATGTTCAACCAATGACACAAAATGACACAAAATCACATATTGGATGCACAAGATTGGTTAAAAACCCTAATTGGATTAGAATAAGCCTAAAGAGGACGAAAATGACCTAAATGTTTAACCAATGACACAAAATCACATATTGGATGCACAAGATTGGTTAAAAACCCTAATTGGATTAGAATAAGCCTAGGGAGGACGAAAATGACCTAAATGTTCAACCAATGACCCAAAATGACACAAAATCACATATTGGATGCATAAGATTGGTTAAAAACCCGAATTGGATTAGAATAAGCCTAGAGAGGACGAAAATGAGCTAAATGTGCAACCAATGACACAAAATCACATATTGGATGCACAAGATTGGTTAAAAACCCTAATTGGATTAGAATAAGCCTAGGGAGGACGAAAATGACCTAAATGTGCAACCAATGACACAAAATCACATATTGGATGCACAAGATTGGTTAAAAACCCTAATTGGATTAGAATAAGCCTAGCGAGGACGAAAATCACCTAATTGGATTACCGATGACAGAAAATCACTTATTATAAGCACAAAATTGGTTAAAAACCCTAATTGGATTAGAATAAGCCTAGGGAGGACGAAAATGACCTAAATGTGCAACCAATGACACAAAATCACATATTGGATGCACAAGATTGGTTAAAAACCCTAATTGGATTAGAATAAGCCTAGGGAGGACGAAAAAGACCTAAATGTTCAACCAATGACACAAAATAACACAAAATCACATATTGGATGCACAAGGTTGGTTAAAAACCCTAATTGGATTAGAATAAGCCTATGGAGGACGAAAATGACCTAAATGTTCAACCAATGACACACAATGACAAAAAATCACATATTGGATGCATAATATTGGTTAAAAACCCTAATTGGTTAGAATAAGCCTAGGGAGGACGAAAATGACCTAAATGTTCAACCAATGACACAAAATGACATCAAATCACATATTGGATGCACAAGATTAGTTAAAAACCCTAATTGGATTAGAATAAGCCTAGGGAGGACGAAAATGACCTAAATGTGCAACCAATGACACAAAATCACATATTGGATGCACAAGATTGGTTAAAAACCCTAATTGGATTAGAATAAGCCTAGGCAGGACGAAAATGACCTAAATGTTCAACCAATGACACAAAATCACATATTGGATGCACAAGATTGGTTAAAAACCCTAATTGGATTAGAATGAGCCTAGGGAGGACGAAAATTACCTAAATGTGCAACCAATGACACAAAATCACATATTCGATGCACAAGATTGGTTAAAAACCCTAATTGGATTAGAATAAGCCTAGGGAGTACGAAAATGACTTAAATGTTCAACCAATGACACAAAATGACACAAAATCACATATTGGATGCACAAGATTCGTTAAAATCCCTAATTGGATTAGAATAAGCCTAGGGAGGACTAAAATGACCTAAATGTTCAACCAATGACCCAAAATGACACAAAATCACATATTGGATGCACAAGATTGGTTAAAAACCCTAATTGGATAAGAATAAGCCTAGGGAAGACGAAAATGACCTAAATGTGCAACCAATGACACAAAATCACATATTGGATGCACAAGATTGGTTATAAACCCTAATTAGATTAGAATAAGCCTAGGGAGGACAAAAATGACCTAAATGTGCAACCAATGACACAAAATCACATATTGGATGCACAAGATTCGTTAAAATCCCTAATTGGATTAGAATAAGCTTAGGGAGGACGAAAATGAGCTAAATGTTTAACCAATGACACAAAATTATACAAAATCACATATTGGATGCACAAGATTGGTTAAAAACCCTAATTGGATTAGAATAAGCCTAGGGAGGACGAAAATGACCTAAATGTGCAACCAATGACACAAAATCACATATTGGATGCACAAGATTGGTTAAAAACCCTAATTGGATTAGAATAAGCCTAGGGAGGACGAAAATTACCTAAATGTGCAACCAATGACACAAAATCACATATTCGATGCACAAGATTGGTTAAAAACCCTAATTGGATTAGAATAAGCCTAGGTAGTACGAAAATGACTTAAATGTTCAACCAATGACACAAAATCACATATTGGATGCACAAGAGTCGTTAAAAACCCTAATTGGATTAGAATAAGCCTAGGGAGGACAAAAATGACCTAAATGTGCAACCAATGACACAAAATCACATATTGGATGCACAAGATTGGTTATAAACCCTAATTAGATTAGAATAAGCCTAGGGAGGACAAAAATGACCTAAATGTGCAACCAATGACACAAAATGACACAAAATCACATATTGGATGCACAAGATTCGTTAAAATCCCTAATTGGATTAGAATAAGCCTAGGGAGGACGAAAATGACCTAAATGTTTAACCAATGACACAAAATTATACAAAATCACATATTGGATGCACAAGATTGGTTAAAAACCCTAATTGGTTTTGAATAAGCCTAGGGAGGACGAAAATGACCTAAATGTGCAACCAATGACACAAAATCACATATTGGATGCATAAGATTGGTTAAAAATCCTAATTGGATTGGAATAAATCTAGGGAGGACGAAAATGACCTAAATGTTCAACCAATGACCCAAAATGACAGAAAATCACATATTGGATGCACAAGATTGGTTAAACACCCTAATTGGATAAGAATAAGCCTAGGGAGGATGAAAATGACCTAAATGTGCAACCAATGACACAAAATCACATATTGGATGCACAAGATTTGTTAAAAACCCTAATTGGATTAGAATAAGCCTAGGGAGGACGAAAATGACCTAAACGTTCAACCAATGACACAAAACGACACAAAATCACTTATTATATGCCCAAGATTGGTTAAAAACCCTAATTGGATTATAATAAGCCTAGAGAGGACGAAAATGACCTAAATGTGCAACCAATGACACAAAATCACATATTGGATACACAAGATTGGTTAAAAACCCTAATTGGATTAGAATAAGCATACGGAGGACGAAATTGACCTAAATGTTCAACCAATTACATAAAATGACACAAAATCGCATATTGGATGCACAAGATTGGTTAAAAACCCTAATTGGATTAGAATAAGCCTAGGGAGGACGAAAATTACCTAAATGTGCAACCAATGACACAAAATCACATATTCGATGCACAAGATTGGTTAAAAACCCTAATTGGATTAGAATAAGCCTAGGGAGTACGAAAATGACTTAAATGTTCAACCAATGACATAAAATGACACAAAATCACATATTGGATGCACAAGAATCGTTAAAAACTCTAATTGGATTAGAATAAGCTTAGCGAGGACGAAAATGACCTAATTGGATTACCAATGACACAAAATCACTTATTATATGTACAAGATTGGTTAAAAACCCTAATTGGATTAGAATAAGCCTAGGGAGGACAAAAATGACCTAAATGTGCAACCAATGACACAAAATCACATATTGGATGCACAAGATTGGTTAAAAACCCTAATTGGATTAGAATAAGCCTAGGGAGGACGAAAATTACCTAAATGTGCAACCAATGACACAAAATCACATATTCGATGCACAAGATTGGTTAAAAACCCTAATTGGATTAGAATAAGCCTAGGTAGTACGAAAATGACTTAAATGTTCAACCAATGACACAAAATCACATATTGGATGCACAAGAGTCGTTAAAAACCCTAATTGGATTAGAATAAGCCTAGGGAGGACAAAAATGACCTAAATGTGCAACCAATGACACAAAATCACATATTGGATGCACAAGATTGGTTATAAACCCTAATTAGATTAGAATAAGCCTAGAGAGGACAAAAATGACCTAAATGTGCAACCAATGACACAAAATGACACAAAATCACATATTGGATGCACAAGATTCGTTAAAATCCCTAATTGGATTAGAATAAGCCTAGGGAGGACGAAAATGACCTAAATGTTTAACCAATGACACAAAATTATACAAAATCACATATTGGATGCACAAGATTGGTTAAAAACCCTAATTGGATTAGAATAAGCCTAGGGAGGACGAAAATGACCTAAATGTGCAACCAATGACACAAAATCACATATTGGATGCATAAGATTGGTTAAAAATCCTAATTGGATTGGAATAAGTCTAGGGAGGACGAAAATGACCTAAATGTTCAACCAATGACCCAAAATGACACAAAATCACATATTGGATGCACAAGATTGGTTAAAAACCCTAATTGGATAAGAATAAGCCTAGGGAGGACGAAAATGACCTAAATGTGCAACCAATGACACAAAATCACATATTGGATGCACAAGATTTGTTAAAAACCCTAATTGGATTAGAATAAGCCTAGGGAGGACGAAAATGACCTAAACGTTCAACCAATGACACAAAACGACACAAAATCACTTATTATATGCCCAAGATTGGTTAAAAACCCTAATTGGATTATAATAAGCCTAGGGAGGACGAAAATGACCTAAATGTGCAACCAATGACACAAAATCACATATTGGATACACAAGATTGGTTAAAAACCCTAATTGGATTAGAATAAGCATAGGGAGGACGAAATTGACCTAAATGTTCAACCAATTACATAAAATGACACAAAATCGCATATTGGATGCACAAGATTGGTTAAAAACCCTAATTGGATTAGAATAAGCCTAGGGAGGACGAAAATTACCTAAATGTGCAACCAATGACACAAAATCACATATTCGATGCACAAGATTGGTTAAAAACCCTAATTGGATTAGAATAAGCCTAGGGAGTACGAAAATGACTTAAATGTTCAACCAATGACATAAAATGACACAAAATCACATATTGGATGCACAAGAATCGTTAAAAACTCTAATTGGATTAGAATAAGCTTAGCGAGGACGAAAATGACCTAATTGGATTACCAATGACACAAAATCACTTATTATATGTACAAGATTGGTTAAAAACCCTAATTGGATTAGAATAATCCTAGAGGACGAAAATTACCTAAATGTGTAACCAATGACACAAAATCACATATTCGATGCACAAGATTGGTTAAAAACCCTAATTGGATTAGAATAAGCCTACGGAGTACGAAAATGACTTAAATGTTCAACGAAAGACACAAAATGACACAAAATCACATATTGGATGCACAAGATTCGTTAAAAACCCTAATTGGATTAGAATAAGCCTAGGGAGGACGAAAATTACCTAAATGTGCAACCAATGACACAAAATCACATATTCGATGCACAAGATTGGTTAAAAACCCTAATTGGATTAGAATAAGCCTAGGGAGTACGAAAATGACTTAAATGTTCAACCAATGACACAAAATGACACAAAATCACATATTGGATGGACAAGATTCGATAAAAACCGTAATTGGATTAGAATAAGCCCAGCGAGGACGAAAATGACCAAATTGGATTACCAATGACACAAAATCACTTATTATATGCACAACATTGGTTAAAAACCATAATTAGATTAGAATAAGCCTAGGGAAGACAAAAATGACCTAAATGTGCAACCAATGACACAAAATCACATATTGGATGCACAAGATTGGTTAAAAACCCAAATTAGATTAGAATAAGCCTAGGGAGTACGAAAATGACTTAAATGTTCAACCAAAGACACAAAATGACACTAAATCACATATTGGATGCACAAGATTCGTTAAAAACCCTAATTGGATTAGAATAAGCCTAGGGAGGACGAAAATTGCCTAAATGTGCAACCAATGACACAAAATCACATATTCGATGCACAAGATTGGTTAAAAACCCTAATTGGATTAGAATAAGCCTAGGGAGTACGAAAATGACTTAAATGTTCAACCAATGACACAAAATGACACAAAATCACATATTGGATGCACAAGATTGGTTAAAAACCCTAATTGGATTAGAATAAGCCTAGGGAGGACGAAAATGACCTAAATGTTCAACCAATGACACAAAATCACATAAAGGATGCACAAGATTGGTTAAAAACCCTAATTGGATTAGAATAAGCCTAGGGAGGACGAAAATGACCTAAATGTTCAACCAATGACACAAAATCACATATTGGATGCACAAGATTGGTTAAAAACCCTAATATGATTAGAATAAGCCTAGGGAGGACGAAAATGACCTAAATGTTCAACCAATGACACAAAATGACACAAAATCACATATTGGATGCACAAGATTGGTTAAAAACCCTAATTGGATTATAATAAGCCTAGGGAGGACAAAAATGACCTAAATGTGCAACCAATGACACAAAATCACATATTGGATGCACAAGATTGGTTAAAAACCCTAATTGGATTAGAATAAGCCTAGGGAGGACGAAAATGACCTAAATGTTCAACCAATGACACAAAATGACACAAAATCACATATTGGATGCACAAGATTGGTTAAAAACGCTAATTGGATTACAATAAGCCTAGGGAGGACGAAAATGACCTAAACGTTCAACGAATGACACAAAACGACACAAAATCACATATTGGATGCACAAGATTGGTTAAAAACTCTAATTGGATTTGAATAAGTCTAGCGAGGACAAAAATGACCCAATTGGATTACCAATGACACAAAATCACTTATTATATGCACAAGATTGGTTAAAAATCCTAATTGGATTAGAATAAGCCTAGGGAGGACGAAAATGACTTAAATGTTCAACCAATGACACAAAATCACATATTGGATGCAAAAGATTTGTTAAAAACCCTAATTGGATTAGAATAAGCATAAAGAGGGCGAAACTGACCTAAATGTGCAACCAATGACACAAAGTCACATATTGGATGCAGAATATTGGTTAAAAATCCTAATTGGATTAGAATAAGCCTAGGGAGGACGAAAATGACCTAAATGTTCAACCAATGACCCAAAATGACGCAAAATCACATATTGGATGCACAAGATTGGTTAAAAACCCTAATTGGATTAGAATAATCCTAAAGGACGAAAATTACCTAAATGTGCAACCAATGACACAAAATCACATATTCGATGCACAAGATTGGTTAAAAACCCTAATTGGATTAGAATAAGCCTAGGGTGTACGAAAATGACTTAAATGTTCAACGAAAGACACAAAATGACACAAAATCACATATTGGATGCACAAGATTCGTTAAAAACCCTAATTGGATTAGAATAAGCCTAGGGAGGACGAAAATTACCTAAATGTGCAACCAATGACACAAAATCACATATTCGATGCACAAGATTGGTTAAAAACCCTAATTGGATTAGAATAAGCCTAGGGAGTACGAAAATGACTTAAATGTTCAACCTATGACACAAAATGACACAAAATCACATATTGGATGCACAAGAGTCGTTAAAAACCCTAATTGGATTAGAATAAGCCTAGGGAGGACGAAAATTACCTAAATGTGCAACCAATGATACAAAATCACATATTCGATGCACAAGATTGGTTAAAAACCCTAATTGGATTAGAATAAGCCTAGGGAGTACGAAAATGACTTAAATGTTCAACCAATGACACAAAATGACACAAAATCACATATTGGATGCACAAGATTCGTTAAAATCCCTAATTGGATTAGAATAAGCCTAGGGAGGACTAAAATGACCTAAATGTTCAACCAATGACCCAAAATGACACAAAATCACATATTGGATGCACAAGATTGGTTAAAAACCCTAATTGGATAAGAATAAGCCTAGGGAAGACGAAAATGACCTAAATGTGCAACCAATGACACAAAATCACATATTGGATGCACAAGATTGGTTATAAACCCTAATTAGATTAGAATAAGCCTAGGGAGGACAAAAATGACCTAAATGTGCAACCAATGACACAAAATGACACAAAATCACATATTGGATGCACAAGATTCGTTAAAATCCCTAATTGGATTAGAATAAGCCTAGGGAGGACGAAAATGACCTAAATGTTTAACCAATGACACAAAATTATACAAAATCACATATTGGATGCACAAGATTGGTTAAAAACCCTAATTGGTTTTGAATAAGCCTAGGGAGGACGAAAATGACCTAAATGTGCAACCAATGACACAAAATCACATATTGGATGCATAAGATTGGTTAAAAATCCTAATTGGATTGGAATAAATCTAGGGAGGACGAAAATGACCTAAATGTTCAACCAATGACCCAAAATGACAGAAAATCACATATTGGATGCACAAGATTGGTTAAACACCCTAATTGGATAAGAATAAGCCTAGGGAGGATGAAAATGACCTAAATGTGCAACCAATGACACAAAATCACATATTGGATGCACAAGATTTGTTAAAAACCCTAATTGGATTAGAATAAGCCTAGGGAGGACGAAAATGACCTAAACGTTCAACCAATGACACAAAACGACACAAAATCACTTATTATATGCCCAAGATTGGTTAAAAACCCTAATTGGATTATAATAA
>JBBPBQ010020321.1:15550794-15599457 GCA_037974755.1 Cicer yamashitae | reverse complement strand
AACCAATGACACAAAATCACATATTCGATGCACAAGATTGGTTAAAAACCCTAATTGGATTAGAATAAGCCTAGGGAGTACGAAAATGACTTAAATGTTCAACGAAAGACACAAAATGACACAAAATCACATATTGGATGCACAAGATTCGTTAAAAACCCTAATTGGATTAGAATAAGCCTAGGGAGGACGAAAATTACCTAAATGTGCAACCAATGACACAAAATCACATATTCGATGCACAAGATTGGTTAAAAACCCTAATTGGATTAGAATAAGCCTAGGGAGTACGAAAATGCTTAAATGTTCAACCAATGACACAAAATGACACAAAATCACATATTGGATGGACAAGATTCGATAAAAACCGTAATTGGATTAGAATAAGCCCAGCGAGGACGAAAATGACCAAATTGGATTACCAATGACACAAAATCACTTATTATATGCACAACATTGGTTAAAAACCATAATTAGATTAGAATAAGCCTAGGGAAGACAAAAATGACCTAAATGTGCAACCAATGACACAAAATCACATATTGGATGCACAAGATTGGTTAAAAACCCAAATTAGATTAGAATAAGCCTAGGGAGTACGAAAATGACTTAAATGTTCAACCAAAGACACAAAATGACACTAAATCACATATTGGATGCACAAGATTCGTTAAAAACCCTAATTGGATTAGAATAAGCCTAGGGAGGACGAAAATTGCCTAAATGTGCAACCAATGACACAAAATCACATATTCGATGCACAAGATTGGTTAAAAACCCTAATTGGATTAGAATAAGCCTAGGGAGTACGAAAATGACTTAAATGTTCAACCAATGACACAAAATGACACAAAATCACATATTGGATGCACAAGATTCGTTAAAATCCCTAATTGGATTAGAATAAGCCTAGGGAGGACGAAAATGACCTAAATGTTCAACCAATGACCCAAAATGACACAAAATCACATATTGGATGCACAAGATTGGTTAAAAACCCTAATTGGATAAGAATAAGCCTAGGGAAGACGAAAATGACCTAAATGTGCAACCAATGACACAAAATCACATATTGGATGCACAAGATTGGTTATAAACCCTAATTAGATTAGAATAAGCCTAGGGAGGACAAAAATGACCTAAATGTGCAACCAATGACACAAAATCACATATTGGATGCACAAGATTCGTTAAAATCCCTAATTGGATTAGAATAAGCTTAGGGAGGACGAAAATGAGCTAAATGTTTAACCAATGACACAAAATTATACAAAATCACATATTGGATGCACAAGATTGGTTAAAAACCCTAATTGGATTAGAATAAGCCTAGGGAGGACGAAAATGACCTAAATGTGCAACCAATGACACAAAATCACATATTGGATGCACAAGATTGGTTAAAAACCCTAATTGGATTAGAATAAGCCTAGGGAGGACGAAAATTACCTAAATGTGCAACCAATGACACAAAATCACATATTCGATGCACAAGATTGGTTAAAAACCCTAATTGGATTAGAATAAGCCTAGGTAGTACGAAAATGACTTAAATGTTCAACCAATGACACAAAATCACATATTGGATGCACAAGAGTCGTTAAAAACCCTAATTGGATTAGAATAAGCCTAGGGAGGACAAAAATGACCTAAATGTGCAACCAATGACACAAAATCACATATTGGATGCACAAGATTGGTTATAAACCCTAATTAGATTAGAATAAGCCTAGGGAGGACAAAAATGACCTAAATGTGCAACCAATGACACAAAATGACACAAAATCACATATTGGATGCACAAGATTCGTTAAAATCCCTAATTGGATTAGAATAAGCCTAGGGAGGACGAAAATGACCTAAATGTTTAACCAATGACACAAAATTATACAAAATCACATATTGGATGCACAAGATTGGTTAAAAACCCTAATTGGATTAGAATAAGCCTAGGGAGGACGAAAATAACCTAAATGTGCAACCAATGACACAAAATCACATATTGGATGCATAAGATTGGTTAAAAATCCTAATTGGATTGGAATAAGTCTAGGGAGGACGAAAATGACCTAAATGTTCAACCAATGACCCAAAATGACACAAAATCACATATTGGATGCACAAGATTGGTTAAAAACCCTAATTGGATAAGAATAAGCCTAGGGAGGACGAAAATGACCTAAATGTGCAACCAATGACACAAAATCACATATTGGATGCACAAGATTTGTTAAAAACCCTAATTGGATTAGAATAAGCCTAGGGAGGACGAAAATGACCTAAACGTTCAACCAATGACACAAAACGACACAAAATCACTTATTATATGCCCAAGATTGGTTAAAAACCCTAATTGGATTATAATAAGCCTAGGGAGGACGAAAATGACCTAAATGTGCAACCAATGACACAAAATCACATATTGGATACACAAGATTGGTTAAAAACCCTAATTGGATTAGAATAAGCATAGGGAGGACGAAATTGACCTAAATGTTCAACCAATTACATAAAATGACACAAAATCGCATATTGGATGCACAAGATTGGTTAAAAACCCTAATTGGATTAGAATAAGCCTAGGGAGGACGAAAATTACCTAAATGTGCAACCAATGACACAAAATCACATATTCGATGCACAAGATTGGTTAAAAACCCTAATTGGATTAGAATAAGCCTAGGGAGTACGAAAATGACTTAAATGTTCAACCAATGACATAAAATGACACAAAATCACATATTGGATGCACAAGAATCGTTAAAAACTCTAATTGGATTAGAATAAGCTTAGCGAGGACGAAAATGACCTAATTGGATTACCAATGACACAAAATCACTTATTATATGTACAAGATTGGTTAAAAACCCTAATTGGATTAGAATAAGCCTAGGGAGGACAAAAATGACCTAAATGTGCAACCAATGACACAAAATCACATATTGGATGCACAAGATTGGTTAAAAACCCTAATTGGATTAGAATAAGCGTAGGGAGGACGAAAATGACCTAAATGTTCAACCAATGACACAAAATGACACAAAATCACATATTGGATGCACAAGATTGGTTAAAAACCCTAATTGGATTAGAATAAGCCTAGGGAGGACGAAAATGACCTAAATGAGCCTAGGGAGGACGAAAATGACCTAAATGTTCAACCAATGACACAAAATCACATATTGGATGCACAAGATTGGTTAAAAACCCTAATTGGATTAGAATAAGCCTAGGGAGGACGAAAATGACCTAAATGTTCAACCAATGACACAAAATCACATATATGATGCACAAGATTGGTTAAAAACCCTAATTGGATTAGAATAAGCCTAGGGAGGACGAAAATGACCTAAATGTTCAACCAATGACACAAAATCACATATTGGATGCACAAGATTGGTTAAAAACCCTAATTGGATTAGAATAAGGCTATGGAGGACGAAAATGATCTATATGTTCAACCAACGACACAAAATGACACAAAATCACATATTGGATGCACAAGATTGGTTAAAAACCCTAATTGGATTAGAATAAGCCTAGGGAGGACGAAAATGACCTAAATGTTCAACCAATGACACAAAATGAAACAAAATCACATATTGGATGCACAAGATTGGTTAAAAACCCTAATTGGATTAGAATAAGCCTAGGGAGGACTAAAATGACCTAAATGTTCAACCAATGACACAAAATCACATATTGGATGCACAAGATTGGTTAAAAACCCTAATTGGATTAGAATAAGCCTAGGGAGGACGAAAATGACCTAAATGTTCAACCAATGACACAAAATTACACAAAATCACATATTGGATGCACAAGATTGGTTAAAAACCCTAATTGGATTAGAATAAACCTAGGGTGGACGAAAATGACCTAAATGTTCAACCAATGACACAAAATCACATATTGGATGCACAAGATTGGTTAAAAACCCTAATTGGATTAGAATAAACCTAGGGTTGACGAAAATGACCTAAATGTTCAACCAATGACACAAAATCACATATTGGATGCACAAGATTGGTTAAAAACCCTAATTGGATTAGAATAAGCCTAGGGAGGACGAAAATGACCTAAATGTTCAACCAATGACACAAAATGACACAAAATCACATATTGGATGCACAAGATTGGTTAAAAACCCTAATTGGATTAGAATAAGCCTAGGGAGGACGAAAATGACCTAAATGCTCAACCAATGACACAAAATCACATATTGGATGCACAAGATTGGTTAAAAACCGTAATTGGATTAGAATAAACCTAGGCAGGACGAAAATGACCTAAATGTTCAACCAATGACACAAAATGACAAAAAATCACACACTGGATGCACAAGATTGGTTAAAAACCCTAATTGGATTAGAATAAGCCTAGGGAGGACGAAAATGACCTAAATGTTCAACCAATGACACAAAATCACATATTGGATGCACAAGATTGGTTAAAAACCCTAATTGGATTAGAATAAGCCTAGGGAGGACGAAAATGACCTAAATGTTCAACCAATGACACAAAATGACACAAAATCACATATTGGATGCACAAGATTGGTTAAAAACCCTAATTGGATTAGAATAAGCCTAGGGAAGATGAAAATGACCTAAATGTTCAACCAATGACCCAAAATGAGACAAAATCACATATTGGATGCACAAGATTGGTTAAAAACTCTAATTGGATTAGAATAAGCCTAGGGAGGAAGAAAATGACCTGAATGTTCAACCAATGACACAAAATCACAAATTGGATGCACAAGATTGCTTAAAAACCCTAATTGGATTAGAATAAGCCTAGGGATGACGAAAATGACCTAAATGTTCAACCAATGACACAAAATCACAAATTGGATGCACAAGATTGGTTAAAAACCCTAATTGGATTAGAATAAGCCTAGGGAGCACGAAAATGACCTAAATGTTCAACCAATGACACAAAATCACATATTGGATGCCCAAGATTGGTTAAAAACCCTAATTGGATTATAATAAGCCTAGGGAGGACGAAAATGACCTAAATGTTCAACCAATGACACAAAATGACACAAAATCACATATTGGATGCACAAGATTGGTTAAAAACCCTAATTGGATTAAATTAAGCCTAGGGAGGACGAAAATTACCTAAATGTGCAACCAATGACACAAAATCACATATTCGATGCACAAGATTGGTTAAAAACCCTAATTGGATTAGAATAAGCCTAGGGAGTACGAAAATGACTTAAATGTTCAACCAATGACACAAAATGACACAAAATCACATATTGGATGCACAAGATTCGTTAAAAACCCTAATTGGATTAGAATAAGCCTAGGGAGGACGAAAATTACCAAAATGTGCAACCAATGACACAAAATCACATATTGGATGCACAAGATTGGTTATAAACCCTAATTAGATTAGAATAAGCCTAGGGAGGACAAAAATGACCTAAATGTGCAACCAATGACACAAAACGACACAAAATCACATATTGGATGCACAAGATTCGTTAAAATCCCTAATTGGATTAGAATAAGCCTAGGGAGGACGAAAATGACCTAAATGTTTAGCCAATGACACAAAATTATACAAAATCACATATTGAATGCACAAGATTGGTTAAAAACCCTAATTGGATTAGAATAAGCCTAGGGAGGACGAAAATGACCTAAATGTGCAACCAATGACACAAAATCACATATTGGATGCATAAGATTGGTTAAAAATCCTAATTGGATTCGAATAAGTCTAGGGAGGACGAAAATGACCTAAATGTTCAACCAATGACATAAAATGACACAAAATCACATATTGGATGCACAAGAATCGTTAAAAACTCTAATTGGATTAGAATAAGCTTAGCGAGGACGAAAATGACCTAATTGGATTACCAATGACACAAAATCACTTATTATATGTACAAGATTGGTTAAAAACCCTAATTGGATTAGAATAAGCCTAGGGAGGACAAAAATGACCTAAATGTGCAACCAATGACACAAAATCACATATTGGATGCACAAGATTGGTTAAAAACCCTAATTGGATTAGAATAAGCGTAGGGAGGACGAAAATGACCTAAATGTTCAACCAATGACACAAAATGACACAAAATCACATATTGGATGCACAAGATTGGTTAAAAACCCTAATTGGATTAGAATAATCCTAGAGGACGAAAATTACCTAAATGTGCAACCAATGACACAAAATCACATATTCGATGCACAAGATTGGTTAAAAACCCTAATTGGATTAGAATAAGCCTAGGGAGTACGAAAATGACTTAAATGTTCAACCAATGACACAAAATGACACAAAATCACATATTGGATGCACAAGATTCGTTAAAATCCCTAATTGGATTAGAATAAGCCTAGGGAGGACGAAAATGACCTAAATGTTCAACCAATGACCCAAAATGACACAAAATCACATATTGGATGCACAAGATTGGTTAAAAACCCTAATTGGATAAGAATAAGCCTAGGGAAGACGAAAATGACCTAAATGTGCAACCAATGACACAAAATCACATATTGGATGCACAAGATTGGTTATAAACCCTAATTAGATTAGAATAAGCCTAGGGAGGACAAAAATGACCTAAATGTGCAACCAATGACACAAAATCACATATTGGATGCACAAGATTCGTTAAAATCCCTAATTGGATTAGAATAAGCTTAGGGAGGACGAAAATGAGCTAAATGTTTAACCAATGACACAAAATTATACAAAATCACATATTGGATGCACAAGATTGGTTAAAAACCCTAATTGGATTAGAATAAGCCTAGGGAGGACGAAAATGACCTAAATGTGCAACCAATGACACAAAATCACATATTGGATGCACAAGATTGGTTAAAAACCCTAATTGGATTAGAATAAGCCTAGGGAGGACGAAAATTACCTAAATGTGCAACCAATGACACAAAATCACATATTCGATGCACAAGATTGGTTAAAAACCCTAATTGGATTAGAATAAGCCTAGGTAGTACGAAAATGACTTAAATGTTCAACCAATGACACAAAATCACATATTGGATGCACAAGAGTCGTTAAAAACCCTAATTGGATTAGAATAAGCCTAGGGAGGACAAAAATGACCTAAATGTGCAACCAATGACACAAAATCACATATTGGATGCACAAGATTGGTTAAAAACCCTAATTGGATTAGAATAAGCCTAGGGAGGACGAAAATGACCTAAATGTACAACCAATGATACAAAATGATACAAAATGACACAAAATCACATATTGGATGCACAAGATTGGTTAAAAACCCTAATTGGATTAGAATAAGCCTAGGGAGGACGAAAATTACCTAAATGTGCAACCAATGACACAAAATCACATATTCGATGCACAAGATTGGTTAAAAACCCTAATTGGATTAGAATAAGCCTAGGGAGGACGAAAATGACCTAAATGTTCAACCAATGACACAAAATCACATATTGGATGCACAAGATTGGTTAAAAACCCTAATTGGATTAGAATAAGTCTAGGGAGGACGAATGACCTAAATGTTCAACCAATGACACAAAATGACACAAAATCACACATTGGATGCACAAGATTGGTTAAAAACCTTAATTGTATTAGAATAAGCCTAGGGAGGACGAAAATGACCTAAATGTTCAACCAATGACAAAAAATCACATATTGGATTCACAAGATTGGTTAAAAACCCTAATTGGATTAGAATAAGCCAAGGGAGGACGAAAATGACCTAAATGTTCAACCAATGACAAAAAATCACATATTGGATGCACAAGATTGGTTAAAAACGCTAATTGGATTAGAATAACCCTAGGGAGGACGAAAATGACCTAAATGTTCAACCAATGACACAAAATGACACAAAATCACATATTGGATGCACAAGATTGGTTAAAAACCCTAATTGGATTAGAATAAGCCTAGGGAGGATGAAAATGACCTAAATGTTCAACCAATGACACAAAATGACACAAAATCACATTTGGATGCACAAGATTGGTTAAAAACCCTAATTGGATTAGAATAAGCCTAGGGAGGACGAAAATGACCTAAATGTTCAACCAATGACACAAAATCACATATTGGATGCACAAGATTGGTTAAAAACCCTAATTGGATTAGAATAAGGCTATGGAGGACGAAAATGATCTATATGTTCAACCAACGACACAAAATGACACAAAATCACATACTGGATGCACAAGATTGGTTAAAAACCCTAATTGGATTAGAATAAGCCTAGGGAGGACGAAAATGACCTAAATGTTCAACCAATGACACAAAATCACATATTGGATGCACAAGATTGGTTAAAAACCCTAATTGGATTAGAATAAGCCTAGGGAGGACGAAAATGACCTAAATGTTCAACCAATGACACAAAATGACAGAAAATCACATATTGGATGCACAAGATTGGTTAAAAACCCTAATTGGATTAGAATAAGCCTATGGAGGACGAAAATGATCTATATGTTCAACCAACGACACAAAATGAAACAAAATCACATATTGGATGCACAAGATTGGTTTAAAACCCTAATTGGATTAGAATAAGCCTAGGGAGGACGAAAATGACCTAAGTGTTCAACCAATGACACAAAATCACATATTGGATGCACAAGATTGGTTAAAAACCCTAATTGGATTAGAATAAGCCTAGGGAGGACGAAAATGACCTAAATGTTCAACCAATGACACAAAATCACATATTGGATGCACAAGATTGGTTAAAAACCCTAATTGGATTAGAATAAGCCTTTGGAGCATGAAAATGACCTAAATGTTCAACCAATGACACAAAATCACATATTGGATGCACAAGATTGGTTAAAAACCCTAATTGGATTAGAATAAGCCTAGGGAGGACGAAAATGACCTAAATGTTCAACCAATGACACAAAATCACATATTGGATGCACAAGATTGGTTAAAAACCCTAATTGGCTTAGAATAAGCCTAGGGAGGACGAAAATGACCTAAATGTTCAACCAATGACACAAAATCACATATTGGATGCACAAGATTGGTTAAAAACCCTAATTGGATTAGAATAAGCCTAGGGAGGACGAAAATGACCTAAATGTTCAACCAATGACACAAAATCACATATTGGGTGCACAAGATTGGTTAAAAACCCTAATTGGATTAGAATAAGCCTAGGGAGGACGAAAATGACCTAAATGTTCAACCAATGACACAAAATCACATATTGGATGCACAAGATTGGTTAAAAACCCTAATTGGATTAGAATAAGCCTAGGGAGGACGAAAATGACCTAAATGTTCAACCAATGACACAAAATCACATATTGGATGCACAAGATTGATTAAAAACCCTATTTGGATTAGAATAAGCCTAGGGAGGACGAAAATGACCTAAATGTTCAATCAATGACACAAAATCACATACTGGATGCACAAGATTGGTTAAAAACCCTAATTGGATTAGAATAAGCCTAGGGAGGACGAAAATGACCTAAATGTTCAACCAATGACACAAAATGACACAAAATCACATATTGGATGCACAAGATTGGTTAAAAACCCTAATTGGATTAGAATAAAGCTAGGGAGGACGAAAATGATCTAAATGTTCAACCAATGACACAAAATCACATATTGGATGCACAAGATTGGTTAAAAACCCTAATTGGATTAGAATAAGCCTAGGGAGGACGAAAATAACCTAAATGTTCAACCAATGACACAAAATGACAAAAAATCACATATTGGATGCACAAGATTGGTTAAAAACCCTAACTGGATTTGAATAAGCCAAGGGAGGACGAAAATGACCTAAATGTTCAACCAATGACACAAAATCACATATTGGATGCACAAGATTGGTTAAAAACCCTAATTGGATTAGAATAAGGCTAGGGAGGACGAAAATGACCTAAATGTTCAACCAATGGTACAAAATCATATATTGGATGCACAAGATTGGTTAAAACCCTAATTGGATTAGAATAAGCCTAAGGAGGACGAAAATGACCTAAATGTTCAACCAATGACACAAAATGACACAAAATGACAGAAAATCACATATTGGATGCACAAGATTGGTTAAAAACCCTAATTGGATTAGAATAAGCCTAGGGAGGACGAAAATGACCTAAATGTTCAACCAATGACACAAAATGACACAAAATCACATATTGGATGCACAAGATTGGTTAAAAACCCTAATTGGATTAGAATAAGCATAGGGAGGACGAAAATCACCTAAATGTTTAACCAATGACACAAAATCAATTATTGGATGCACAAGATTGGTTAAAAACCCTAATTGGATTAGAATAAGCCTAGGGAGGACGAAGATGACCTATATGTTCAACCAATGACACAAAATCACATATTGGATGCACAAGATTGGTTAAAAACCTTAATTGGATTAGGATAAGCCTAGGGAGGACGAAAATGACCTAAATGTTCAACCAATGACACAAAATCACATATTGGATGCACAAGATTGGTTAAAAACCCTAATTGGATTAGAATAAGCCTAGGGAGGACGAAAATGACCTAAATGTTCAACCAATGACACAAAATGACACAAAATCACATATTGGATGCACAAGATTGGTTAAAAACCCTAATTGGATTAGAATAATCCTAGAGGACGAAAATTACCTAAATGTGCAACCAATGACACAAAATCACATATTCGATGCACAAGATTGGTTAAAAACCCTAATTGGATTAGAATAAGCCTAGGGAGTACGAAAATGACTTAAATGTTCAACGAAAGACACAAAATGACACAATATCACATATTGGATGCACAAGATTCGTTAAAAACCCTAATTGGATTAGAATAAGCCTAAGGAGGACGAAAATTACCTAAATGTGCAACCAATGACACAAAATCACATATTCGATGCACAAGATTGGTTAAAAACTCTAATTGGATTAGAATAAGCCTAGGGAGTACGAAAATGACTTAAATGTTCAACCAATGACACAAAATGACACAAAATCACATATTGGATGGACAAGATTCGATAAAAACCGTAATTGGATTAGAATAAGCCCAGCGAGGACGAAAATGACCAAATTGGATTACCAATGACACAAAATCACTTATTATATGCACAAGATTGGTTAAAAACCATAATTAGATTAGAATAAGCCTAGGGAGGACAAAAATGACCTAAATGTACAACCAATGACACAAAATCACATATTGGATGCACAAGATTGGTTAAAAACCCTAATTAGATTAGAATAAGCCTAGGGAGTACGAAAATGACTTAAATGTTCAACCAAAGACACAAAATGACACAAAATCACATATTGGATGCACAAGATTCGTTAAAAACCCTAATTGGATTAGAATAAGCCTAGGGAGGACGAAAATTACCTAAATGTGCAACCAATGACACAAAATCACATATTCGATGCACAAGATTGGTTAAAAACCCTAATTGGATAAGAATAAGCCTAGGGAGTACGAAAATGACTTAAATGTTCAACCAATGACACAAAATGACACAAAATCACATATTGGATGCACATGAGTCGTTAAAAACCCTAATTGGATTAGAATAAGCCTAGGGAGGACGAAAATTACCTAAATGTGCAACCAATGACACAAAATCACATATTCGATGCACAAGATTGGTTAAAAACCCTAATTGCATTAGAATAAGCCTAGGGAGTACGAAAATGACTTAAATGTTCAACCAATGACAGAAAATGACACAAAGTCACATATTGGATGCACAAGAGTCCTTAAAAACCCTAATTGGATTAGAATAAGCCTAGGGAGGACGAAAATTACCTAAATGTGCAACCAATGATACAAAATCACATATTCGATGCACAAGATTGGTTAAAAACCCTAACTGGATTAGAATAAGCTTAGGGAGTACGAAAATGACTTAAATGTTCAACCAATGACACAAAATGACACAAAATCACATATTGGATGCACAAGATTCGTTAAAATCCCTAATTGGATTAGAATAAGCGTAGGGAGGACGAAAATGAGCTAAATGTTTAACCAATGACACAAAATTATACAAAATCACATATTGGATGCACAAGATTGGTTAAAAACCCTAATTGGATTAGAATAAGCCTAGGGAGGACGAAAATGACCTAAATGTGCAACCAATGACACAAAATCACATATTGGATGCACAAGATTGGTTAAAAACCCTAATTGGATTAGAATAAGCCTAGGGAGGACGAAAATTACCTAAATGTGCAACCAATGACACAAAATCACATATTCGATGCACAAGATTGGTTAAAAACCCTAATTGGATTAGAATAAGCCTAGGTAGTACGAAAATGACTTAAATGTTCAACCAATGACACAAAATCACATATTGGATGCACAAGAGTCGTTAAAAACCCTAATTGGATTAGAATAAGCCTAGGGAGGACAAAAATGACCTAAATGTGCAACCAATGACACAAAATCACATATTGGATGCACAAGATTGGTTATAAACCCTAATTAGATTAGAATAAGCCTAGGGAGGACAAAAATGACCTAAATGTGCAACCAATGACACAAAATGACACAAAATCACATATTGGATGCACAAGATTCGTTAAAATCCCTAATTGGATTAGAATAAGCCTAGGGAGGACGAAAATGACCTAAATGTTTAACCAATGACACAAAATTATACAAAATCACATATTGGATGCACAAGATTGGTTAAAAACCCTAATTGGATTAGAATAAGCCTAGGGAGGACGAAAATAACCTAAATGTGCAACCAATGACACAAAATCACATATTGGATGCATAAGATTGGTTAAAAATCCTAATTGGATTGGAATAAGTCTAGGGAGGACGAAAATGACCTAAATGTTCAACCAATGACCCAAAATGACACAAAATCACATATTGGATGCACAAGATTGGTTAAAAACCCTAATTGGATAAGAATAAGCCTAGGGAGGACGAAAATGACCTAAATGTGCAACCAATGACACAAAATCACATATTGGATGCACAAGATTTGTTAAAAACCCTAATTGGATTAGAATAAGCCTAGGGAGGACGAAAATGACCTAAACGTTCAACCAATGACACAAAACGACACAAAATCACTTATTATATGCCCAAGATTGGTTAAAAACCCTAATTGGATTATAATAAGCCTAGGGAGGACGAAAATGACCTAAATGTGCAACCAATGACACAAAATCACATATTGGATACACAAGATTGGTTAAAAACCCTAATTGGATTAGAATAAGCATAGGGAGGACGAAATTGACCTAAATGTTCAACCAATTACATAAAATGACACAAAATCGCATATTGGATGCACAAGATTGGTTAAAAACCCTAATTGGATTAGAATAAGCCTAGGGAGGACGAAAATTACCTAAATGTGCAACCAATGACACAAAATCACATATTCGATGCACAAGATTGGTTAAAAACCCTAATTGGATTAGAATAAGCCTAGGGAGTACGAAAATGACTTAAATGTTCAACCAATGACATAAAATGACACAAAATCACATATTGGATGCACAAGAATCGTTAAAAACTCTAATTGGATTAGAATAAGCTTAGCGAGGACGAAAATGACCTAATTGGATTACCAATGACACAAAATCACTTATTATATGTACAAGATTTGTTAAAAACCCTAATTGGATTAGAATAAGCCTAGGGAGGACAAAAATGACCTAAATGTGCAACCAATGACACAAAATCACATATTGGATGCACAAGATTGGTTAAAAACCCTAATTGGATTAGAATAAGCCTAGGGAGGACGAAAATGACCTAAATGTTCAACCAATGACACAAAATGACACAAAATCACATATTGGATGCACAAGATTGGTTAAAAATCCTAATTGGATTAGAATAAGCCTAGGAGGACGAAAATGACCTAAATGTGCAACCAATGACACTAAATCACATATTCGATGCACAAGATTGGTTAAAAACCCTAATTGGATTAGAATAAGCCTAGGGAGTACGAAAATGACCTAAATGTGCAACCAATGACACAAAATCACATAATGGATGCACAGGATTGGTTAAAAACCCTAATTGGATTAGAATAAGCCTAGGGAGGACGGAAATGACCTAAATGTGCAACCAATGACACAAAATCACATATTGGATGCACAAGATTGGTTAAAAACCCTAATTGGATTAGAATAAGCCTAGGGAGGACGAAAATGACCTAAATGTGCAACCAATGACACAAAATGACACAAAATCACATATTGGATGCATAAGATTGGTTAAAAACCCTAATTGGATTAGAATAAGCCTAGCGAGGACGAAAATGACCTAATTGGATTACCAATGACATAAAATCACTTATTATATGCACAAGATTGGTTAAAAACCCTAATTGGATTAGAATAAGCCTAGGGAGGACGAAAATGACCTAAATGTGCAACCAATGACACAAAATCACATATTGGATGCACAAGATTGGTTAAAAACCCTAATTGGATTAGAATAAGCCTTGGGAGGACGAAAATGACCTAAATGTTCAACAAATGACACAAAATCACATATTGGATGCACAAGATTGGTTAAAAACCCTAATTGGATTAGAATAAGCCTAGGGAGGACGAAAATGACCTAAATGTTCAACCAATGACACAAAATGACACAAAATCACATATTGGATGGACAAGATTGGTTAAAAACCTTAATAGGATTAGAATAAGCCTAGGGAGGACGAAAATGACCTAAATGTTCAACCAATGACACAAAATGACACAAAATCACATATTGGATGCACAAGATTGGTTAAAAACCTTAACTGGATTAGAATAAGCCTAGGGAGTACGATAATGACCTAAATGTTCAACCAATGACACAAAATGACACAAAATCACATATTGGATGCACAAGATTGGTTAAAAACCCTAATTGGATTAGAATAAGCCTAGGGAGGACGAAAATGACCTAAATGTTCAACCAATGACACAAAATGACACAAAATCACATATTGGATGCACAAGATTGGTCAAAAACCGTAATTGGATTAGAATAAGCCTAGGGAGGACGAAAATGACCTAAATGTGCAACCAATGACACAAAATCACATATTGGATGCACAAGATTGGTTAAAAACCCTAATTGGATTAGAATAAGCCTAGGGAGGACGAAAATTACCTAAATGTGCAACCAATGACACAAAATCACATATTCGATGCACAAGATTGGTTAAAAACCCTAATTGGATTAGAATAAGCCTAGGGAGGACGAAAATTACCTAAATGTGCAACCAATGACACAAAATCACATATTGGATGCACAAGATTGGTTAAAAACCCTAATTGGATTAGAATAAGCCTAAGGAGGACGAAAATGACCTAAATGTGCAACCAATGACACAAAATCACATATTGGATGCACAAGATTGGTTAAAAACCCTAATTGGATTACAATAAGCCTAGCGAGGACGAAAATAACCTAATTGGATCACCAATGACACAAAATGACACAAAATCACATATTGGATGCATAAGATTGGTCAAAAACCCTAATTGGATTAGAATAAGCCTAGCGAGGACGAAAATGACCTAATTGGATTACCAATGACACAAAATCACTTATTATATGCATAAGATTGGTTAAAAACCCTAATTGGATTAGAATAAGCCTAGGGAGGACGAAAATGACCTAAATGTGCAACCAATGACACAAAATCACATATTGGATGCACAAGATTGGTTAAAAACCCTAATTGGATTAGAATAAGCCTAGGGAGGACGAAAATGACCTAAATGTGCAACCAATGACACAAAATCACATATTGGATGCACAAGATTGGTTAAAAACCCTAATTGGATTACAATAAGCCTAGCGAGGATGAAAATGACCTAATTGGATTACCAATGACACAAAATGACACAAAATCACATATTGGATGCATAAGATTGGTTAAAAACCCTAATTGGATTAGAATAAGCCTAGCGAGGACAAAAATGACCTAATTGGATTACCAATGACACAAAATGACTTATTATATGCACAAGATTGGTTAAAAACCCTAATTGGATTAGAATAAGCCTAGGGAGGACGAAAATGACCTAAATGTGCAACCAATGACACAAAATCACATATTGGATGCACAAGATTGGTTAAAAACCCTAATTGGATTAGAATAAGCATAGGGAGGACGAAAATGACCTAAATGTGCAACCAATGACACAAAATCACTTATTATATGCACAAGATTGGTTAAAAACCCTAATTGGATTAGAATAAGCCTAGGGAGGACGAAAATGACCTAAATGTGCAACCAATGACACAAAATCACATATTGGATGCACAAGATTGGTTAAAAACCCTAATTGGATTAGAATAAGCCTAGGGAGGACGAAAATGACGTCAATGTGCAACCAATGACACAAAATCACATATTGGATGCATAAGATTGGTTAAAAACCCTAATTAGATTAGAATAAGCCTAGGGAGGACGAAAATGGCCTAAATGTTCAACCAATAACACAAAATGACACAAAATCACATATTGGATGCATAAGATTGGTTAAAAATTCTACTTGGATTAGCATAAGCCTAGCGAGGACGAAAATGACCTAATTGGATTACCAATGACATAAAATCACTTATTATATGCACAAGATTGGTTAAAAACCCTAATTGGATTAGAATAAGCCTAGGGAGGACGAAAATGACCTAAATGTGCAACCAATGACACAAAATCACATATTGGATGCACAAGATTGGTTAAAAACCCTAATTGGATTAGAATAAGCCTAGGGAGGACGAAAAAGACCTAAATGTTCAACCAATGACACAAAATAACACAAAATCACATATTGGATGCACAAGGTTGGTTAAAAACCCTAATTGGATTAGAATAAGCCTATGGAGGACGAAAATGACCTAAATGTTCAACCAATGACACACAATGACAAAAAATCACATATTGGATGCATAATATTGGTTAAAAACCCTAATTGGTTAGAATAAGCCTAGGGAGGACGAAAATGACCTAAATGTTCAACCAATGACACAAAATGACATCAAATCACATATTGGATGCACAAGATTAGTTAAAAACCCTAATTGGATTAGAATAAGCCTAGGGAGGACGAAAATGACCTAAATGTGCAACCAATGACACAAAATCACATATTGGATGCACAAGATTGGTTAAAAACCCTAATTGGATTAGAATAAGCCTAGGCAGGACGAAAATGACCTAAATGTTCAACCAATGACACAAAATCACATATTGGATGCACAAGATTGGTTAAAAACCCTAATTGGATTAGAATGAGCCTAGGGAGGACGAAAATTACCTAAATGTGCAACCAATGACACAAAATCACATATTCGATGCACAAGATTGGTTAAAAACCCTAATTGGATTAGAATAAGCCTAGGGAGTACGAAAATGACTTAAATGTTCAACCAATGACACAAAATGACACAAAATCACATATTGGATGCACAAGATTCGTTAAAATCCCTAATTGGATTAGAATAAGCCTAGGGAGGACGAAAATGACCTAAATGTTCAACCAATGACCCAAAATGACACAAAATCACATATTGGATGCACAAGATTGGTTAAAAACCCTAATTGGATAAGAATAAGCCTAGGGAAGACGAAAATGACCTAAATGTGCAACCAATGACACAAAATCACATATTGGATGCACAAGATTGGTTATAAACCCTAATTAGATTAGAATAAGCCTAGGGAGGACAAAAATGACCTAAATGTGCAACCAATGACACAAAATGACACAAAATCACATATTGGATGCACAAGATTCGTTAAAATCCCTAATTGGATTAGAATAAGCGTAGGGAGGACGAAAATGAGCTAAATGTTTAACCAATGACACAAAATTATACAAAATCACATATTGGATGCACAAGATTGGTTAAAAACCCTAATTGGATTAGAATAAGCCTAGGGAGGACGAAAATGACCTAAATGTGCAACCAATGACACAAAATCACATATTGGATGCATAAGATTGGTTAAAAATCCTAATTGGATTGGAATAAGTCTAGGGAGGACGAAAATGACCTAAATGTTCAACCAATGACCCAAAATGACACAAAATCACATATTGGATGCACAAGATTGGTTAAAAACCCTAATTGGATAAGAATAAGCCTAGGGAGGACGAAAATGACCTAAATGTGCAACCAATGACACAAAATCACATATTGGATGCACAAGATTTGTTAAAAACCCTAATTGGATTAGAATAAGCCTAGGGAGGACGAAAATGACCTAAACGTTCAACCAATGACACAAAACGACACAAAATCACTTATTATATGCCCAAGATTGGTTAAAAACCCTAATTGGATTATAATAACCCTAGGGAGGACGAAAATGACCTAAATGTGCAACCAATGACACAAAATCACATATTGGATACACAAGATTGGTTAAAAACCCTAATTGGATTAGAATAAGCATAGGGAGGACGAAATTGACCTAAATGTTCAACCAATTACATAAAATGACACAAAATCGCATATTAGATGCACAAGATTGGTTAAAAACCCTAATTGGATTAGAATAAGCCTAGGGAGGACGAAAATTACCTAAATGTGCAACCAATGACACAAAATCACATATTCGATGCACAAGATTGGTTAAAAACCCTAATTGGATTAGAATAAGCCTAGGTAGTACGAAAATGACTTAAATGTTCAACCAATGACACAAAATCACATATTGGATGCACAAGAGTCGTTAAAAACCCTAATTGGATTAGAATAAGCCTAGGGAGGACAAAAATGACCTAAATGTGCAACCAATGACACAAAATCACATATTGGATGCACAAGATTGGTTATAAACCCTAATTAGTTTAGAATAAGCCTAGGGAGGACAAAAATGACCTAAATGTGCAACCAATGACACAAAATGACACAAAATCACATATTGGATGCACAAGATTCGTTAAAATCCCTAATTGGATTAGAATAAGCCTAGGGAGGACGAAAATGACCTAAATGTTTAACCAATGACACAAAATTATACAAAATCACATATTGGATGCACAAGATTGGTTAAAAACCCTAATTGGATTAGAATAAGCCTAGGGAGGACGAAAATAACCTAAATGTGCAACCAATGACACAAAATCACATATTGGATGCATAAGATTGGTTAAAAATCCTAATTGGATTGGAATAAGTCTAGGGAGGACGAAAATGACCTAAATGTTCAACCAATGACCCAAAATGACACAAAATCACATATTGGATGCACAAGATTGGTTAAAAACCCTAATTGGATAAGAATAAGCCTAGGGAGGACGAAAATGACCTAAATGTGCAACCAATGACACAAAATCACATATTGGATGCACAAGATTTGTTAAAAACCCTAATTGGATTAGAATAAGCCTAGGGAGGACGAAAATGACCTAAACGTTCAACCAATGACACAAAACGACACAAAATCACTTATTATATGCCCAAGATTGGTTAAAAACCCTAATTGGATTATAATAAGCCTAGAGAGGACGAAAATGACCTAAATGTGCAACCAATGACACAAAATCACATATTGGATACACAAGATTGGTTAAAAACCCTAATTGGATTAGAATAAGCATACGGAGGACGAAATTGACCTAAATGTTCAACCAATTACATAAAATGACACAAAATCGCATATTGGATGCACAAGATTGGTTAAAAACCCTAATTGGATTAGAATAAGCCTAGGGAGGACGAAAATTACCTAAATGTGCAACCAATGACACAAAATCACATATTCGATGCACAAGATTGGTTAAAAACCCTAATTGGATTAGAATAAGCCTAGGGAGTACGAAAATGACTTAAATGTTCAACCAATGACATAAAATGACACAAAATCACATATTGGATGCACAAGAATCGTTAAAAACTCTAATTGGATTAGAATAAGCTTAGCGAGGACGAAAATGACCTAATTGGATTACCAATGACACAAAATCACTTATTATATGTACAAGATTTGTTAAAAACCCTAATTGGATTAGAATAAGCCTAGGGAGGACAAAAATGACCTAAATGTGCAACCAATGACACAAAATCACATATTGGATGCACAAGATTGGTTAAAAACCCTAATTGGATTAGAATAAGCCTAGGGAGGACGAAAATGACCTAAATGTGGAACCAATGACACAAAATCACATATTGGATGCACAAGATTGGTTAAAAACCCTAATTGAATTAGAATAAGTTTAGCGAGGACGAAAATGACCTAATCGGATTACAAATGACACAAAATCACTTATTATATGCACAAGATTGGTTAGAAACCCTTATTGGATTAGAATAAGCCTAGGGAGGACGAAAATGACCTAAATGTGCAACCAATGACACAAAATCGCATATTGGATGCACAACATTGGATTAAAATTCTAATTGGATTAGAATAAGCCTAGGGAGGACAAAAATGACCTAAATGTTCAACCAATGACACAAAATCACATATTGGATGCACAAGATTGGTTAAAAACCCTAATTGGATTAGAATAAGCCTAGGGAGGACGAAAATGACCTAAATGTGGAACCAATGACACAAAATCACATATTGGATGCACAAGATTGGTTAAAAACCCTAATTGAATTAGAATAAGTTTAGCGAGGACGAAAATGACCTAATCGGATTACAAATGACACAAAATCACTTATTATATGCACAAGATTGGTTAAAAACCCTAATTGGATTAGAATAAGCCTAGGGAGGACGAAAATGACCTAAATGTGCAACCAATGACACAAAATCACATATTGGATGCACAAGATTGGTTAAAAACCCTAATTGGATTACAATAACCCTAGGGAGAACGAAAATGACCTAAATGTTCAACCAATGACACAAATTGACATAAAATCGCATATGGGATGGACAACATTGGATTAAAATCCTAATTGGATTAGAATAAGCCTGGGGAGGACAAAAATGACCTAAATGTTCAACCAATGACACAAAATCACATATTGGATGCACAAGATTGGTTAAAAACCCTAATTGGATTAGAATAAGCCTAGGGAGGACGAAAATGACCTAAATGTGCAACCAATGACACAAAATCACATATTGGATGCACAAGATTGGTTAAAAACCCTAATTGGATTAGAAAAAGCCTAGGGAGGACGAAAATGACCTAAACGTTCAACCAATGACACAAAACAACACAAAATCACATATTGAATGCACAAGATTGGTTAAAAACCCTAATTGGATTAGAATAAGCCTAGGGAGGACGAAAATGACCTAAATGTGCACCAATGACACAAAATCACATATTGGATGCACAAGATTGGTTACAAACCCTAATTGGATTAGAATTAGCCTAGGGAGGACGAAAATGACCTAAATGTGCAACCAATGACACAAAATCACATATTGGATGCACAAGATTGGTTAAAAACCCTAATTGGATTAGAATAAGCCTAGGGAGGACGAAAATTACCTAAATGTGCAACCAATGACACAAAATCACATATTCGATGCACAAGATTGGTTAAAAACCCTAATTGGATTAGAATAAGCCTAGGTAGTACGAAAATGACTTAAATGTTCAACCAATGACACAAAATGACACAAAATCACATATTGGATGCACAAGAGTCGTTAAAAACCCTAATTGGATTAGAATAAGCCTAGGGAGGACAAAAATGACCTAAATGTGCAACCAATGACACAAAATCACATATTGGATGCACAAGATTGGTTAAAAACCCTAATTGGATTAGAATAAGCCTAGGGAGGACGAAAATGACCTAAATGTACAACCAATGATACAAAATGATACAAAATGACACAAAATCACATATTGGATGCACAAGATTGGTTAAAAACCCTAATTGGATTAGAATAAGCCTAGGGAGGACGAAAATTACCTAAATGTGCAACCAATGACACAAAATCACATATTCGATGCACAAGATTGGTTAAAAACCCTAATTGGATTAGAATAAGCCTAGGGAGTACGAAAATGACTTAAATGTTCAACCAATGACACAAAATGACACAAAATCACATATTGGATGCACAAGATTGGTTAAAAACCCTAATTGGATTAGAATAAGCCTAGGGAGGACGAAAATGACCTAAATGTTCAACCAATGACACAAAATGACACAAAATCACATATTGGATGCACAAGATTGGTTAAAAATCCTAATTAGATTAAAATAACCCTAGGGAGGACGAAAATGACCTAAATGTTCAACCAATGACACAAAATGACACAAAATCACATATTGGATGCACAGGATTCGTGAAAAACCCTAATTGGATTAGAATAAGCCTGGGGAGGACGAAAATGACCTAAATGTTCAACCAATGACACAAAATGACACAAAATCACATATTGGATGCACAAGATTGGTTAAAAACCCTAATTGGATTAGAATAAGCCTAGGGAGGACGAAAATGACCTAAATGTTCAACCAATGACACAAAATTACGCAAAATCACATATTGGATGCACAAGATTGGTTAAAAACCCTAATTGGATTAGAATAAGCCTAGGGAGGACGAAAATGACCTAAATGTTCAACCAATGACACAAAATGACACAAAATCACATATTGGATGCACAAGATTGGTTAAAAACCCTAATTCGATTAGAATAATCCTAGCGAGGACGAAAATGACCTAAAGCGATTACCAATAACACAAAATCACATATTGTATGCACAAGATTGGTTAAAAACCCTAATTGGATTACAATAAGCCTAGGGAGGACGAAAATGACCTAAATGTTCAACCAATGACAAAAAATGACACAAAATCACATATTGGATGCACAAGATTGGTTAAAAACCCTAATTGGATTAGAATAAGCCTAGGGAGGACGAGAATGACCTAAATGTGCAACCAATGACACAAAATCACATATTGGATGCATAAGATTGGTTAGAAACCCTAATTGGATTAGAATAAGCCTAGCGAGGACGAAATTTGCCTAAATGTTCAACCAATGACACAAAATCACATATTGGATGCACAAGATTGGTTAAAAACCCTAATTGGATTACAATAAGCCTAGGGAGGACGAAAATGACCTAAATGTGCAACCAATGACACAAAATCACATATTATATGCACAAGATAGGTTAAAATCCCTAATCGGATTAGAATAAGCCTAGCGAGGACGAAAATGACCTAAATGTGCAACCAATGACACCAAATCACATATTGGATGCACAAGATTGGTTAAAAACCCTAATTGGATTAGAATAAGCCTAGTGAGGACGAAAATGACATAATTGAACTACCAATGACACAAAATCACTTATTATATGCTCAAGATTGGTTAAAAACCCTAATTGGATTAGAATAAGCCTAGGGAGGACGAAAATGACCTAAATGTTCAACCAATGATACAACATGACACAAAATCACATATTGGATGCACAAGATTGATTAAAAACCCTAATTGGATTAGAATAAGCCTAGGGAGGACGAAAATGACCTAAATTTGCAACCAATGACACAAAATCACATATTGGATGCACAAGATTGGTTAAAAACCCTAATTGGACTAGAATAAACCTAGGGGGGACGAAAATGACCTAAATGTTCAACCAATGACACAAAATGACAAAAAATCACATATTGGATGCATTAGATTGGTTAAAAATTCTAAATGGATTAGAATAAGCCTAGCGAGGACGAAAATGAACTAATTGAATTACCAATGACACAAAATCACTTATTATATGACCAAGATTGGTTAAAAACCCTAATTGGATTAGAATAAGCCTAGGGAGGACGAAAATGACCTAAATGTGCAACCAATGACACAAAATCACATATTGGATGCACAAGATTGGTTAAAAACCCTAATTGGATTAGAATAAGCCTAGGGAGGACGAAAATGACCTAAATGTTCAACCAATGACACAAAATGACACAAAATCACATATTGGATGCACAAGATTGGTTAAAAACCCTAATTGGATTAGAATAAGCCTAGGGAGGACGAAAATGACCTAAACGTTCAACCAATGACACAAAATCACATATTGGATGCACAAGATTGGATAAAAACCCTAATTAAATTAGAATAAGCCTAGGGAGGACGAAAATGACCTAAATGTTCAACCAATGACACAAAATGACTTATTGGATGCACAACATTGTTTAAAACCCCTAATTGGATTAGAATAAGCCTAGGGAGGACGAAAATGACCTAAATGTTCAACCAATGACACAAAATGACACAAAATCACATATTGGATGCACAAGATTGGTTAAAAACCCTAATTGGATTAGAATAAGCCTAGGGAGGACGAAAATGACCTAAATGTTCAACCAATGACACAAAATGACACAAAATCACATATTGGATGCACAAGATTGGTTAAAAACCCTAATTGGATTAGAATAATCCTAGAGGACGAAAATTACCTAAATGTGCAACCAATGACACAAAATCACATATTCGATGCACAAGATTGGTTAAAAACCCTAATTGGATTAGAATAAGCCTAGGGAGTACGAAAATGACTTAAATGTTCAACGAAAGACACAAAATGACACAAAATCACATATTGGATGCACAAGATTCGTTAAAAACCCTAATTGGATTAGAATAAGCCTAGGGAGGACGAAAATTACCTAAATGTGCAACCAATGACACAAAATCACATATTGGATGCACAAGATTGGTTAAAAACCCTAATTGGATTAGAATAAGCCTAGGGAGTACGAAAATGCTTAAATGTTCAACAAATGACACAAAATGACACAAAATCACATATTGGATGGACAAGATTCGATAAAAACCGTAATTAGATTAGAATAAGCCCAGCGAGGACGAAAATGACCAAATTGGATTACCAATGACACAAAATCACTTATTATATGCACAAGATTGGTTAAAAACCATAATTAGATTAGAATAAGCCTAGGGAGGACAAAAATGACCTAAATGTGCAACCAATGACACAAAATCACATATTGGATGCACAAGATTGGTTAAAAACCCAAATTAGATTAGAATAAGCCTAGGGAGTACGAAAATGACTTAAATGTTCAACCAAAGACACAAAATGACACTAAATCACATATTGGATGCACAAGATTCGTTAAAAACCCTAATTGGATTAGAAAAAGCCTAGGGAGGACGAAAATTACCTAAATGTGCAACCAATGACACAAAATCACATATTCGATGCACAAGATTGGTTAAAAACCCTAATTGGATTAGAATAAGCCTAGGGAGTACGAAAATGACTTAAATGTTCAACCAATGACACAAAATGACACAAAATCACATATTGGATGCACAAGATTCGTTAAAAACCCTAATTGGATTAGAATAATCCTAGCGAGGACGAAAATCACCTAATTGGATTACCGATGACAGAAAATCAATTATTTTATGCACAAGATTGGTTAAAAACCCTAATTGGATTAGAATAAGCATAGGGAGGACAAAAATGACCTAAATGTGCAACCAATGACACAAAATCACATATTGGATGCACAAGATTGGTTAAAAACCCTAATTGGATTAGAATAAGCCTAGGGAGGACGAAAATGACCTAAATGTTCAACCAATGACAAAAAATGACACAAAATCACATATTGGATGCACAAGATTGGTTAAAAACCCTAATTGGATTAGAATAAGCCTAGCGAGGACGAAAATGGCCTAATTGGATTACCAATGACACAAAATCACTTATTATATGTTCAAGATTGGTTAAAAACCCTAATTGGATTAGAATAAGCCTAGGGAGGACAAAAATGACCTAAATGTGCAACCAATGACACAAAATCACATATTGGATGCACAAGATTGGTTAAAAACCCTAATTGGATTAGAATAAGCCTAGGGAGGACGAAAATGACCTAAATGTTCATCCAAATACACAAAATGACACAAAATCACATATTGGATGCACAAGATTGGTTAAAAACCCTAATTCGATTAGAATAAGCCTAGGAGGACGAAAATTACCTAAATGTGCAACCAATGACACTAAATCACATATTCGATGCACAAGATTGGTTAAAAACCCTAATTGGATTAGAATAAGCCTAGGGAGTACGAAAATGACTTAAATGTTCAACCAATGACACAAAATGACACAAAATCACATATTGGATGCACAAGATTCGTTAAAAACCCTAATTGGAGTAGAATAAGCCTAGGGAGGACGAAAATTACCTAAATGTGCAACCAATGACACAAAATCACATATTTGATGCACAAGATTGGTTAAAAACCCTAATTGGATTAGAATAAGCCTAGGGAGTACGAAAATGACTTAAATGTTCAACCAATGACACAAAATCACATATTCGATGCACAAGATTGGTTAAAAACCCTAATTGGATTAGAATAAGCCTAGGGAGTACGAAAATGACTTAAATGTTCAACCAATGACACAAAATCACATATTGGATGAACAAGATTCATTTAAAACCCTAATTGGATTAGAATAAGCCTAGGGAGGATCAAGATGACCTAAATGTTCAACCAATGACACAAAATGACACAAAATCACATATGGGATGCACAAGATTGGTTTAAAACCCTAATTGGATTAGAATAAGCCTAGGGAGGACGAAAATTACCTAAATATGCAATCAATGACACAAAATCACATATTCGATGCACAAGATTGGTTAAAAACCCTAATTGGATTAGAATAAGCCTAGGGAGGACGAAAATGACCTAAATGTTCAACCAATGACACAAAATGACACAAAATCACATATTGGATGCACAAGATTGATTAAAAACCCTAATTCGATTAGAATAAGCCTAGGGAGGACGAAAATGACCTAAATGTTCAACCGTGGACACAAAATGACACAAAATCACATATTGGATGCACAAGATTGGTTAAAAACCCTAATTGGATTAGAATAAGCCTAGGGAGGACGAAAATGACCTAAATGTTCAACCAATGACACAAAATGACACAAAATCACATATTGGATGCACAAGATTTGTTAAAAACCCTAATTGGATTAGAATAAGCCTAGGGAGGACGAAAATGACCTAAATGTTCAACCAATGATACAAAATCACACAAAATCACATATTGGATGCACAAGATTGGTTAAAAACCCTAAATTGACTAGAATAAGCCTAGGGAGGACGAAAATGACCTAAATGTTCAACCAATGACACAAAATGACACAAAATCACATATTGGATGCACAAGATTGGTTAAAAACCCTAATTGGATTAGAATAAGCCTAGGGAGGACGAAAATGACCTAAAAGGTCAACCAATGACACAAAATCACATATTGGATGCACAAGATTGGTTAAAAACCCTAATTGGATTAGAATAAGCCTAGGGAGGACGAAAATGACCTAAATGTTCAACCAATGACACAAAATCACATATTGGATGCACAAGATTGGTTAAAAACCCTAATTGGATTAGAATAAGCCTAGGGAGGACGAAAATGACCTAAATGTTCAACCAATGACACAAAATCACATATTGGATGCACAAGATTGGTTAAAAACCCTAATTGGATTAGAATAAGCCTAGGGAGGACAAAAATGACCTAAATATTCAACCGATGACACAAAATCACATATTGGATGCACAAGATTGGTTAAAAACCCTAATTGGATTAGAATAAGCCTAGGGAGGACGAAAATGACCTAAATGTTCAACCAATGACACAAAATCACATATTGGATGCACAAGATTGGTTAAAAACCCTAATTGGATTAGAATAAGCCTAGAGAGGACGAAAATGACCTAATTGGATTACCAATGACACAAAATCACTTATTATATGCACAAGATTGGTTAAAAACCCTAATTGGATTAGAATAAGCCTAGGGAGGACGAAAATGACCTAAATGTGCAACCAATGACACAAAATCACATATTGGATGCACAAGATTGGTTAAAAACCCTAAATTGATTAGAATAAGCCTAGGGAGGACGAAAATGACCTAAATGTTCACCCAATGACACAAAATCACATATTGGATGCACAAGATTGGTTAAAAACCCTAATTGGATTAGAATAAGCCTAGGGAGGACGAAAATGACCTAAATGTGCAACCAATGACACAAAATCACATATTGGATGCACAAGATTGGTTAAATACCCTAATTGGATTAGAATAAGCCTAGGGAGGACAAAAATGACCTAAATGTGCAACCAATGACACAAAATCACATATTGGATGCACAAGATTGGTTAAAAACCCTAATTGGATTAGAATAAGCCTAGGGAGGACGAAAATGACCTAAATGTTCAACCAATGACACAAAATGACACAAAATCACATATTGGATGCACAAGATTGGTTAAAAACCCTAATTGGATTAGAATAAGCCTAGGGAGTACGAAAATGACTTAAATGTTCAACCAATGACATAAAATGACACAAAATCACATATTGGATGCAGAAGAATCGTTAAAAACTCTAATTGGATTAGAATAAGCTTAGCGAGGACGAAAATGACCTAATTGGATTACCAATGACACAAAATCACTTATTATATGTACAAGATTGGTTAAAAAGCCTAATTGGATTAGAATAAGCCTAGGGAGGACAAAAATGACCTAAATGTGCAACCAATGACACAAAATCACATATTGGATGCACAAGATTGGTTAAAAACCCTAATTGGATTAGAATAAGCCTAGGGAGGACGAAAATGACCTAAATGTTCAACCAATGACACAAAATGACACAAAATCACATATTGGATGCACAAGATTGGTTAAAAATCCTAATTCGATTAGAATAAGCCTAGGGAGGACGAAAATGACCTAAATGTTCAACCAATGACACAAAATGACACAAAATCACATATTGGATGCACAAGATTGGTTAAAAACCCTAATTGGATTAGAATAAGCCTAGGGAGGACGAAAATGACCTAAATGTTCAACCAATGACACAAAATGACAAGAAATCACATATTGGATGCACAAGATTTGTTAAAAACCCTAATTGGATTAGAATAAGCCTAGGGAAGACGAAAATGACCTAAATGTTCTACCAATGACACAAAATCACATATTGGATGCACAAGATTGGTTAAAAACCCTAATTGGATTAGAATAAGCCTAGGGAGGACGAAAATGACCTAAATGTTCAACCAATGACACAAAATGACAAAAAATCACATATTGGATGCACAAGATTGGTTAAAAATCCTAATTCGATTAGAATAAGCCTAGGGAGGACGAAAATGACCTAAATGTTCAACCAATGACACAAAATCACATATTGGATGCACAAGATTGGTTAAAAACCCTAATTGGATTAGAATAAGCCTAGGGAGGACGAAAATGACCTAAATGTTCAACCAATGACACAAAATGACACAAAATCACATATTGGATGCACAAGATTGGTTAAAAACCCTAATTGGATTAGAATAAGCATAAGGAGGACGAAAATGACCTAAATGTTCAACCAATGACACAAAATGACACAAAATCACATATTGGATGCACAAGATTGGTTAAAAACCCTAATTGGATTAGAATGAGCCTAGGGAGGACGAAAATTACCTAAAAGTGCAACCAATGACACAAAATCACATATTCGATGCACAAGATTGGTTAAAAACCCTAATTGGATTAGAATAAGCCTAGGGAGTACGAAAATGACTTAAATGTTCAACCAATGACACAAAATGACACAAAATCACATATTGGATGCACAAGATTCGTTAAAAACCCTAATTGGATTAGAATAAGCCTAGGGAGGACGAAAATTACCAAAATGTGCAACCAATGACACAAAATCACATATTGGATGCACAAGATTGGTTATAAACCCTAATTAGATTAGAATAAGCCTAGGGAGGACAAAAATGACCTAAATGTGCAACCAATGACACAAAACGACACAAAATCACATATTGGATGCACAAGATTCGTTAAAATCCCTAATTGGATTAGAATAAGCCTAGGGAGGACGAAAATGACCTAAATGTTTAGCCAATGACACAAAATTATACAAAATCACTTATTGAATGCACAAGATTGGTTAAAAACCCTAATTGGATTAGAATAAGCCTAGGGAGGACGAAAATGACCTAAATGTGGAACCAATGACACAAAATCACATATTGGATGCATAAGATTGGTTAAAAATCCTAATTGGATTCGAATAAGTCTAGGGAGGACGAAAATGACCTAAATGTTCAACCAATGACATAAAATGACACAAAATCACATATTGGATGCACAAGAATCGTTAAAAACTCTAATTGGATTAGAATAAGCTTAGCGAGGACGAAAATGACCTAATTGGATTACCAATGACACAAAATCACTTATTATATGTACAAGATTGGTTAAAAACCCTAATTGGATTAGAATAAGCCTAGGGAGGACGAAAATTACCTAAATGTGCAACCAATGATACAAAATCACATATTCGATGCACAAGATTGGTTAAAAACCCTAACTGGATTAGAATAAGCCTAGGGAGTACGAAAATGACATAAATGTTCAACCAATGACACAAAATGACACAAAATCACATATTGGATGCACAAGATTCGTTAAAATCCCTAATTGGATTAGAATAAGCCTAGGGAGGACGAAAATGACCTAAATGTTCAACCAATGACCCAAAATGACACAAAATCACATATTGGATGCACAAGATTGGTTAAAAACCCTAATTGGATAAGAATAAGCCTAGGGAAGACGAATATGACCTAAATGTGCAACCAATGACACAAAATCACATATTGGATGCACAAGATTGGTTAAAAACCCTAATTATATTAGAATAAGCCTAGGGAGGACAAAAATGACCTAAATGTGCAACCAATGACACAAAATGACACAAAATCACATATTGGATGCACAAGATTGGTTAAAAACCCTAATTGGATAAGAATAAGCCTAGGGAGGACGAAAATGACCTAAATGTGCAACCAACGACACAAAATCACATATTGGATGCACAAGATTGGTTAAAAATCCTAAATGGATTCGAATAAGTCTAGGGAGGACGAAAATGACCTAAATGTTCAACCAATGACCCAAAATGACACAAAATCACATATTGGATGCACAAGATTGGTTAAAAACCCTAATTGGATAAGAATAAGCCTAGGGAGGACGAAAATGACCTAAATGTGCAACCAATGACACAAAATCACATATTGGATGCACAAGATTTGTTAAAAACCCTAATTGGATTAGAATAAGCCTAGGGAGGACGAAAATGACCTAAACGTTCAACCAATGACACAAAACGACACAAAATCACTTATTATATGCCCAAGATTGGTTAAAAACCCTAATTGGATTATAATAAGCCTAGGGAGGACGAAAATGACCTAAATGTGCAACCAATGACACAAAATCACATATTGGATACACAAGATTGGTTAAAAACCCTAATTGGATTAGAATAAGCATAGGGAGGACGAAATTGACCTAAATGTTCAACCAATTACATAAAATGACACAAAATCGCATATTGGATGCACAAGATTGGTTAAAAACCCTAATTGGATTAGAATAAGCCTAGGGAGGACGAAAATTACCTAAATGTGCAACCAATGACACAAAATCACATATTCGATGCACAAGATTGGTTAAAAACCCTAATTGGATTAGAATAAGCCTAGGGAGTACGAAAATGACTTAAATGTTCAACCAATGACATAAAATGACACAAAATCACATATTGGATGCACAAGAATCGTTAAAAACTCTAATTGGATTAGAATAAGCTTAGCGAGGACGAAAATGACCTAATTGGATTACCAATGACACAAAATCACTTATTATATGTACAAGATTTGTTAAAAACCCTAATTGGATTAGAATAAGCCTAGGGAGGACAAAAATGACCTAAATGTGCAACCAATGACACAAAATCACATATTGGATGCACAAGATTGGTTAAAAACCCTAATTGGATTAGAATAAGCCTAGGGAGGACGAAAATGACCTAAATGTGGAACCAATGACACAAAATCACATATTGGATGCACAAGATTGGTTAAAAACCCTAATTGGATTAGAATAAGCCTAGGGAGGACGAAAATGACCTAAATGTGCAACCAATGACACAAAATCACATATTGGATGCACAAGATTGGTTAAAAACCCTAATTGGATTAGAATAAGCATAGGGAAAACCAAAATGACCTAAATGCTCAACCAATGACACAAAATCACATATTGGATGCACAAGATTGGTTAAAAACCCTAATTGGATTAGAATAAGCCTAGCGAGGACGAAAATGACCTAATTGGATTACCAATAACACAAAATCACTTATTATATGCACAAGATTGGTTAAAAACCCTAATTGGATTAGAATAAGCCTAGGGAGGACGAAAATGACCTAAATGTGCAACCAATGACACAAAATCACATATTGGATGCACTAGATTGGTTAAAAACCCTAATTGGATTAGAATAAGCCTAGGGAGGACGAAAATGACCTAAATGTGCAACCAATGACACAAAATCACATATTGGATGCACAAGATTGGTTAAAAACCCTAATTGGATTAGAATAAGCCTAGGGAGGACGAAAATGACCTAAATGTGCAACCAATGACACAAAATCACATATTGGATGCACAAGATTGGTTAAAAACCCTAATTGGATTACAATAAGCCTAGCGAGGACGAAAATGACCTAATTGGATTACCAATGACACAAAATGACACAAAATCACATATTGGATGCATAAGATTGGTGAAAAACCCTAATTGGATAAGAATAAGCCTAGAGAGGACGAAAATGACCTAATTGGATTACCAATGACACCAAATGACTTATTATATGCACAAGATTGATTAAAAACCCTAATTGGATTAGAATAAGCCTAGCGAGGACAAAAATGACCTAATTGGATTACCAATGACAAAAAATCATTTATTATATTCGCAAGATTGGTTAAAAACCCTAATTGGATTAGAATAAGCCTAGGGAGGACAAAAATGATCTAAATGTGCAACCAATGACACAAAATCACATATTGGATGCCCAAGATTGGTTAAAAACCCTAATTGGATTAGAACAAGCCTAGGGAGGACGAAAATGACCTAAATATTCAACTAATGACACAAAATGACACAAAATCACTTATTATATGCACAAGATTGATTAAAAACCCTAATTGGATTAGAATAAGCCTAGGGAGGACGAAAATGACCTAAATGTTCAACCAATGACACAAAATCACATATTGGATGCACAAGATTGTTTAAAAACCCTAATTGGATTAGAATAAGCCTAGGGAGGACGAAAATGACCTAAATGTTCAACCAATGACACAAAATCACATATTGGATGCACAAGATTGGTTAAAAACCCTAATTGGATTAGAATAAGCCAAGGGAGGACGAAAATGACCTAAATGTGCAACCAATGACACAAAATCACATATTGGATGCACAAGATTGGTTAAAAACCCTAATTGGATTAGAATAAGCCTAGCGAGGACGAAAATGACCTAATTGGATTACCAATGACACAAAATCACATATTGGATGCACAAGATTGGTTAAAAACCCTAATTGGATTAGAATAAGCCTAGGGAGGACGAAAATGACCTAAATGTGCAACCAATGACACAAAATCACATATTGGATGCACAAGATTGGTTAAATACCCTAATTGGATTAGAATAAGCCTAGGGAGGACAAAAATGACCTAAATGTGCAACCAATGACACAAAATCACATATTGGATGCACAAGATTGGTTAAAAACCCTAATTGGATTAGAATAAGCCTAGGGAGGACGAAAATGACCTAAATGTTCAACCAATGACACAAAATGACACAAAATCACATATTGGATGCACAAGATTGGTTAAAAACCCTTATTGGATTAGAATAAGCCAAGGGAGGACGAAAATGACCTAAATGTTCAACCAATGACACAAAATGACACAAAATCACATATTGGATGCACAAGATTGGTTAAAAACCCTTATTGGATTAAAATAAGCCTAGGGAGGACGAAAATGACCTAAATGTTCAACCAATGACACAAAATGACACAAAATCACATATTGGATGCACAAGATTGGTTAAAAACCCTAATTGGATTAGAATAAGCCTAGCGAGGACGAAAATGACCTAATTGGATTACCATTGACACAAAATCACATATTATATGCACAAGATTGGTTAAAAACCCTAATTGGATTAGAATAAGCCTAGGGAGGACGAAAATGACCTAAATGTGCAACCAATGACACAAAATCACATATTGGATGCACAAGATTGGTTAAAAACCTTAATTGGATTAGAATAAGCCTAGGGAGGACGAAAATGACCTAAATGTTCAACCAATGACACAAATTGACACAAAATCACATATTGGATGCACAAGATTAGATAAAAATCATAATTGGATTAGAATAAGCTTGGGGAGGACGAAATTTCCCTAAATGTTCAACCAATGACACAAAATCACATATTGGATGCACAAGATTGGTTAAAAACCCTAATTGGATTAGAATAAGCCTAGGGAGGACGAAAATGACCTAAATGTGCAACCAATGACACAAAATCACATATTGGATGCACAAGATTGGTTAAAAACCCAAATTGGATTAGAATAAGCCTAGGGAGGACGAAAATTACCTAAATGTTCAACCAATCGCACAAAATGACACAAAATCACATATTGGATGCACAAGATTGGTTAAAAACCCTAATTGGATTAGAATAAGCCTAGGGAGGACGAAAATGACCTAAATGTGCAACCAATGACACAAAATCACATATTGGATGCACAAGATTGGTTAAAAACCCTAATTGGATTACAATAAGCCTAGCGAGGACGAATATGACATAATTGGATCACCAATGACACAAAATGACACAAAATCACATATTGGATGCATAAGATTGGTCAAAAACCCTAATTGGATTAGAATAAGCCTAGCGAGGACGAAAATGACCTAATTGGATTACCAATGACACAAAATCACTTATTATATGCATAAGATTGGTTAAAAACCCTAATTGGATTAGAATAAGCCTAGGGAGGACGAAAATGACCTAAATGTGCAACCAATGACACAAAATCACATATTGGATGCACAAGATTGGTTAAAAACCCTAATTGGATTAGAATAAGCCTAGGGAGGACGAAAATGACCTAAATGTGCAACCAATGACACAAAATCACATATTGGATGCACAAGATTGGTTAAAAACCTAAATTGGATTAGAATAAGCCTAGGGAGAACGTAAATGACCTAAATGTTCAACCAATAACACAAAACAACACAAAACCACATATTGGATGCATAAGATTTGTTAAAAACCCTAATTGGATTAGAATAAGCCTAGCGAGGACGAAAATGACCAAATTGGATTACCAATGACATAAAATCACTTATTATATGCACAAGATTGGTTAAAAACCCTAATTGGATTAGAATAAGCCTAGGGAGGACGAAAATGACCTAAATGTGCAACCAATGACACAAAATCACATATTGGATGCACAAGATTGGTTAAAAACCCTAATTGGATTAGAATAAGTCTAGCGAGGAAGAAAATGAACTTATTGGATTACCAATCACAAAAAATCACTTATTATATGCACAAGATTGGTTAAAAACCCTAATTGGATTAGAATACGCCTAGGGAGGATGAAAATGACCGAAATGTGCAACCAATGACACAAAATCACATATTGGATGCACAAGATTGGTTAAAAACCCTAATTGGATTAGAATAAGCCTAGGGAGGACGAAAATGACCTAAATGTGCAACCAATGACACAAAATCACATATTGGATGCACAAGATTTGTTAAAAACCCTAATTGGATTAGAATAAGCCTAGGGAGGACGAAAATGACCTAAACGTTCAACCAATGACACAAAACGACACAAAATCACTTATTATATGCCCAAGATTGGTTAAAAACCCTAATTGGATTAGAATAAGCCTAGGGAGGACGAAAATGACCTAAATGTGCAACCAATGACACAAAATCACATATTGGATACACAAGATTGGTTAAAAACCCTAATTGGATTAGAATAAGCATAGGGAGGACGAAATTGACCTAAATGTTCAACCAATTACATAAAATGACACAAAATCGCATATTGGATGCACAAGATTGGTTAAAAACCCTAATTGGATTAGAATAAGCCTAGGGAGGACGAAAATTACCTAAATGTGCAACCAATGACACAAAATCACATATTCGATGCACAAGATTGGTTAAAAACCCTAATTGGATTAGAATAAGCCTAGGGAGTACGAAAATGACTTAAATGTTCAACCAATGACATAAAATGACACAAAATCACATATTGGATGCACAAGAATCGTTAAAAACTCTAATTGGATTAGAATAAGCTTAGCGAGGACGAAAATGACCTAATTGGATTACCAATGACACAAAATCACTTATTATATGTACAAGATTGGTTAAAAACCCTAATTGGATTAGAATAATCCTAGAGGACGAAAATTACCTAAATGTGTAACCAATGACACAAAATCACATATTCGATGCACAAGATTGGTTAAAAACCCTAATTGGATTAGAATAAGCCTACGGAGTACGAAAATGACTTAAATGTTCAACGAAAGACACAAAATGACACAAAATCACATATTGGATGCACAAGATTCGTTAAAAACCCTAATTGGATTAGAATAAGCCTAGGGAGGACGAAAATTACCTAAATGTGCAACCAATGACACAAAATCACATATTCGATGCACAAGATTGGTTAAAAACCCTAATTGGATTAGAATAAGCCTAGGGAGTACGAAAATGACTTAAATGTTCAACCAATGACACAAAATGACACAAAATCACATATTGGATGGACAAGATTCGATAAAAACCGTAATTGGATTAGAATAAGCCCAGCGAGGACGAAAATGACCAAATTGGATTACCAATGACACAAAATCACTTATTATATGCACAAGATTGGTTAAAAACCCTAATTGGATAAGAATAAGCCTAGGGAGGACGAAAATGACCTAAATGTGCAACCAATGACACAAAATCACATATTGGATGCACAAGATTGGTTAAAAACCCTAATTGGATTAGAATAAGCGTAGGGAGGACGAAAATGACCTAAATGGTTAACCAATGACACAAAATCACATATTGGATGCACAAGATTGGTTAAAAACCCTAATTGGATTAGAATAAGCCTATCGAGGACGAAAATGACCTAATTGGAATACCAATGACACAAAATCACTTATTATATGCACAAGATTGGTTAAAAACCCTAATTGGATTAGAATAAGCCTAGGGAGCACGAAAATGACCTAAATGTGCAACCAATGACACAAAATCCCATAGTGGATGCACAAGATTGGTTAAAAACCCTAATTGGATTAGAATAAGCCTAGGGAGAACGAAAATGACCTAAATGTTCAACCAATGACACAAAATCAAATATTGGATGCACAAGATTGGTTAAAAACCCTAATTGGATTAGAATAAGCCTAGGGAGGATGAAAATGACCTAAATGTGCAACCAATGACACAAAATCACTTATTATATGCACAAGATTGGTTAAAAACGCTAATTGGATTAGAATAAGCCTAGGGAGGACGAAATTGACCTAAATGTGCAACCAATGACACAAAATCACATATTGGATGCACAAGATTGGTTAAAAACCCTAATTGGATTAGAATAAGCCTAGGGAGCACGAAAATGACCTAAATGTGCAACCAATGACACAAAATCACATATTGGATGCACAAGATTGGTTAAAAACCCTAATTGGATTAGAATAAGCCTAGGGAGGACGAAAATAACCTAAATGTTCAACCAATGACATAAAATGACACAAAATCACATATTGGATGCACAAGATTGGTTAAAATCCCTAATTGGTTTAAAATAAGCCTAGGGAGGACGAAAATGACCTAAATGTTCAACCAATGACACAAAATGACAATAAATCTCATATTGGATGCACAAGATTGATTAAAAACCCTAATTGGATTAGAATAAGCCTAGCGAGGACGAAAATGACCTAATTGGATTACCAATGACACAAAATCACTTATTATATGCACAAGATTGGTTAAAAACCCTAATTGGATTAGAATAAGCCTAGGGAGGACGAAAATGACCTAAATGTGCAACCAATGACACAAAATCACATATTGGATGCACAAGATTGGTTAAAAACCCTAATTGGATTAGAATAAGCCTAGGGAGGAAAAAATGACCTAAATGTTCAACCAATGACACAAAATCACATATTGGATGCAAAAGATTGGTTAAAAACCCTAATTGGATTAGAATAAGCCTATGGAGGACAAGAATGACCTAATTGGATTACCAATGACACAAAATCACTTATTATATACACAAGATTGGTTAAAAACGCTAATTAGATTAGAATAAGCCTACGGAGGACGAAAATGACCTAAATGTTCAACCAATGACACAAAATCACATACTGGATGCACAAGATTGGTTAAAAACCCAAATTGGATTAGAATAAGCGTAGGGAGGACGAAAATGACCTAAATGTTCAACCAATGACACAAAATCAAATATTGGATGCACAAGATTGGTTAAAAACCCTAATTGGATTAGAATAAGCATAGGGAGGACGAAAATGACCTAAATGTGCAACCAATGACACAAAATCACTTATTATATGCACAAGATTGGTTAAAAATCCTAATTGGATTAGAATAAGCCTAGGGAGGACGAAAATGACCTAAATGTGCAACCAATGACACAAAATCACATATTGGATGCAAAAGATTGGTTAAAAACCCTAATTGGATAAGAATAAGCCTAGGGAGGGCGAAAATGACTTAAATGTTCAACCAATGACACAAAATCATATATTGGATGCACAAGATTGGTTAAAAACCCTAATTGGATTAGAATAAGCCTAGGGAGGACGAAAATTACCTAAATGTGCAACCAATGACACAAAATCACATATTCGATGCACAAGATTGGTTAAAAACCCTAATTGGATTAGAATAAGCCTAGGGAGTACGAAAATGACTTAAATGTTCAACCAATGACACAAAATGACAAAAAATCACATATTGGATGCACAAGATTCGTTAAAAACCCTAATTGGATTAGAATAAGCCTAGCGAGGACGAAAATGACATAATTGGATTACCAATGACACAAAATCACTTACTATATGCACAAGATTGGTTAAAAATCCTAATTGGATTAGAATAAGCCTAGGGAGGACAAAAATAACCTAAATGTGCAACCAATGACACAAAATCACATATTGGATGCACAAGAATGGTTAAAAACCCTAATTGGATTAGAATAAGCCTAGCGAGGACGAAAATGACCTAATTGGATTACCATTGACACAAAATCACTTATTATATGCACAAGATTGGTTAAAAACCCTAATTGGATTAGAATAAGCCTAGGGAGGACGAAAATGACCTAAATGTGCAACCAATGACACAAAATCACATATTGGATGCACAAGATTAGTTAAAAACCCTAATTGGATTAGAATAAGCCTAGGGAGGACGAAAATGACCTAAATGTGCAACCAATGACACAAAATCACATATTGGATGCACAAGATTGGTTAAAAACCCTAATTGGATTACAATAAGCCTAGCGAGGACGAAAATAACCTAATTGGATCACCAATGACACAAAATGACACAAAATCACATATTGGATGCATAAGATTGGTCAAAAACCCTAATTGGATTAGAATAAGCCTAGCGAGGACGAAAATGACCTAATTGGATTACCAATGACACAAAATCACTTATTATATGCATAAGATTGGTTAAAAACCCTAATTGGATTAGAATAAGCCTAGGGAGGACGAAAATGACCTAAATGTGCAACCAATGACACAAAATCACATATTGGATGCACAAGATTGGTTAAAAACCCTAATTGGATTAGAATAAGCCTAGGGAGGACGAAAATGACCTAAATGTGCAACCAATGACACAAAATCACATATTGGATGCACAAGATTGGTTAAAAACCCTAATTGGATTACAATAAGCCTAGCGAGGACGAAAATGACCTAATTGGATCACCAATGACAGAAAATGACACAAAATCACATATTGGATCCATAAGATTGGTCAAAAACCCTAATTGGATTAGAATAAGCCTAGCGAGGACGAAAATGACCTAATTGGATTACCAATGACACAAAATCACTTATTATATGCACAAGATTGGTTAAAAACCCTAATTGGATTAGAATAAGCCTAGGGAGGACGAAAATGACATAAATGTTCAACCAATGACATAAAATGACACAAAATCACATATTGGATGCACAAGATTGGTTAAAAACCCAAATTGGAATAGAATAAGCCTAGGGAGGACGAAAATGACCTAAATGTTCAACCAATGACACAAAATGACACAAAATCACATATTGGATGCACAAGATTGGTTAAAAACCCTAATTGGATTAGAATAAGCCTAGGGAGGACGAAAATGACCTAAATGTTCAACCAATGACACAAAATGACACAAAATCACATATTGGATGCACAAGATTGGTTAAAAACCCTAATTGGATTAGAATATGCCTAGGGAGGACCAAAATGACCTAAATGTTCAACCAATGACACATAATGACACAAAATCACATATTGGATGCACAAGATTGGTTAAAAACCCTAATTGGATTAGAATAAGCCTAGGGAGGACGAAAATGACCTAAATGTTCAACCAATGACACAAAATGACACAAAATCACATATTGGATGCACAAGATTGGTTAAAAACCCTAATTGGAGTAGAATAAGCTTAGGGAGAACGAAAATGAACTAAATGTTCAACCAATGACACAAAATGACACAAAATCACATATTGGATGCACAAGATTGGTTAAAAACCCTAATTGGATTAGAATAAGCCTAGCGAGGACGAAAATGACCTAATTGGATTACCAATGACACAAAATCACTTATTATATGCACAAGATTGGTTAAAAACCCTAATTGGATAAGAATAAGCCTAGGGAGGACGAAAATGACCTAAATGTGCAACCAATGACACAAAATCACATATTGGATGCACAAGATTGGTTAAAAATCCTAATTGGATTAGAATAAGCCTAGGGAGGACGAAAATGACCTAAATGTTCAACCAATGACCCAAAATGACACAAAATCACATATTGGATGCACAAGATTGGTTAAAAACCCTAATTGGATTAGAATAAGCCTAGGGAGGACGAAAATGACCTAAATGTGCAACCAATGACACAAAATCACATATTTGATGCACAAGATTCGTTAAAATCCCTAATTGGATTAGAATAAGCCTAGGGAGGACGAAAATGACCTAAATGTTCAACCAATGACACAAAATTATACAAAATCACATATTGGATGCACAAGATTGGTTAAAAACCCTAATTGGATTAGAATAACTCTAGGGAGGACGAAAATTACCTAAATATGCAACCAATGACACAAAATCAGATATTCGATGCACAAGATTGGTTAAAAACCGTACATGGATTAGAATAAGCCTAGGGAGGACGAAAATGACCTAAATATTCAACCAATGACACAAAATGACACAAAATCACATATTGGATGCACAAGATTGGTTAAAAACCCTAATTGGATTAGAATAAGCCTAGGGAGGACGAAAATGACCTAAATGTGCAACCAATGACACAAAATCACATATTGGATGCACAAGATTGGTTAAAAATCGTAATTCGATTAGAATTAGCCTAGGGAGGACGAAAATGACCTAAATGTTCAACCAATGACCCAAAATGACACAAAATCACATATTGGATGCACAAGATTGGTTAAAAACCCTAATTGGATAAGAATAAGCCTAGGGAGGACGAAAATGACGTAAATGTGCAACCAATGACACAAAATCACATATTGGATGCACAAGATTGGTTAAAAACCTTAATTGGATTAGAATAAGCCTTGGGAGGACGAAAATGACCTAAACGTTCAACCAATGACACAAAACGACACAAAATCACTTATTATATGCACAAGATTGGTTAAAAACCCTAATTGGATTAGAATAAGCCTAGGGAGGACGAAAATGACCTAAATGTGCAACCAATGACACAAAATCACATATTGGATACACAAGATTGGTTAAAAACCCTAATTGGATTAGAATAAGCATAGGGAGGACGAAATTGACCTAAATGTTCAACCAATTACATAAAATGACACAAAATCACATATTGGATGCACAAGATTGGTTAAAAACCCTAATTGCATTAGAACAAGCATATGGAGGACCAAAATGACCTAAATGTTCAACCAATGACACAAAATCACATATTGGATGCCAAAGATTGGGTAAAAACCCTAATTGGATTAGAATAAGCCTAGTGAGGACGAAAATCACCTAATTGGATTACCGATGACAGAAAATCACTTATTATATGCACAAGATTGGTTAAAAACCCTAATTGGATTAGAATAAGCCTATGGTGGACAAAAATGACCTAAATGTCCAACCAATGACACAAAATGACACAAAATCACATATTGGATGCACAAGATTCGTTAAAATCCTAATTGGATTAGAATGAGCCTAGGGAGGACAAAAATAACCTAAATGTGCAACCAATGACACAAAATCACATATTGGATGCACAAGAATGGTTAAAAACCCTAATTGGATTAGAATAAGCCTAGGGAGGACGAAAATGACCTAAATGTTCAACCAATGACACAAAATGATACAAAATCACATATTGGATGCACAAGATTGGTTAAAAACCCTAATTTGATTAGAATAAGCCTAGCGAGGACGAAAATGACCTAATTGGATTACCATTGACACAAAATCACTTATTATATGCACAAGATTGGTTAAAAACCCTAATTGGATTAGAATAAGCCTAGGGAGGACGAAAATGACCTAAATGTGCAACCAATGACACAAAATCACATATTGGATGCATAAGATTTGTTAAAAACCCTAACTGGATAAGAATAAGACTAGGGAGGGCCAAAATGACTTAAATGTTCAACCAATGATACAAAATCACATATTGGATGCACAAGATTGGTTAAAAACCCTAATTGGATTAGAATAAGCCTAGGGAGGACGAAAAAAACCTAAATGTGCAACCAATGACACAAAATCACATATTGGATGCACAAGATTGGTTAAAAACCCTAATTGGATTAGAATAAGCCTAGGGAGGACGAAAATGACCTAAATGTTCAACCAATGACCCAAAATGCACAAAATCACATATTGGATGCACAAGATTGGTTAAAAACCCTAATTGGATTAGAATAAGCCTAGGTAGGACGAAAATGACCTAAACGTTCAACCAATGACACAAAACAACACAAAATCACATATTGGATGCACAAGATTGGTTAAAAACCCTAATTTGATTAGAATAAGCCTAGCGAGGACGAAAATGACCTAATTGGATTACCATTGACACAAAATCACTTATTATATGCACAAGATTGGTTAAAAACCCTAATTGGATTAGAATAAGCCTAGGGAGGACGAAAATGACCTAAATGTGCAACCAATGACACAAAATCACATATTGGATGCATAAGATTGGTTAAAAACCCTAACTGGATAAGAATAAGACTAGGGAGGGCCAAAATGACTTAAATGTTCAACCAATGATACAAAATCACATACTGGATGCACAAGATTGGTTAAAAACCCTAATTGGATTAGAATAAGCCTAGGGAGGACGAAAATGACCTAAATGTGCAACCAATGACACAAAATCACATATTGGATGCACAAGATTGGTTACAAACCCTAATTGGATTAGAATAAGCTTAGGGAGGACGAAAATGACCTAAATGTTCAACAATTGACACAAAATCACATATTGGATGCACAAGATTGGTTAAAAACCCTAATAGGATTAGAATAAGCCTAGGGAGGACGAAAATTACCTATATATGCAACCAATGACACAAAATCACATATTCGATGCACAAGATTGGTTAAAAACCCTATTTGGATTAGAATAAGACTATGGAGGACGAAAATGACCTAAATGTTCAACCAATGACACAAAGTGACACAAAATCACATATTGGATGCACAAGATTGGTTAAAAACCCTAATTGGATTAGAATAAGCCTAGCGAGGACGAAAATGACCTAAATGTGCATCCAATGACACAAAATCACATATTGCATGCAAAAGATTGGTTAAAAACCCTAATTGGATAAGAATAAGCCTAGGGAGGGCGAAAATGACTTAAATGTTCAACCAATGACACAAAATCACATATTGGATGCACAAGATTGGTTAAAAACCCTAATTGGATTAGAATAAGCCTAGGGAGGACGAAAATGACCTAAATGTGCAACCAATGACACAAAATCACATATTGGATGCACAAGATTGGTTAAAAACCCTAATTGGATTAGAAAAAGCCTAGGGAGGACGAAAATGACCTAAACGTTCAACCAATGACACAAAACAACACAAAATCACATATTGAATGCACAAGATTGGTTAAAAACCCTAATTGGATTAGAATAAGCCTAGGGAGGACGAAAATGACCTAAATGTGCACCAATGACACAAAATCACATATTGGATGCACAAGATTGGTTACAAACCCTAATTGGATTAGAATTAGCCTAGGGAGGACGAAAATGACCTAAATGTGCAACCAATGACACAAAATCACATATTGGATGCACAAGATTGGTTAAAAACCCTAATTGGATTAGAATAAGCCTAGGGAGGACGAAAATGACCTAAAAGTTCAACCAATGACACAAAATGACACCAAATCACATATTGGATGCACAAGATTGGTTAAAAACCCTAATTGGATTAGAATAAGCCTAGGGAGGACGAAAATGACCTAAATGTGCAACCAATGACACAAAATCACATATTGGATGCACAAGATTGGTTAAAAACCCTAATTGGATTAGAATAAGCCTAGGGAGGACGAAAATTACCTAAATGTGCAACCAATGACACAAAATCACATATTCGATGCACAAGATTGGTTAAAAACCCTAATTGGATTAGAATAAGCCTAGGTAGTACGAAAATGACTTAAATGTTCAACCAATGACACAAAATCACATATTGGATGCACAAGAGTCGTTAAAAACCCTAATTGGATTAGAATAAGCCTAGGGAGGACAAAAATGACCTAAATGTGCAACCAATGACACAAAATCACATATTGGATGCACAAGATTGGTTAAAAACCCTAATTGGATTAGAATAAGCCTAGGGAGGACGAAAATTACCTAAATGTGCAACCAATGACACAAAATCACATATTCGATGCACAAGATTGGTTAAAAACCCTAATTGGATTAGAATATGCCTAGGTAGTACGAAAATGACTTAAATGTTCAACCAATGACACAAAATGACACAAAATCACATATTGGATGCACAAGAGTCGTTAAAAACCCTAATTGGATTAGAATAAGCCTAGGGAGGACAAAAATGACCTAAATGTGCAACCAATGACACAAAATCACATATTGGATGCACAAGATTGGTTAAAAACCCTAATTGGATTAGAATAAGCCTAGGGAGGACGAAAATGACCTAAATGTGGAACCAATGACACAAAATCACATATTGGATGCACAAGATTGGTTAAAAACCCTAATTGGATTAGAATAAGCCTAGGGAGGACGAAAATGACCTAAATGTGCAACCAATGACACAAAATCACATATTGGATGCACAAGATTGGTTAAAAACCCTAATTGGATTACAATAAGCCTAACGAGGACGAAAATGACCTAATTGGAGCACCAATGACACAAAATGACACAAAATCACATATTGGATGCATAAGATTGGTCAAAAACCCTAATTGGATTAGAATAAGCCTAGCGAGGACGAAAATGACCTAATTGGATTACCAATGACACAAAATCACTTATTATATGCACAAGATTGGTTAAAAACCCTAATTGGATTAGAATAAGCCTAGGGAGGACGAAAATGACCTAAATGTTCAACCAATGATACAAAATGACACAAAATCACATATTGGATGCACAAGATTGGTTAAAAACCCTAATTGGATTAGAATAAGCCTAGTGAGGACGAAAATGACCTAATTGAACTACCAATGACACAAAATCACTTATTATATACACAAGATTGGTTAAAAACCCTAATTGGATTAGAATAAGCCTAGGGAGGACGAAAATGACCTAAATGTGCAACCAATGACACAAAATCACATATTGGATGCACAAGATTGGTTAAAAACCCTAATTGGATTAGAATAAGCCTAGGGAGGACGAAAATGACCTAAATGTTCAACCAACGACACAAAATGACACAAAATCACATATTGGATGCACAAGATTGGTTAAAAACCCTAATTGGATTAGAATAAGCCTAGGGAGGACGAAAATGACCTAAATGTGCAACCAATGACACAAAATCACATATTGGATGCACAAGATTGGTTAAAAACCCTAATTGGATTAGAATAAGCCTAGGGGGGACGAAAATGACCTAAATGTTCAACCAATGACACAAATTGACACAAAATCACATATTGGATGCACAAGATTGGATAAAAATCCTAATTGGATTAGAATAAGCCTGGGGAGGACGAAAATGACCTAAATGTTCAACCAATGACACGAAATCACATATTGGATGCACAAGATTGGTTAAAAACCCTAATTGGATTAGAATAAGCCTAGGGACGACGAAAATGACCTAAATGTGCAACCAATGACACAAAATAACATATTGGATGCACAAGATTGGTTAAAAATCCAAATTGGATTAAAATAAGCCTATGGAGGACGAAAATGACCTAAATGTTCAACCAATGACACAAAATGACACAAAATCACATATTGGATGCATAAGATTGGTTAAAAACCCTAATTGGATTAGAATAAGCCTAGCGAGGACGAAAATGACCTAATCGGATTACCAATGACATAAAATCACTTATTATATGCACAAGATTGGTTATAAACCCTAATTTGATTAGAATAAGCCTAGGGAGGACGAAAATGACATAAATGTGCAACCAATGAAACAAAATCACATATTGGATGCACAAGATTGGTTAAAAATCCAAATTGGATTAAAATAAGCCTAGGGAGGAAGAAAATGACCTAAATGTTCAACCAATGACACAAAATGACACAAAATCACATATTGGATGCATAAGATTGGTTAAAAACCGTAATTGGATTAGAATAACCCTAGCGAGGACGAAAATGACCTAATTGGATTACCAATGACATAAAATCACTTATTATATGCACAAGATTGGTTAAAAACCCTAATTGGATTAGAATAAGCCTAGGGAGGACGAAAATGACCTAAATGTGCAACCAATGACACAAAATCACATATTGGATGCACAAGATTGGTTAAAAACCTTAATTGGATTAGAATAAGCCTAGGGAGGACGAAAATGACCTAAATGTTCAACCAATGACACAAATTGACACAAAATCACATATTGGATGCACAAGATTAGATAAAAATCATAATTGGATTAGAATAAGCTTGGGGAGGACGAAATTTCCCTAAATGTTCAACCAATGACACAAAATCACATATTGGATGCACAAGATTGGTTAAAAACCCTAATTGGATTAGAATAAGCCTAGGGAGGACGAAAATGACCTAAATGTGCAACCAATGACACAAAATCACATATTGGATGCACAAGATTGGTTAAAAACCCAAATTGGATTAGAATAAGCCTAGGGAGGACGAAAATTACCTAAATGTTCAACCAATCGCACAAAATGACACAAAATCACATATTGGATGCACAAGATTGGTTAAAAACCCTAATTGGATTAGAATAAGCCTAGGGAGGACGAAAATGACCTAAATGTGCAACCAATGACACAAAATCACATATTGGATGCACAAGATTGGTTAAAAACCCTAATTGGATTAGAAAAAGCCTAGGGAGTACGAAAATGACCTAAACGTTCAACCAATGACACAAAACAACACAAAATCACATATTGAATGCACAAGATTGGTTAAAAACCCTAATTGGATTAGAATAAGCCTAGGGAGGACGAAACTGACCTAAATGTGCACCAATGACACAAAATCACATATTGGATGCACAAGATTGGTTACAAACCCTAATTGGATTAGAATTAGCCTAGGGAGGACGAAAATGACCTAAATGTGCAACCAATGACACAAAATCACATATTGGATGCACAAGATTGGTTAAAAACCCTAATTGGATTAGAATAAGCCTAGGGAGGACGAAAATTACCTAAATGTGCAACCAATGACACAAAATCACATATTCGATGCACAAGATTGGTTAAAAACCATAATTGGATTAGAATAAGCCTAGGGAGTACGAAAATGACTTAAATGATCAACCAATGACACAAAATGACATAAAATCACATATTGGATGCACAAGATTCGTTAAAAACCCTAATTGGATTAGAATAAGCCTAGCGAGGACGAAAATGACATAATTGGATTACCAATGACACAAAATCACTTACTATATGCACAAGATTGGTTAAAAATCCTAATTGGATTAGAATAAGCCTAGGGAGGACAAAAATAACCTAAATGTGCAACCAATGACACAAAATCACATATTGGATGCACAAGAATGGTTAAAAACCCTAATTGGATTAGAATAAGCCTAGGGAGGACAAAAATGACCTAAATGTTCAACCAATGACACAAAATGATACAAAATCACATATTGGATGCACAAGATTGGTTAAAAACCCTAATT
>JBBPBQ010020321.1:15529375-15550614 GCA_037974755.1 Cicer yamashitae | reverse complement strand
CAACCAATGACACAAAATCACATATTGGATGCACAAGAATGGTTAAAAACCCTAATTGGATTAGAATAAGCCTAGGGAGGACAAAAATGACCTAAATGTTCAACCAATGACACAAAATGATACAAAATCACATATTGGATGCACAAGATTGGTTAAAAACCCTAATTTGATTAGAATAAGCCTAGCGAGGACGAAAATGACCTAATTGGATTACCATTGACACAAAATCACTTATTATATGCACAAGATTGGTTAAAAACCCTAATTGGATTAGAATAAGCCTAGGGAGGACGAAAATGACCTAAATGTGCAACCAATGACACAAAATCACATATTGGATGCATAAGATTGGTTAAAAACCCTAACTGGATAAGAATAAGACTAGGGAGGGCCAAAATGACTTAAATGTTCAACCAATGATACAAAATCACATATTGGATGCACAAGATTGGTTAAAAACCCTAATTGGATTAGAATAAGCCTAGTGAGGACGAAAATGACCTAAATGTGCAACCAATGACACAAAATCACATATTGGATGCACAAGATTGGTTAAAAACCCTAATATGATTAGAATAAGTCTAGGGAGGACCAAAATGACCTAAATGTTCAACCAATGACACAAAGTCACATATTGGATGCACAAGATTGCATAAAAACCCTATTTGGATTAGAATAAGTTTAGCGAGGACGAAAATGACCTAATCGGATTACAAATGACACAAAATCACTTATTATATGCACAAGATTGGTTAAAAACCATAATTGGATTATAATAAGCCTAGGGAGGACGAAAATGACCTAAATGTGCAACCAATGACACAAAATCACATATTCGATGCACAAGATTGGTGAAAAACCCTAATTGGATTAGAATAAGCCTAGGGAGGACGAAAATGACCTAAATGTTCAACCAATGACACAAAATGACACAAAATCACATATTGGATGCACAAGATTGGTTAAAAACCATAATTGGATTAGAATAATCCGAGCGAGGACGAAAATGACCTAATTGGATTACCAATAACAGAAAATCACTTATTATATGCACAAGATTGGTTAAAAACCCTAATTGGATTAGAATAAGCCTAGGGAGGACGAAAATGACCTAAATGTGCAACCAATGACACAAAATCACATATTGGATGCACAAGATTGGTTAAAAACCCTAATTGGATTAGAATAAGCCTAGGGGTGACGAAAATGACCTAAATGTTCAACCAATGACACAAAATGACACAAAATCACATATTGGATGCACAAGATTGGATAAAAATCCTAATTGGATTAGAATAAGCCTGGGGAGAACGAAAATGACTTAAATGTTCAACCAATGACACAAAATCACATATTGGATGCACAAGATTGGTTAAAAACCCTAATTGGATTAGAATAAGTCTAGGGAGGACGAAAATGACCTAAATGTGCAACCAATGACACAAAATCACATATTGGATGCACAAGATTGGTTAAAAACCCTAATTGGATTAGAAAAAGCCTAGGGAGGACGAAAATGACCTAAACGTTAAACCAATGACACAAAACAACACAAAATCACATATTGAATGCACAAGATTGGTTAAAAACCCTAATTGGATTAGAATAAGCCTAGGGAGGACGAAAATGACCTAAATGTGCACCAATGACACAAAATCACATATTGGATGCACAAGATTGGTTACAAACCCTAATTGGATTAGAATTAGCCTAGGGAGGACGAAAATGACCTAAATGTGCAACCAATGACACAAAATCACATATTGGATGCACAAGATTTGTTAAAAACCCTAATTGGATTAGAATAAGCCTAGGGAGGACGAAAATTACCTAAATGTGCAACCAATGACACAAAATCACATATTCGATGCACAAGATTGGTTAAAAACCCTAATTGGATTAGAATAAGCCTAGGGAGTACGAAAATGACTTAAATGTTCAACCAATGACACAAAATGACATAAAATCACATATTGGATGCACAAGATTCGTTAAAAACCCTAATTGGATTAGAATAAGCCTAGCGAGGACGAAAATGACATATTTGGATTACCAATGACACAAAATCACTTACTATATGCACAAGATTGGTTAAAAATCCTAATTGGATTAGAATAAGCCTAGGGAGGACAAAAATAACCTAAATGTGCAACCAATGACACAAAATCACATATTGGATGCACAAGAATGGTTAAAAACCCTAATTGGATTAGAATAAGCCTAGCGAGGACGAAAATGACCTAATTGGATTACCATTGACACAAAATCACTTATTATATGCACAAGATTGGTTAAAAACCCTAATTGGATTAGAATAAGCCTAGGGAGGACGAAAATGACCTAAATGTGCAACCAATGACACAAAATCACATATTGGATGCATAAGATTGGTTAAAAACCCTAACTGGATAAGAATAAGACTAGGGAGGGCCAAAATGACTTAAATGTTCAACCAATGATACAAAATCACATATTGGATGCACAAGATTTGTTAAAAACCCTAATTGGATTAGAATAAGCCTAGGGAGGACGAAAAAAACCTAAATGTGCAACCAATGACACAAAATCACATATTGGATGCACAAGATTGGTTAAAAACCCTAATTGGATTAGAATAAGCCTAGGGAGGACGAAAATGACCTAAATGTTCAACCAATGACCCAAAATGCACAAAATCACATATTGGATGCACAAGATTGGTTAAAAACCCTAATTGGATTAGAATAAGCCTAGGTAGGACGAAAATGACCTAAACGTTCAACCAATGACACAAAACAACACAAAATCACATATTGGATGCACAAGATTGGTTAAAAACCCTAATTTGATTAGAATAAGCCTAGCGAGGACGAAAATGACCTAATTGGATTACCATTGACACAAAATCACTTATTATATGCACAAGATTGGTTAAAAACCCTAATTGGATTAGAATAAGCCTAGGGAGGACGAAAATGACCTAAATGTGCAACCAATGACACAAAATCACATATTGGATGCATAAGATTGGTTAAAAACCCTAACTGGATAAGAATAAGACTAGGGAGGGCCAAAATGACTTAAATGTTCAACCAATGATACAAAATCACATACTGGATGCACAAGATTGGTTAAAAACCCTAATTGGATTAGAATAAGCCTAGGGAGGACGAAAATGACCTAAATGTGCAACCAATGACACAAAATCACATATTGGATGCACAAGATTGGTTACAAACCCTAATTGGATTAGAATAAGCTTAGGGAGGACGAAAATGACCTAAATGTTCAACAATTGACACAAAATCACATATTGGATGCACAAGATTGGTTAAAAACCCTAATAGGATTAGAATAAGCCTAGGGAGGACGAAAATTACCTATATATGCAACCAATGACACAAAATCACATATTCGATGCACAAGATTGGTTAGAAACCCTATTTGGATTAGAATAAGACTATGGAGGACGAAAATGACCTAAATGTTCAACCAATGACACAAAGTGACACAAAATCACATATTGGATGCACAAGATTGGTTAAAAACCCTAATTGGATTAGAATAAGCCAAGGGAGGACGAAAATGACCTAAATGTGCAACCAATGACACAAAATCACATATTGGATGCACAAGATTGGTTAAAAACCCTAATTGGATTAGAATAAGCCTAGGGAGGACGAAAATGACCTAAATGTTCAACCAATGACCCAAAATGACACAAAATCACATATTGGATGCACAAGATTGGTTAAAAACCCTAATTGGATTAGAATAAGTCTAGGGAGGACAAAAATGACCCAATTAGATTACCAATAACACAAAATCACTTATTATATGCACAAGATTGGTTAAAAACCCTAATTGGATTAGAATAAGCCTAGGGAGGACGAAAATGACGTAAATGTGCAACCAATGAAACAAAATCACATATTGGACGCACAAGATTGTTTAAAAACCCTAATTGGATTAGAATAAGCCTAGGGAGGACGAAAATGACCTAAATGTGGAACCAATGACACAAAATCACAAATTCGATGCACAAGATTGGTTACAAACCCTAATTAGATTAGAATTAGCCTAGGGAGGACGAAAATGACCTAAATGTGCAACCAATGACACAAAATCACATATTGGATGCATAAGATTGGTTAAAAACCCTAACTGGATAAGAATAAGAATAGGGAGGGCCAAAATGACTTAAATATTCAACCAATGATACAAAATCACATATTGGATGCACAAGATTGGTTAAAAACCCAAATTGGATTAGAATAAGCCTAGGGAGGACGAAAATGACCTAAATGTGCAACCAATGACACAAAATCACATATTGGATGCACAAGATTGGTTAAAAACCCTAATTGGATTAGAATAAGCCTAGGGAGGACGAAAATGACCTAAATGTTCAACCAATGACCCAAAATGACACAAAATCACTTATTGGATGCACAAGATTGGTTAAAAACCCTAATTGGATAAGAATAAGCCTAGGGAGGACGAAAATGACCTTAATGTGCAACCCATGACACAAAATCACATATTGGATGCACAAGATTGGTTAAAAACCCTAATTGGATTAGAATAAGCCTATGGAGGACGAAAATGACCTAAACGTTCAACCAATGACACAAAACGACACCAAATCACATATTGGATGCACAAGATTGGTTAAAAACCCTAATTGGATTAGAATAAGTCTAGGGAGGACAAAAATGACCCAATTAGATTACCAATAACACAAAATCACTTATTATATGCACAAGATTGGTTAAAAACCCTAATTGGATTAGAATAAGCCTAGGGAGGACGAAAATGACGTAAATGTGCAACCAATGAAACAAAATCACATATTGGACGCACAAGATTGTTTAAAAACCCTAATTGGATTAGAATAAGCATAGGGAGGACGAAAATGACCTACATGTTCAACCAATGACACAAAATGACACAAAATCACATATTGGATGCACAAGATTGGTTAAAAACCCTAAGTGGATTAGAATAAGCCTAGAGAGGACGAAAATGACCTAAATGTGCAACCAATGACACAAAATCACATATTGGATGCACAAGATTGGTTAAAAACCCTAATTGGATTAGAATAAGCCTAGGGAGGACGAAAATGACCTAAATGTTCAACCAATGACAAAAAATGACACAAAATCACATATTGGATGCACAAGATTGGTTAAAAACCCTAATTGGATTAGAATAAGCCTAGCGAGGACGAAAATGGCCTAATTGGATTACCAATGACACAAAATCACTTATTATATGTTCAAGATTGGTTAAAAACCCTAATTGGATTAGAATAAGCCTAGGGAGGACAAAAATGACCTAAATGTGCAACCAATGACACAAAATCACCTATTGGATGCACAAGATTGGTTAAAAACCCTAATTGGATTAGAATAAGCCTAGGGAGGACGAAAATGACCTAAATGTTCATCCAATGACACAAAATGACACAAAATCAGATATTGGATGCACAAGATTGGTTAAAAACCATAATTGGATTAGAATAAGCCTAGGAGGACGAAAATTACCTAAATGTGCAACCAATGACACTAAATCACATATTCGATGCACAAGCTTGGTTAAAAACCCTAATTGGATTAGAATAAGCCTATGGAGGACGAAAATGACCTAAACGTTCAACCAATGATACAAAACGTCACAAAATCACATATTGGATGCACAAGATTGGTTAAAAATCCTAATTGGATTAGAATAAGTCTAGCGAGGACAAAAATGACCTAAATGTGCAACCAATGACACAAAATCACATATTGGATGCACAAGATTGGTTAAAAACCCTAATTGGATTAGAATAAGCCTAGCGAGGACGAAAATCACCTAATTGGATTACCGATGACAGAAAATCACTTATTATATGCACAAGATCGGTTAAAAACCTTAATTGGATTAGAATAAGCCTAGGGAGGACGAAAATGACCTAAATGTTCAACCAATGACACAAAATGACGCAAAATCACATATTGGATGCACAAGATTGGTTAAAAACCCTAATTGGATTAGAATAAGCCTAGGGAGGACGAAAATGACCTAAATGTGCAACCAATGACACAAAATCACATATTGGATGCATAAGATTGGTTAAAAACCCTAATTGGATTAGAATAAGCCTAGGGAGGACGAAAATGACCTAAATGTTCAACCAATGACCCAAAATGACACAAAATCACATATTGAATGCACAAGATTGGTTAAAAACCCTAATTGGATTAGAATAAGCCTAGGGAGGACGAAAATGACCTAAATGTTCAACCAATGACACAAAATGACACAAAATCACATATTGGATGCACAAGATTGGTTAAAAATCCTAATTGGATTAGAATAAGCCTAGCGAGGATGAAAATGACCTAATTGGATTACCAATGACACAAAATCACTTATTATATGCACAAGATTGGTTAAAAACCCTAATTGCATTAGAATAAGCCTAGGGAGGACAAAAATGAACTAAATGTTCAACCAATGACACAAAATCACATATTGGATGCACAAGATTGGTTAAAAACCCTAATTTGATTAGAATAAGCCTAGGGAGGACGAAAATGACCTAAATGTTCAACCAATGACACAAAATGACACAAAATCACATATTGAATGCACAAGATTGGTTAAAAACCCTAATTGGATTAGAATAAGCCTAGGGAGGACGAAAATGACCTAAATGTTCAACCAATGACACAAAATGACACAAAATCACATATTGGATGCACAAGATTGGTTAAAAATCCTAATTGGATTAGAATAAGCCTAGCGAGGACGAAAGTGACCTAAATGTTCAACCAATGACACAAAATGACACAAAATCACATATTGGATGCACAAGATTGGTTAAAAACCCTAATTGGATAAGAATAAGCCTAGGGAGGACGAAAATGACCTAAATGTTCAACCAATGACACAAAATGACACAAAATCACATATTGGATGCACAAGATTGGTTAAAAACCCTAATTGGATTAGAATAAGCCTAGGGAGGACGAAAATGACCTAAATGTTAAACCAATGACACAAAATCACATATTGGGTGCACAGGATTGGTTAAAAACCCAAATTGGATTAGAATAAGCCTAGGGAGGACGAAAATGACCTAAATGTTCAACCAATGACACAAAATGACACAAAATCACATATTGGATGCACAAGATTGGTTAAAAACCCTAATTGGATTAGAATAAGCCTAGGGAGGACGAAAATGACCTAATTGGATTACCAATGACACAAAATCACTTACTATATGCACAAGATTGGTTAAAAACCCTAATTGGATTAGATTAAGCCTAGACCTAAATGTGCAACCAATGACACAAAATCACATATTTGATGCACAAGATTGGTTAAAAACCCTAATTGGATTAGAATAAGCCTAGGGAGGACGAAAATGACCTAAATGTTCAACCAATAACACAAAATGACACAAAATCACATATTGGATGCATAAGATTGGTTAAAAATTCTAATTGGATTAGAATAAGTCTAGCGAGGACGAAAATTACCTAATTGGATTACCAAAGACATAAAATCACTTATTATATGCACAAGATTGGTTAAAGACCCTAATTGGATTAGAATAAGCCTAGGGAGGACGAAAATGACCTAAATGTGCAACCAATGACACAAAATCACATATTGGATGCACAAGATTGGTTAAAAACCCTAATTAGATTAGAATAAGCCTAGGGAGGACAAAAATGACCTAAATGTGCAACCAATGACACAAAATCACATATTGGATGCACAAGATTGGTTAAAAACCCTAATTGGATTAGAATAAGCCTGGGGAGGACGAAAATGACCTAAATGTTCAACCAATGACACAAAATCACATATTGGATGCACAAGATTGGTTAAAAACCCTAATTGGATTAGAATAAGTTTAGCGAGGACGAAAATGACCTAATCGGATTACAAATGACAGAAAATCACTTATTATATGCACAAGATTGGTTAAAAACCCTAATTGGATTAGAATAAGCCTAGGGAGGACGAAAATGACCTAAATGTGCAACCAATGACACAAAATCACATATTGGATGCACAAGATTGGTTACAAACCCTAATTGGATTAGAATAAGCTTAGGGAGGACGAAAATGACCTAAATGTTCAACAATTGACACAAAATCACATATTGGATGCACAAGATTGGTTAAAAACCCTAATAGGATTAGAATAAGCCTAGGGAGGACGAAAATTACCTATATATGCAACCAATGACACAAAATCACATATTCGATGCACAAGATTGGTTAAAAACCCTATTTGGATTAGAATAAGACTATGGAGGACGAAAATGACCTAAATGTTCAACCAATGACACAAAGTGACACAAAATCACATATTGGATGCACAAGATTGGTTAAAAACCCTAATTGGATTAGAATAAGCCTAGCGAGGACGAAAATGACCTAAATGTGCATCCAATGACACAAAATCACATATTGCATGCAAAAGATTGGTTAAAAACCCTAATTGGATAAGAATAAGCCTAGGGAGGGCGAAAATGACTTAAATGTTCAACCAATGACACAAAATCACATATTGGATGCACAAGATTGGTTAAAAACCCTAATTGGATTAGAATAAGCCTAGGGAGGACGAAAATGACCTAAATGTGCAACCAATGACACAAAATCACATATTGGAGGCACAAGATTGGTTAAAAACCCTAATTGGATTAGAATAAGCCTAGGGAGGACGAAAATGACCTAAATGTTCAACCAATGACAAAAAATGACACAAAATCACATATTGGATGCACAAGATTGGTTAAAAACCCTAATTGGATTAGAATAAGCCTAGGGAGGACGAAAATGAATTAAATGTTCAACCAATGACATTATATCACATATTGGATGGACAACATTGGTTAAAAACCCTAATTGGATTAGAATAAGCCTAGGGAGGACGAAAATGACCTAAATGTTCAACCAATGACACAAAATGACAAAAAATCACATATTGCATGCACAAGATTGGTTAAAAACCCTAATTGGATTAGAATAAGCCTAGGGAGGACGAAAATGACCTAAATGTTCAACCAATGACACAAAATGACACAAAATCACATATTGGATGCACAAGATTGGTTAAAAACCCTAATTGGATTAGAATAAGCCTAGGGAGGACGAAAATGACCTAAATGTTGAATCAATGACATAAAATGACACAAAATCACATATTGGATGCACAAGATTGGTTAAAAACCCTAATTGGATTAGAATAAGCCTAGGGAGGACGAAAATGACCTAAATGTTCAACCAATGACACAAAATGACACAAAATCACATATTGGATGCACAAGATTGGTTAAAAACCCTAATTGGATTAGAATAAGCCTAGGAGGACGAAAATGAACTAAAAGTTTAGCCAATGACACAAAATGACACAAAATCACATATTGGATGCACAAGATTGGTTAAAAACCCTAATTGGATTAGAATAAGCCTAGGGAGGACGAAAATGACCTAAATGTTCAACCAATGACACAAAATCACATATTGGATGCACAAGATTGGTTAAAAACCCTAATTGGATTAGAATAAGCCTAGCAAGGACGAAAATGACCTAAATGTTCAACCAATGACACAAAATGACACAAAATCACATATTGGATGCACAAGATTGGTTAAAAACCCTAATTGGATTAGAATAAGCCTAGGGAGGACAAAAATGACCTAAATGTTCAACCAATGACACAAAATCACATATTGGATGCACAAGATTGGTTAAAAACCCTAATTGGATTAGAATAAGCCTAGGGAGGACGAAAATGACCTAAATGTTCAACCAATGACACAAAATGACACAAAATCACATATTGGATGCACAAGATTGGTTAAAAACCCTAGTTGGATTATAATAAGCCTAGGGAGGACGAAAATGACCTAAATGTTCAACCAATGACACAAAATCACATATTGGATGCACAAGATTGGTTAAAAACCCTAATTGGATTAGAATAAGCCTAGGGAGGACGAAAATGACCTAAATGTTCAACCAATGACACAAAATGACACAAAATCACATATTGGATGCACAAGATTGGTTAAAAACCGTAGTTGGATTAGAATAAGCCTAGGGACGACGAAAATGACATAAATAATCAACCAATGATACAAAATCACATATTGGATGTACAAGATTGGTTAAAAACCCTAATTGGATTAGAATAAGCCTAGGGAGGACAAAAATGACCTAAATGTTCAACCAATGACACAAAATCACGTATTGGATGCACAAGATTGGTTAAAAACCCTAATTGGATTAGAATAAGCCTAGGGAGGACGAAAATGACCTAAATGTTCAACCAATGACACAAAATCACATATTGGATGCACAAGATTGGTTAAAAACCCTAATTGGATTAGAATAAGCCTAGGGAGGACAAAAATGACCTAAATGTTCAACCAATGACACATAATCACATATTGGATGCACAAGATTAGTTAAAAACCCTAATTGGATTAGAATAAGCCTAGGGAAGACAAAAATGACCTAAATGTTCAACCAATGACACAAAATCACATATTGGATGCACAAGATTGGTTAAAAACCCTAATTGGATTAGAATAAGCCTAGGGAGGACGAAAATGACCTAAATGTTCAACCAATGACACAAAATGACACAAAATCACATATTGGATGCACAAGATTGGTTAAAAACCCTAATTGGATTAGAATATGCCTAGGGAGGACCAAAATGACCTAAATGTTCAACCAATGACACATAATGACACAAAATCACATATTGGATGCACAAGATTGGTTAAAAACCCTAATTGGATTAGAATAAGCCTAGGGAGGACGAAAATGACCTAAATGTTCAACCAATGACACAAAATGACACAAAATCACATATTGGATGCACAAGATTGGTTAAAAACCCTAATTGGATTAGAATAAGCCTAGGGAGAACGAAAATGAACTAAATGTTCAAGCAATGACACAAAATCACATATTGGATGCACAAGATTGGTTAAAAACCCTAATTGGATTAGAATAAGCCTAGGGAGGACGAAAATGACCTAAATGTTCAACCAATGACACAAAATCACATATTGGATGCACAAGATTGGTTAAAAACCCTAATTGGATTAGAATAACCCTAGGGAGGACGAAAATGACCTAAATGTTCAACCAATGACACAAAATTACACAAAATCACATATTGGTTGCACAAGATTGGTTAAAAACCCTAATTGGATTAGAATAAGCCTAGGGAGGACGAAAATGACCTAAATGTTCAACCAATGACACAAAATCACATATTGGATGCACAAGATTGGTTAAAAACCCTAATTGGATTAGAATAAGCCTGGGGAGGACGAAAATGACCTAAATGTTCAACCAATGACACAAAATGACACAAAATCACATATTGGTTGCACAAGATTGGTTAAAAACCCTAATTGGATTAGAATAAGCCTAGGGAGGACGAAAATGACCTAAATGTTCAAACAATGACACAAAATCACATATTGGATGCACAAGATTGGTTAAAAACCCTAATTGGATTAGAATAAGCCTAGGGAGGACGGAAATGACCTAAATGTTCAACCAATGACAAAAATGACACAAAATCACATATTGGATGCACAAGGTATGTTAAAAACCCTAATTGGATTAGAATAAGCCTAGGGAGGATGAAAATGACCTAAATGTTCAACCAATGACACAAAACCACATATTGGATACACAAGATTGGTTAAAAACCCTAATTGGATTAGAATAAGCCTAGGGAGGACGAAAATGACCTAAATGTTCAACCAATGACACAAAATGACACAAAATCACATATTGGATGCACAAGATTGGTTAAAAACCCTAATTGGATTAGAATAAGCCTAGGGAGGACGAAAATTACCTAAATGTTCAACCAATGACACAAAATGATATAAAATCACATATTGGATGCACAAGATTGGTTAAAAACCCTAATTGGATTAGAATAAGCCTAGCGAGGACAAAAATGACCTAATTGGATTACCATTCACACAAAATCACTTATTATATGCACAAGATTGGTTAAAAACCCTAATTGGATTAGAATAAGCCTAGGGAGGATGAAAATGACCTAAATGTGCAACCAATGACACAAAATCACAAATTGGATGCAAAAAGATTGGTTAAAAACCCTAATTGGATAAGAATAAGCCTAGGGAGGCCGAAAATGACTTAAATGTTCAACCATTGACACAAAATCACATATTGGATGCACAAGATTGGTTAAAAACCCTAATTGGATTAGAATAAGCCTAGGGAGGACGAAAATGACCTAAATGTGCAACCAATGACACAAAATCACATATTGGACGCACAAGATTGTTTAAAAACCCTAATTGGATTAGAATAAGCATAGGGAGGACGAAATGACCTACATGTTCAACCAATGACACAAAATGACACAAAATCACATATTGGATGCACAAGATTGGTTAAAAACCCTAAGTGGATTAGAATAAGCCTAGAGAGGACGAAAATGACCTAAATGTACAACCAATGACACAAAATCACATATTGGATGCACAAGATTGGTTAAAAACCCTAATTGGATTAGAATAAGCCTAGCGAGGACGAAAATCACCTAATTGGATTACCGATGATAGAAAATCACTTATTATATGCACAAGATTGGTTAAAAACCCTAATTGGATTAGAATAAGCCTAGGGAGGACAAAAATGACCTAAATGTGCAACCAATGACACAAAATCACATATTGGATGCACAAGATTGGTTAAAAACCCTAATTGGATTAGAATAAGCCTAGGGAGGACGAAAATGACCTAAATGTTCATGCAATGACACAAAATGACACAAAATCACATATTGGATGCACAAGATTGGGTAAAAACCCTAATTGGATTAGAATAAGCCTAGGGAGAACGAAAATGACCTAAATGTGCAACCAATGACACAAAATCACATATTGGACGCACAAGATTGTTTAAAAACCCTAATTGGATTAGAATAAGCATAGGGAGGACGAAAATGACCTACATGTTCAACCAATGACACAAAATCACATATTGGATGCACAAGATTGGTTAAAAACCCTAAGTGGATTAGAATAAGCCTAGAGAGGACGAAAATGACCTAAATGTACAACCAATGACACAAAATCACATATTGGATGCACAAGATTGGTTAAAAACCCTAATTGGATTAGAATAAGCCTAGGGAGGACGAAAATGACCTAAATGTGCAACCAATGACACAAAATCACATATTGGACGCACAAGATTGTTTAAAAACCCTAATTGGATTAGAATAAGCATAGGGAGGACGAAATGACCTACATGTTCAACCAATGACACAAAATGACACAAAATCACATATTGGATGCACAAGATTGGTTAAAAACCCTAAGTGGATTAGAATAAGCCTAGAGAGGACGAAAATGACCTAAATGTACAACCAATGACACAAAATCACATATTGGATGCACAAGATTGGTTAAAAACCCTAATTGGATTAGAATAAGCCTAGCGAGGACGAAAATCACCTAATTGGATTACCGATGATAGAAAATCACTTATTATATGCACAAGATTGGTTAAAAACCCTAATTGGATTAGAATAAGCCTAGGGAGGACAAAAATGACCTAAATGTGCAACCAATGACACAAAATCACATATTGGATGCACAAGATTGGTTAAAAACCCTAATTGGATTAGAATAAGCCTAGGGAGGACGAAAATGACCTAAATGTTCATGCAATGACACAAAATGACACAAAATCACATATTGGATGCACAAGATTGGGTAAAAACCCTAATTGGATTAGAATAAGCCTAGGGAGAACGAAAATGACCTAAATGTGCAACCAATGACACAAAATCACATATTGGACGCACAAGATTGTTTAAAAACCCTAATTGGATTAGAATAAGCATAGGGAGGACGAAAATGACCTACATGTTCAACCAATGACACAAAATCACATATTGGATGCACAAGATTGGTTAAAAACCCTAAGTGGATTAGAATAAGCCTAGAGAGGACGAAAATGACCTAAATATACAACCAATGACACAAAATCACATATTGGATGCACAAGATTGGTTAAAAACCCTAATTGGATTAGAATAAGCCTAGGGAGGACGAAAATGACCTAAATGTGCAACCAATGACACAAAATCACATATTGGATGCACAAGATTGGTTAAAAACCCTAATTGGATTAGAATAAGCCTATGGAGGACGAAAATGACCTAAACGTTCAACCAATGATACAAAACGACACAAAATCACATATGGGATGCACAAGATTGGTTAAAAACCCTAATTGGATTAGAATAAGTCTAGCGAGGACAAAAATGACCTAAATGTGCAACCAATGACACAAAATCACATATTGGATGCACAAGATTGGTTAAAAACCCTAATTGGATTAGAATAAGCCTAGCGAGGACGAAAATTACCTAATTGGATTACCGATGACAGAAAATCACTTATTATATGCACAAGATCGGTTAAAAACCTTAATTGGATTAGAATAAGCCTAGGGAGGACGAAAATGACATAAATGTTCAACCAATGACACAAAATGAACCAAAATCACATATTGGATGCACAAGATTGGTTAAAAACCCTAATTGGATTAGAATAAGCCTAGGGAGGACGAAAATGACCTAAATGTGCAACAAATGACACAAAATCACATATTGGATGCACAAGATTGGTTAAAAACCCTAATTGGATTAGAATAAGCCTATGGAGGACGAAAATGACCTAAACGTTCAACCAATGATACAAAACGACACAAAATCACATATTGGATGCACAAGATTGGTTAAAAACCCTAATTGGATTAGAATAAGTCTAGCGAGGACAAAAATGACCTAAATGTGCAACCAATGACACAAAATCACATATTGGATGCACAAGATTGGTTAAAAACCCTAATTGGATTAGAATAAGCCTAGCGAGGACGAAAATTACCTAATTGGATTACCGATGACAGAAAATCACTTATTATATGCACAAGATCGGTTAAAAACCTTAATTGGATTAGAATAAGCCTAGGGTGGACGAAAATGACCTAAATGTTCAACCAATGACACAAAATGAACCAACATCACATATTGGATGCACAAGATTGGTTAAAAACCCTAATTGGATTAGAATAAGCTTAGGGAGGGCGAAAATGACCTAAATGTTCAACCAATGACCCAAAATGACACAAAATCACATATTGGATGCACAAGATTGGTTAAAAACCCTAATTGGATTAGAATAAGCCTAGGGAGGACGAAAATGACCTAAACGTTGAACCAATGACACAAAACAACACAAAATCACATATTGGATGCACAAGATAGGTTAATAACCCTAATTGGATTAGAATAAGTCTAGCGAGGACAAAAATGACCCAATTGGATTACCAATGACACAAAATCACTTACTATATGCACAAGATTGGTTAAGAACCCTAATTGGATTAGAATAAGCCTAGGGAGGACGAATATGACCTAAATGTGCAACCAATGACACAAAATCACATATTGGATGCACAAGATTGGTTAAAAACCCTATTTGCATTAGAACAAGCATAGGGAGGACGAAAATGACCTAAATGTTCAACCAATGACACAAAATGACACAAAATCGTATATTGGATGCACAAGATTGGTTAAAAATCCTAATTGGATTAGAATAAGGCTAGGGAGGACGAAAATGACCTAAATGTGCAACCAATAACACAAAATCACATATTGGATGCACAAGATTGGTTAAAAACCCTAATTGGATTAGAATAAGCCTAGCGAGGACGAAAATCACCTAATTGGATTACCAATGACACAAAATCACTTATTATATGCACAAGATTGGTTAAGAACCCTAATTGGATTAGAATAAGCCTAGGGAGGACGAAAATGACCTAAATGTTCAACCAATGAAACAAAATCACATATTGGATGCACAAGATTGGTTAAAAACCCTAATTGGATTAGAATAAGCCTAGGGAGGACGAAAATGACCTAAATGTTCAACCAATGACACAAAATGACACAAAATCACATATTGGATGCACAAGATTGGTTAAAAACCTTATTTGGATTCGAATAAGCCTAGGGAGGACGAAAATGACCTAAATGTTCAACCAATGACACAAAATGACACAAAATCACATATTGGATGCACAAGATTGGTTAAAAACCCTAATTGGATTAGAATAAGCCTAGGGAGGACGAAAATGACCTAAATGTGCAACCAATGACTCAAAATCACATATTGGATGCACAAGATTGGTTAAAAACCCTAATTGGATTAGAATAAGCCTAGGGAGGACGAAAATGACCTAAATGTGCAACCAATGACACAAAATCACATATTGGATGCACAAGATTGGTTAAAAACCCTAATTGGATTAGAATAAGTTAAGCGAGGACGAAAATGACCTAATCGGATTACAAATGACACAAAATCACATATTGGATGCACAAGCTTGGTTAAACACCCTAATTGGATTAGAATAAGCCTAGGGAGGACGAAAATGACCTAAATGTGCAACCCATGACACAAAATCACATATTGGATGCACCAGATTGGTTAAAAACCCTAATTGGATTAAAATAAGCCTAGTTAGGACGAAAATGACCTAATTGGATTACCAATGACTTAAAATCACTTATTATATGCACAAGAATGGATTAAAAACCCTAATTGGATTAGAATAAGCCTAGGGAGGACAAAAATGACCTAAATGTGCAACCAATGACACAAAATCACATATTGGATGCACAAGATTGGTTAAAAACCCTAATTGGATTAGAGTAAGTTAAGCGAGGACGAAAATGACCTAATCGGATTACAAATGACAAAAAATCACTTATTATATGCACAAGATTGGTTAAAAACCCTAATTGGATTAGAATAAGCCTAGGGAGGACAAAAATGACCTAAATGTGCAACCAATGACACAAAATCACATATTGGATGCACAAGATTGGTTAAAAACCCTAATTGGATTAGAATAAGCCTAGGGAGGACGAAAATGACCTAAATGTGCAACCAATGACACAAAATCACATATTGGACGCACAAGATTGTTTAAAAACCCTAATTGGATTAGAATAAGCATAGGGAGGACGAAATGACCTACATGTTCAACCAATGACACAAAATGACACAAAATCACATATTGGATGCACAAGATTGGTTAAAAACCCTAAGTGGATTAGAATAAGCCTAGAGAGGACGAAAATGACCTAAATGTACAACCAATGACACAAAATCACATATTGGATGCACAAGATTGGTTAAAAACCCTAATTGGATTAGAATAAGCCTAGCGAGGACGAAAATCACCTAATTGGATTACCGATGACAGAAAATCACTTATTATATGCACAAGATTGGTTAAAAACCCTAATTGGATTAGAATAAGCCTAGCGAGGACAAAAATGACCTAAATGTGCAACCAATGACACAAAATCACATATTGGATGCACAAGATTGGTTAAAAACCCTAATTGGATTAGAATAAGCCTAGGGAGGACGAAAATGACCTAAATGTTCAACCAATGACAAAAAATGACACAAAATCACATATTGGATGCACAAGATTGGTTAAAAACCCTAATTGGATTAGAATAAGCCTAGCGAGGACGAAAATCACCTAATTGGATTACCGATGATAGAAAATCACTTATTATATGCACAAGATTAGTTAAAAACCCTAATTGGATTAGAATAAGCCTAGGGAGGACAAAAATGACCTAAATGTGCAACCAATGACAGAAAATCACATATTGGATGCACAAGATTGGTTAAAAACCCTAATTGGATTAGAATAAGCCTAGGGAGGACGAAAATGACCTAAATGTTCATCCAATGACACAAAATGACACAAAATCACATATTGGATGCACAAGATTGGTTAAAAACCCTAATTGGATTAGAATAAGCCTAGGGAGAACGAAAATGACCTAAATGTGCAACCAATGACACAAAATCACATATTGGACGCACAAGATTGTTTAAAAACCCTAATTGGATTAGAATAAGCATAGGGAGGACGAAAATGACCTACATGTTCAACCAATGACACAAAATCACATATTGGATGCACAAGATTGGTTAAAAACCCTAAGTGGATTAGAATAAGCCTAGAGAGGACGAAAATGACCTAAATGTACAACCAATGACACAAAATCACATATTGGATGCACAAGATTGGTTAAAAACCCTAATTGGATTAGAATAAGCCTAGGGAGGACGAATATGACCTAAATGTGCAACCAATGACACAAAATCACATATTGGATGCACAAGATTGGTTAAAAACCCTAATTGGATTAGAATAAGCCTATGGAGGACGAAAATGACCTAAACGTTCAACCAATGACACAAAACGACACCAAATCACATATTGGATGCACAAGATTGGTTAAAAACCCTAATTGGATTAGAATAAGTCTAGCGAGGACAAAAATGACCCAATTAGATTACCAATAACACAAAATCACTTATTATATGCACAAGATTGGTTAAAAACCCTAATTGGATTAGAATAAGCCTAGGGAGGACGAAAATGAGCTAAATGTGCAACCAATGACACAAAATCACATATTGGACGCACAAGATTGTTTAAAAACCCTAATTGGATTAGAATAAGCATAGGGAGGACGAAAATGACCTACATGTTCAACCAATGATACAAAATGACACAAAATCACATATTGGATGCACAAGATTGGTTAAAAACCCAAAGTGGATTAGAATAAGCCTAGAGAGGACGAAAATGACCTAAATGTACAACCAATGACTCAAAATCACATATTGGATGCACAAGATTGGTTAAAAACCCTAATTGGATTAGAATAAGCCTAGCGAGGACGAAAATCACCTAATTGGATTACCGATGACAGAAAATCACTTATTATATGCACAAGATTGGTTAAAAACCCTAATTGGATTAGAATAAGCCTAGCGAGGACAAAAATGACCTAAATGTGCAACCAATGACACAAAATCACATATTGGATGCACAAGATTGGTTAAAAACCCTAATTGGATTAGAATAAGCCTAGGGAGGACGAAAATGACCTAAATGTTCAACCAATGACAAAAAATGACACAAAATCACATATTGGATGCACAAGATTGGTTAAAAACCCTAATTGGATTAGAATAAGCCTAGCGAGGACGAAAATCACCTAATTGGATTACCGATGATAGAAAATCACTTATTATATGCACAAGATTAGTTAAAAACCCTAATTGGATTAGAATAAGCCTAGGGAGGACAAAAATGACCTAAATGTGCAACCAATGACAGAAAATCACATATTGGATGCACAAGATTGGTTAAAAACCCTAATTGGATTAGAATAAGCCTAGGGAGGACGAAAATGACCTAAATGTTCATCCAATGACACAAAATGACACAAAATCACATATTGGATGCACAAGATTGGTTAAAAACCCTAATTGGATTAGAATAAGCCTAGGGAGAACGAAAATGACCTAAATGTGCAACCAATGACACAAAATCACATATTGGACGCACAAGATTGTTTAAAAACCCTAATTGGATTAGAATAAGCATAGGGAGGACGAAAATGACCTACATGTTCAACCAATGACACAAAATCACATATTGGATGCACAAGATTGGTTAAAAACCCTAAGTGGATTAGAATAAGCCTAGAGAGGACGAAAATGACCTAAATGTACAACCAATGACACAAAATCACATATTGGATGCACAAGATTGGTTAAAAACCCTAATTGGATTAGAATAAGCCTAGGGAGGACGAAAATGACCTAAATGTTCAACCAATGACCCAAAATGACACAAAATCACATATTGGATGCACAAGATTAGTTAAAAACCCTAATTGGATAAGAATAAGCCTAGGGAGGACGAAAATGACCTAAATGTGCAACCAATGACACAAAATCACATATTGGACGCACAAGATTGTTTAAAAACCCTAATTGGATTAGAATAAGCCTAGAGAGGATGAAAATGACCTAAATGTACAACCAATGACACAAAATCACATATTGGATGCACAAGATTGGTTAAAAACCCTAATTCGATTAGAATAAGCCTAGGGAGGACGAAAATGAGCTAAATGTTCAACCAATGACACAAAATGACACAAAATCACATATTGGATGCACAAGATTGGTTAAAAACCCTAAGTGGATTAGAATAAGCCTAGAGAGGACGAAAATGACCTAAATGTACAACCAATGACACAAAATCACATATTGGATGCACAAGATTGGTTAAAAACCCTAATTGGATTAGAATAAGCCTAGCGAGGACGAAAATCACCTAATTGGATTACCGATGACAGAAAATCACTTATTATATGCACAAGATTGGTTAAAAACCCTAATTGGATTAGAATAAGCCTAGCGAGGACAAAAATGACCTAAATGTGCAACCAATGACACAAAATCACATATTGGATGCACAAGATTGGTTAAAAACCCTAATTGGATTAGAATAAGTCTAGGGAGGACGAAAATGACCTAAATGTTCAACCAATGACAAAAAATGACACAAAATCACATATTGGATGCACAAGATTGGTTAAAAACCCTAATTGGATTAGAATAAGCCTAGCGAGGACGAAAATGGACTAATTGGATTACCAATGACACAAAATCACTTATTATATGTTCAAGATTGGTTAAAAACCCTAATTGGATTAGAATAAGCCTAGGGAGGACAAAAATGACCTAAATGTGCAACCAATGACACAAAATCACATATTGGATGCACAAGATTGGTTAAAAACCCTAATTGGATTAGAATAAGCCTAGGGAGGACGAAAATGACCTAAATGTTCATCCAATGACATAAAATGACACAAAATCACATATTGGATGCACAAGATTGGTTAAAAACCCTAATTGGATTAGAATAAGCCTAGGGAGAACGAAAATGACCTAAATGTGCAACCAATGACACAAAATCACATATTGGACGCACAAGATTGTTTAAAAACCCTAATTGGATTAGAATAAGCATAGGGAGGACGAAAATGACCTACATGTTCAACCAATGACACAAAATCACATATTGGATGCACAAGATTGGTTAAAAACCCTAAGTGGATTAGAATAAGCCTAGAGAGGACGAAAATGACCTAAATATACAACCAATGACACAAAATCACATATTGGATGCACAAGATTGGTTAAAAACCCTAATTGGATTAGAATAAGCCTAGGGAGGACGAAAATGACCTAAATGT
>JBBPBQ010020321.1:15505041-15529128 GCA_037974755.1 Cicer yamashitae | reverse complement strand
TGCACAAGATTGGTTAAAAACCCTAAGTGGATTAGAATAAGCCTAGAGAGGACGAAAATGACCTAAATATACAACCAATGACACAAAATCACATATTGGATGCACAAGATTGGTTAAAAACCCTAATTGGATTAGAATAAGCCTAGGGAGGACGAAAATGACCTAAATGTGCAACCAATGACACAAAATCACATATTGGATGCACAAGATTGGTTAAAAACCCTAATTGGATTAGAATAAGCCTATGGAGGACGAAAATGACCTAAACGTTCAACCAATGATACAAAACGACACAAAATCACATATGGGATGCACAAGATTGGTTAAAAACCCTAATTGGATTAGAATAAGTCTAGCGAGGACAAAAATGACCTAAATGTGCAACCAATGACACAAAATCACATATTGGATGCACAAGATTGGTTAAAAACCCTAATTGGATTAGAATAAGCCTAGCGAGGACGAAAATTACCTAATTGGATTACCGATGACAGAAAATCACTTATTATATGCACAAGATCGGTTAAAAACCTTAATTGGATTAGAATAAGCCTAGGGAGGACGAAAATGACATAAATGTTCAACCAATGACACAAAATGAACCAAAATCACATATTGGATGCACAAGATTGGTTAAAAACCCTAATTGGATTAGAATAAGCCTAGGGAGGACGAAAATGACCTAAATGTGCAACAAATGACACAAAATCACATATTGGATGCACAAGATTGGTTAAAAACCCTAATTGGATTAGAATAAGCCTATGGAGGACGAAAATGACCTAAACGTTCAACCAATGATACAAAACGACACAAAATCACATATTGGATGCACAAGATTGGTTAAAAACCCTAATTGGATTAGAATAAGTCTAGCGAGGACAAAAATGACCTAAATGTGCAACCAATGACACAAAATCACATATTGGATGCACAAGATTGGTTAAAAACCCTAATTGGATTAGAATAAGCCTAGCGAGGACGAAAATTACCTAATTGGATTACCGATGACAGAAAATCACTTATTATATGCACAAGATCGGTTAAAAACCTTAATTGGATTAGAATAAGCCTAGGGTGGACGAAAATGACCTAAATGTTCAACCAATGACACAAAATGAACCAACATCACATATTGGATGCACAAGATTGGTTAAAAACCCTAATTGGATTAGAATAAGCTTAGGGAGGGCGAAAATGACCTAAATGTTCAACCAATGACCCAAAATGACACAAAATCACATATTGGATGCACAAGATTGGTTAAAAACCCTAATTGGATTAGAATAAGCCTAGGGAGGACGAAAATGACCTAAACGTTGAACCAATGACACAAAACAACACAAAATCACATATTGGATGCACAAGATAGGTTAATAACCCTAATTGGATTAGAATAAGTCTAGCGAGGACAAAAATGACCCAATTGGATTACCAATGACACAAAATCACTTACTATATGCACAAGATTGGTTAAGAACCCTAATTGGATTAGAATAAGCCTAGGGAGGACGAATATGACCTAAATGTGCAACCAATGACACAAAATCACATATTGGATGCACAAGATTGGTTAAAAACCCTATTTGCATTAGAACAAGCATAGGGAGGACGAAAATGACCTAAATGTTCAACCAATGACACAAAATGACACAAAATCGTATATTGGATGCACAAGATTGGTTAAAAATCCTAATTGGATTAGAATAAGGCTAGGGAGGACGAAAATGACCTAAATGTGCAACCAATAACACAAAATCACATATTGGATGCACAAGATTGGTTAAAAACCCTAATTGGATTAGAATAAGCCTAGCGAGGACGAAAATCACCTAATTGGATTACCAATGACACAAAATCACTTATTATATGCACAAGATTGGTTAAGAACCCTAATTGGATTAGAATAAGCCTAGGGAGGACGAAAATGACCTAAATGTTCAACCAATGAAACAAAATCACATATTGGGTGCACAAGATTGGTTAAAAACCCTAATTGCATTAGAACAAGCATAGGGAGGACGAAAATGACCTAAATGTTTAACCAATGACACAAAATGACACAAAATCACATATTGGATGCACAAGATTGGTTAAAAACCCTAATTGGATTAGAATAAGCCTAGGGAGGACGAAAATTACCTAAATGTGCAACCAATGACACAAAATCACATATTGGATGCACTAGATTGGTTAAAAACCCTAATTGGATTAGAATAAGCCTAGGGAGTACGAAAAATGACTTAAATGTTCAACCAATGACACAAAATGACACTAAATCACATATTGGATGCACAAGATTCGTGAATAACCCTAATTGGATTAGAATAACCACTGCGAGGACAAAATGACATAATTGGATTACCAATGACACATAATCACTTATTATATGCACAAGATTGGTTAAAAATCCTAATTGGATTAGAATAAGCCTAGGGAGGACGAAAATGACCTAAATGTGCAACCAATGACACAAAATCACATATTGCATGCAAAAGATTGGTTAAAAACCCTAATTGGATAAGAATAAGCCTAGGGAGGGCGAAAATGACTTAAATGTTCAACCAATGACACAAAATCACATATTGGATGCACAAGATTGGTTAAAAACCCTAATTGGATTAGAATAAGCCTAGGGAGGACGAAAATGATCTAAATGTGCAACCAATGACACAAAATCACATATTGGATGCACAAGATTGGTTAAAAACCCTAATTGGATTAGAATAAGCGTAGGGAGGACGAAAATTACCTAAATATGCAACCAATGACACAAAATCACATATTCGATGCACAAGATTGGTTAAAAACCCTAATTGGATTAGAATAAGCCTAGGGAGGACGAAAATGACCTAAATGTTCAACCAATGACACAAAATGACACAAAATCACATATTGGATGCACAAGATTTGTTAAAAACCTTAATTGGATTAGAATAAGCCTAGGGAGGACGAAAATGACCTAAATGTTCAACCAATGACACAAAATGACACAAAATCACATATTGGATGCACAAGATTGGTTAAAAACCCTAATTGGATTAGAATAAGCCTAGGGAGGACGAAAATGACCTAAATGTTCAACCAAGGACATAAAATGACACAAAATCACATATTGGATGCACAAGATTGGTTAAAAACCCTAATTGGATTAGAATAAGCCTAGGGAGGACGAAAATGACCTAAATGTTCAACCAATGATACAAAATGACACAAAATCACATATTGGATGCACAAGATTGGTTAAAAACCCTAATTGGATTAGAATAAGGCAAGGGAGGACGAAAATGACCCAAAGGTTCAACCAATGACACAAAATGACACAAAATCACATATTGGATGCACAAGTTTGGTTAAAAACCCTAATTGGATTAGAATAAGCCTAGGGAGGACTAAAATGACCTAAATGTTCAACCAATGACACAAAATCACATATTGGATGCACAAGATTGGTTAAAAACCCTAATTTGATTAGAATAAGCTTAGGGTGAACGAAAATGACCTAAATGTTCAACCAATGACACAAAATGACACAAAATCACATATTGGATGCACAAGATTGGTTAAAAACCCTAATTGGATTAGAATAAGCCTAGGGAGGACGAAAATGACCTAAATGTTCAACCAATGACACAAAATGACACAAAATCACATATTGGATGCACAAGATTGGTTAAAAACCCTAATTGGATTAGAATAAGCCTAGGGAGGACGAAAATGACCTAAATGTTTAACCAATGACAGAAAATCACATATTGGATGCACAAGATTGGTTAAAAACCCTAATTGGATTAGAATAAGCCTAGGGAGGACGAAAATGACCTAAATGTTCAACCAATGACACAAAATCACATATTGTATGCACAAGATTGGTTAAAAACCCTAATTTGATTAGAATAAGCCTAGGGAGGACGAAAATGACCTAAATGTTCAACCAATGACACAAAATGACACAAAATCACATATTGGATGCACAAGATTGGTTAAAAACCCTAAATGGATTAGAATAAGCCTAGGGAGGATGAAAACGACCTAAATGTTCAACCAATGACACAAAATGACATATTAAATGCACAAGATTGGTTAAAAACCCTAATTGGATTAGAATAAGCCTAGGGAGGACAAAAATGACCTAAATGTTCAACCAATGACAGAAAATGACACAAAATCACATATTGGATGCACAAGATTGGTTAAAAACCCTAATTGGATTAGAATAAGCCTAGGGAGGACGAAAATGACCTAAATGTTCAACCAATGACACAAAATCACATATTGGATGCACAAGATTGGTTAAAAACCCTAATTGGATTAGAATAAGCCTAGGGACGACAAAAATGACCTAAATGATCAACCAATGACACAAAATAACACAAAATCACATATTGGATGCACATGATTGGTTAAAAACCGTAATTGCATTAGAATAAGCCTAGGGAGGACGAAAATGACCTAAATGTTCAACCAATGACACAAAATGACACAAAATCACATATTGGATGCACAAGATTGGTTAAAAACCCTAATTGGATTAGAATAAGCCTAGGGAGGACGAAAATGACCTAAATGTTCAACCAATGACACAAAATGACACAAAATCACATATTGGATGCACAAGATTGGTTAAAAACTCTAATTGGATTAGAATAAGCCTAGCGAGGACGAAAATGACCTAATTGGGTTACCAATGAAATAAAATCACTTATTATGTGCACAAGATTGGTTAAAAACCCTAATTGGATTAGAATAAGCCTAGGGAGGACGAAAATGACCTAAATGTGCAACCAATGACACAAAATCACATATTGGATGCACAAGATTGGTTAAAAACCCTAATTAGATTAGAATAAGCCTAGGGAGGACGAAAATGACCTAAATGTTCAACCAATGACACAAAATCACATATTGGATGCACAAGATTGGTTAAAAACCCTAATTGGATTAGAATAAGGCTAGGGAGGACGAAAATGACCTAAATGTTCAACCGATGACACAAAATCACATATTGGAAGCACAAGATTGGTTAAAAACCCTAATTGGATTAGAATAAGCCTAGGGAGGACGAAAATGACCTAAATGTTCAACCAATGACACAAAATGACACAAAATCACATATTGGATGCACAAGATTGGTTAAAAACCCTAATTGGATTAGAATAAGCCTAGGGAGGACGAAAATGACCTAAACGTTCAACCAATGACACAAAATCACATATTGGATGCACAAGATTGGATAAAAACCCTAATTAAATTAGAATAAGCCTAGGGAGGACGAAAATGACCTAAATGTTCAACCAATGACACAAAATGACTTATTGGATGCACAACATTGTTTAAAACCCCTAATTGGATTAGAATAAGCCTAGGGAGGACGAAAATGACCTAAATGTTCAACCAATGACACAAAATGACACAAAATCACATATTGGATGCACAAGATTGGTTAAAAACCCTAATTGGATTAGAATAAGCCTAGGGAGGACGAAAATGACCTAAATGTTCAACCAATGACACAAAATGACACAAAATCACATATTGGATGCACAAGATTGGTTAAAAACCCTAATTGGATTAGAATAAGCCTAGGGAGGACGAAAATGACCTAAATGTTCAACCAATGACACAAAACAACACATAATCACATATTGGATGCACAAGATTGGTTAAAAACCCTAATTGGATTAGAATAAGCCTGTGGAGGACGAAAATGACCTAAATGTTCAACCAATGACACAAAATCACATATTGGACGCACAAGATTGGTTAAAAACGCTAATTGGATTAGAATAAGCCTAGGGAGGACGAAAATGACCTAAATTTTCAACCAATGACACCAAATCACATATTGGATGCACAAGATTGGTTAAAAACCCTAATTGGATTAGAATAAGCCTAGGGAGGACGAAAATGACCTAAATGTTCAACCAATGACACAAAATGACACAAAATCACATATTGGATGCACAAGATTGGTTAAAAACCCTAATTGGATTAGAATAAGCCTAGGGAGGACGAAAATGACCTAAATGTTCAACCAATGACACAAAATGACACAAAAACACATATTGGATGCACAAGATTGGTTAAAAACCCTAATTGGATTAGAATAAGCCTAGGGAAGACGAAAATGACGTAAATGTTCAACCATTGACACAAAATGATACAAAATCACATATTGGATGCACAAGATTGGTTAAAAACCCTAATTGGATTAGAATAAGCCTAGGGAGGACGAAAATGACCTAAATGTTCAACCAATGACACAAAATGACACAAAATCACATATTGGATGCACAAGATTGGTTAAAAACCCTAATTGGATTAGAATAAGCCTAGGGAGGACGAAAATGACCTAAATGTTCAACCAATGACACAAAATGACACAAAATCACATATTGGATGCACAAGATTGGTTAAAAATCCTAATTGGATTAAAATAACCCTAGGGAGGACGAAAATGACCTAAATGTTGAACCAATGACACAAAATGACACAAAATCACATATTGGATGCAGAAGATTGGTTAAAAACCCTAAATGGAATAGAATAAGCCTAGGGAGGACGAAAATGAACTAAATGTTCAACCAATGACACAAAATCACATATTGGATGCACAAGATTGGTTAAAAACCCTAATTGGATTAGAATAAGCCTAGGGAGGACGAAAATGACCTAAATGTTCAACCAATGACACAAAATGACACAAAATCACATATTGGATGCACAAGATTGGTTAAAAACCCTTATTGGATTAGAAAAACCTAGGGAGGACGAAAATGACCTAAATGTTCAACCAATGACACAAAATGACACAAAATCACATAATCGATGCACAAGATTGGTTAAAAACCCTAATTGTATTAGAATAAGCCTAGGGAGGACCAAAATGACCTAAATGTTCAACCAATGACACAAAATCACATATTGGATGCACAAGATTGGTTAAAAACCCTAATTGGATTACAATAAGCCTAGGGAGGACGAAAATGACCTAAATGTTCAACCAATGACACAAAATGGCACAAAATCACATATTGGATGCACAAGATTGGTTAAAAACCCTAATTGGATTAGAATAAGCCTAGCAAGGACGAAAATGACCTAATTGGATTACCAATGACATAAAATCACTTATTATATGCACAAGATTGGTTAAAAACCCTAATTGGATTAGAATAAGCCTAGCGAGGACGAAAATGACCTAATTGGATTACCAATAACATAAAATCACTTATTATATGCACAAGATTGGTTAAAAACCCTAATTGGATTAGAATAAGCCTAGGGAGGACGAAAATGACCTAAATGTGCAACCAATGACACAAAATCACATATTGGATGCACAAGATTGGTTAAAAATCCTAATTGGATTAGAATAAGCCTAGGGAGGACGAAAATGACCTAAATGTTCAACCAATGACCCAAAATGACACAAAATCACATATTGGATGCACAAGATTGGTTAAAAACCCTAATTGGATTAGAATAAGCCTAGGGAGGACGAAAATGACTTAAACGTTCAACCAATGACACAAAACAACACAAAATCACATATTGGATGCAAAAGATTGGTTAAAAACCCTAATTGGATTAGAATAAGCCTAGGGAGGAGGAAAATTACCTAAATGTGCAACCAATGACACAAAATCACATATTCGATGCACAAGATTGGTTAAAAACCCTAATTGGATTAGAATAAGCCTAGGGAGTACGAAAATGACTTAAATGTTCAACCAATAACACAAAATGACATAAAATCACATATTGGATGCACAAGATTCGTTAATAACCCTAATTGGATTAGAATAAGCACTGCGAGGACAAAATGACATAATTGGATTACCAATGACACAAAATCACTTATTATATGCAAAAGATTGGTTAAAAATCCTAATTGGATTAGAATAAGCCTAGGGAGGACAAAAATAACCTAAATGTGCAACCAATGACACAAAATCCCACATTGGATGCACAAGAATGGTTAAAAACCCTAATTGGAATAGAATAAGCCTAGGGAGGACGTAAATGACCTAAATGTTCAACCAATGACACAAAATGATACAAAATCACATATTGGTTGCACAAGATTGGTTAAAAACCCTAATTGGATTAAAATAAGCCTAGCGAGGACGAAAATGACCTAATTCGATTACCATTGACACAAAATCACTTATTATATGCACAAGATTGGTTAAAAACCCTAATTGGATTAGAATAAATCTAGCGAGGACAAAAATGACCCAATTCGATTACCAATGACACAAAATCACCTATTATATGCACAAGATTGGTTAAGAACCCTAATTGGATTAGAATAAGCCAAGGGAGGACGAAAATGACCTAAATGTGCAACCAATGACACAAAACAACACAAAATCACATATTGGATGCACAAGATTGGTTAAAAACCCTATTTGCATTAGAACAAGCATAGGGAGGACGAAAATGACCTAAATGTTCAACCAATGACACAAAATGACACAAAATCGTATATTGGATGCACAAGATTGGTTAAAAACCCTAATTGGATTAGAATAAGCCTAGCGAGGACGAAAATGACCTAATTGGATTACCATTGACACAAAATCACATATTATATGCACAAGATTGGTTAAAAACCCTAATTGGATTAGAATAAGCCTAGGGAGGACGAAAATGACCTAAATGTGCAACCAATGACACAAAATCACATATTGGATGCATAAGATTGGTTAAAAACCCTAACTGGATAAGAATAAGACTAGGGAGGGCCAAAATGACTTAAATGTTCAACCAATGATACAAAATCACATATTGGATGCACAAGATTGGTTAAAAACCCTAATTGGATTAGAATAAGCCTAGGGAGGACGAAAAAAACCTAAATGTGCAACCAATGACACAAAATCACATATTGGATGCACAAGATTGGTTAAAAACCCTAATTGGATTAGAATAAGCCTAGGGAGGACGAAAATGACCTAAATGTTCAACCAATGACCCAAAATGCACAAAATCACATATTGGATGCACAAGATTGGTTAAAAACCCTAATTGGATTAGAATAAGCCTAGGTAGGACGAAAATGACCTAAACGTTCAACCAATGACACAAAACAACACAAAATCACATATTGGATGCACAAGATTGGTTAAAAACCCTAATTTGATTAGAATAAGCCTAGCGAGGACGAAAATGACCTAATTGGATTACCATTGACACAAAATCACTTATTATATGCACAAGATTGGTTAAAAACCCTAATTGGATTAGAATTAGCCTAGGGAGGACGAAAATGACCTAAATGTGCAACCAATGACACAAAATCACATATTGGATGCACAAGATTGGTTAAAAACCCTAATTGGATTAGAATAAGCCTAGGGAGGACGAAAATTACCTAAATGTGCAACCAATGACACAAAATCACATATTCGATGCACAAGATTGGTTAAAAACCCTAATTGGATTAGAATAAGCCTAGGGAGGACGAAAATGACCTAAATGTTCAACCAATGACACAAAATCACATATTGGATGCACAAGATTGGTTAAAAACCCTAATTGGATTAGAATAAGCCTAGGGAGGACAAAAATGACCTAAATGTTCAACCAATTACACAAAATCACATATAGGATGCACAAGATAGGTTAAAAACCCTAATTGGATTAGAATAAGCCTAGGGAGGACGAAAATGACCTAAATGTTCAACCAATGACACAAAATCACATATTGGATGCACAAGATTGGTTAAAAACCCTAATTGGATTAGAATAAGCCTAGGGAGGACGAAAATGACCTAAATGTTCAACCAATGACACAAAATCACATATTGGATGCACAAGATTGGTTAAAAACCCTAATTGGATTAGAATAAGCCTAGGGAGGATGAAAATGACCTAAATGTTCAACGAATGACACAAAATCACATATTGGATGCACAAGATTGGTTAGAAACCCTAATTGGATTAGAATAAGCCTAGGGAGGACGAAAATGACCTAAATGTTCAACCAATGACACATAATCTCATATTGGATGCACAAGATTGGTTAAAAACCCTAATTGGATTAGAATAAGCCTAGGGAGGACGAAAATGACCTAAATGTTCAACCAATGACACAAAATCACATATTGGATGCACAAGATTGGTTAAAAACCCTAATTGGATTAGAATAAGCCTAGGGAGGACGAAAATGACCTAAATGTTCAACCAATAACACAAAATGACACAAAATCACATATTGGATGCACAAGATTGGTTAAAAACCCTATTTGGATTAGAAAAAAACCTAGGGAGGACGAAAATGACCTAAATGTTCAACCAATGACACAAAATGACACAGAATCACATATTGGATGCACAAGATTGGTTAAAAACCCTAATTGGATTAGAATAAGCCTAGGGAGGACGAAAATGACCTAAATGTTCAACCAATGACACAAAATCACATATTGGATGCACAAGATTGGTTAAAAACCCTAATTGGATTAGAATAAGCCTAGGGAGGACGAAAATGACCTAAATGTTCAACCAATGACACAAAATCACATATTGGATGCACAAGATTGGTTAAAAACCCTAATTGGATTAGAATAAGCCTAGGAAGGACGAAAATGACCTAAATGTTCAACCAATGACACAAGATGACACAAAATCACATATTGGATGCACAAGATTGGTTAAAAACCCTAATTGGATTAGAATAAGCCTAGGGAGGACGAAAATGACCTAAATGTTCAACCAATGACAAAAAATCACATATTGGATGCACAAGATTGGTTAAAAACCCTAATTGGTTAGGATAAGCCTAGGGAGGATGAAAATGACCTAAATGTTCAACCAATGACACAAAATGACACAAAATCACATATTGGATGCACAAGTTTGGTTAAAAACCATAATTGGATTAGAATAAGCCTAGAGAAGACGAAAATGACCTAAATGTTCAACCAATGACACAAAATGACACAAAATCACATATTGGATGCACAAGATTGGTTAAAAACCCTAATTGGATTAGAATAAGCCTAGGGAGGACGAAAATGACCTAAATGTTCAACCAACGACACAAAATCACATTTTGGATGCACAAGATTGGTTAAAAACCCTAATTGGATTAGAATAAGCCTAGGGAGGACGAAAATGACCTAAATGTTCAACCAATGACACAAAATCACATATTGGATGCACAAGATTGGTTAAAAACCCTAATTGGATTAGAATAAGCCTAGGGAGAACAAAAATGACCTAAATATTCAACCAATGACAAAAAATCACATATTGGATGCACAAGATTGGTTAAAAACCCTAATTGGATTAGAATAAGCCTAGGGAGGACGAAAATGACCTAAATGTTCAACCAATGACACAAAATCACATATTGGATGCACAAGATTGGTTAAAAACCCTAATTGGATTAGAATAAGCCTTTGGAGCATGAAAATGACCTAAATGTTCAACCAATGACACAAAATCACATATTGGATGCACAAGATTGGTTAAAAACCCTAATTGGATTAGAATAAGCCTAGGGAGGACGAAAATGACCTAAATGTTCAACCAATGACACAAAATCACATATTGGATGCACAAGATTGGTTAAAAACCCTAATTGGATTAGAATAAGCCTAGGGAGGACGAAATTGACCTAAAAGTTCAACCAATGACACAAAATCACATATTGGATGCACAAGATTGGTTAAAAACCCTAATTGGATTAGAATAAGCCTAGGGAGGACGAAAATGACCTAAATGATCAACCAATAACACAAAATGACACAAAATCACATATTGGATGCACATGATTGGTTAAAAACCATAATTGGATTAGAATAAGTCTAGGGAGGACGAAAATGACCTAAATGTTCAACCAATGACACAAAATGACACAAAATCACATATTGGATGCACAAGATTGGTTAAAAACCCTAATTGGATTAGAATAAGCCTAGGGAGGACGAAAATGACCTAAATGTTCAACCAATGACACAAAATCACATATTGGATGCACAAGATTGGTTAAAAACCCTAATTGGGTTAGAATTAGCCTATGGAGGACGAAAATGACCTAAATGTTCAACCAATGACACAAAATGACACAAAATCACATATTGGATGCACAAGATTGGTTAAAAACCCTAATTGGATTAGAATAAGCCTAGGGAGGACGAAAATGACCTTAATGTTCAACCAATGACACAAAATGACACAAAATCACATATTGGATGCACAAGATTGGTTAAAAACCCTAATTGGATTAGAATAAGCCTAGGGAGGACGAAAATGACCTAAATGTGCAACCAATGACACAAAATCACATATTGGATGCACAAGATTGGTTAAAAACCCTAATTGGATTAGAATAAGCCTAGGGAGGACGAAAATGACCTAAATGTTCAACCAGTGACCCAAAATGACACAAAATCACATATTGGATGCACAAGAATGGTTAAAAACCCTAATTGGATTAGAATAAGCCTAGCGAGGACGAAAATGACCTAATTGGATTACCAATGACACAAAATCACATATTATATGCACAAGATTGGTTAAAAACCCTAATTGGATTAGAATAAGCCTAGGGAGGACGAAAATGACCTAAATGTTCAACCAATGACACAAAATGACACAAAATCACATATTGGATGCACAAGATTGTTTAAAAACCCTAATTGGATTAGAATAAGCCTACCTAGGACGAAAATGACCTAATTGGATTACCAATGACACAAAATCACTTATTATATGCCCAAGATTGGTTAAAAACCCTAATTGGATTAGAATAAGCCTAGGGAGGACGAAAATGACCTAAATGTGCAACCAATGACACAAAATCACATATTGGATGCACAAGATTGTTTAAAAACCCTAATAGGATTACAATAAGCCTAGCGAGGACGAAAATGACCTAATTGGATTACCAATGACACAAAATCACATATTTGATGCATAAGATTAGTTAAAAACCCTAATTGGATTAGAATAAGCCTAGCGAGGACGAAAATGACCTAATTGGATTACCAATGACACAAAATCACATATTATATGCACAAGATTGGTTAAAAACCCTAATTGGATTAGAATAAGCCTAGGGAGGACGAAAATGACCTAAATGTGCAACCAATGACACAAAATCACATATTGGATGCACAAGATTGGTTAAAAACCCTAATTGGATTAGCATAAGCCTAAGGAGGACGAAAATGACCTAAATGTTCAACCAATGACACAAAATGATACAAAATCACATATTGGATGCACAAGATTGGTTAAAAACCCTAATTGGATTAGAATAAGCCTAGCGAGGACGAAAATGACCTAATTGGATTACCATTGACACAAAATCACATATTATATGCACAAGATTGGTTAAAAACCCTAATTGGATTAGAATAAGCCTAGGGAGGACGAAAATGACCTAAATGTGCAACGAATGACACAAAATCACATATTGGATGCATAAGATTGGTGAAAAACCCAAATTGGATAAGAATAAGCCTAGGGAGGGCGAAAATCACTTAAATGTTCAACCAATGACACAAAATCACATATTGGATGCACAAGATTGGTTAAAAACCCTAATTGGATTAGAATAAGCCTAGGGAAGACGAAAATGACCTAAATGTGCAACCAATGACACAAAATCACATATTGGATGCACAAGATTGGTTAAAAACCCTAATTGGATTAGAATAAGCCTAGGGAGGACGAAAATGTCCTAAATGTTCAACCAATGACCCAAAATGACACAAAATCACATATTGGATGCACAAGATTGGTTAAAAACCCTAATTGGATTAGAATAAGCCTAGGGAGGACGAAAATGACCTAAACGTTCAACCAATGACACAAAACAACACAAAATCACATATTGGATGCACAAGATTGGTTAAAAACCCTATTTGCATTAGAACAAGCATAGGGAGGACGGAAATGACCTAAATGTTCAACCAATGACACAGAATCACTTACTATATGCACAAGATTGGTTAAGAACCCTAATTGGATTAGAATAAGCCTAGGGAGGACGAATATGACCTAAATGTGCAACCAATGACACAAAATCACATATTGGATGCACAAGTTTGGTTAAAAACCCTATTTGCATTAGAACAAGCATAGGGAGGACGAAAATGACCTAAATGTTCAACCAATGACACAAAATGACACAAAATCGTATATTGGATGCACAAGATTGGTTAAAAATCCTAATTGGATTAGAATAAGGCTAGGGAGGACGTAAATGACCTAAATGTGCAACCAATAACACAAAATCACATATTGGATGCACAAGATTGATTAAAAACCCTAATTGGATTAGAATAAGCCTAGCGAGGACGAAAATCACCTAATTGGATTACCAATGACACAAAATCACTTATTATATGCACAAGATTGGTTAAGAACCCTAATTGGATTAGAATAAGCCTAGGGAGGACGAAAATGACCTAAATGTTCAACCAATGAAACAAAATCACATATTGGATGCACAAGATTGGTTAAAAACCCTAATTGCATTAGAACAAGCATAGGGAGGACGAAAATGACCTAAATGTTCAACCAATGACACAAAATCACATATTGGATGCACAAGATTGGTTAAAAACCCTAATTGGATTAGAATAAGGCTAGGGAGGACGAAAATGACCTAAATGTGCAACCAATGACACAAAATCACATATTGGATGCACAAGATTGGTTAAAAACCCTAATTGCATTAGAACAAGCATAGGGAGGACGAAAATGACCTAAATGTTCAACCAATGACACAAAATGACACAAAATCACATATTGGATGCACAAGATTGGTTAAAAACCCTAATTGGATTAGAATAAGCCTAGGGAGGACGAAAATGACCTAAATGTTCAACCAATGACACAAAATGACACAAAATCACATATTGGATGCACAAGATTGGTTAAAAACCCTAATTGGACTAGAATAAGCCTAGGGAGGACGAAAATGACCTAAATGTTTACCCAATGACACAAAATCACATATTGGACACCAAAGATAGGTTAAAAACCCTAATTGGATTAGAATAAGCCTAGGGAGGACGAAAATGACCTAAATGTTCAACCAATGACACAAAATTACACAAAATCAGATATTGGATGCACAAGATTGGTTAAAAACCCTAATTGGATTAGAATAAGCCTAGGGAGGACGAAAATGACCTAAATGTTCAACCAATGACACAAAATGACACAAAATCACACATTCGATGCACAAGATTGGTTAAAAACCTTAATTGGATTAGAATAAGCCTAGGGAGGGGGAAAATGACCTAAATGTTAAACCAATGACACAAAAGGACACAAAATCACATATTGGATGCACAAGATTGGTTAAAAACCCTAATTGGATTAGAATAAGCCTAGGGAGGACGAAAATGACCTAAATGTTCAACCAATGACACAAAATGACACTAAATCACATATTGGATGCACAAGATTGGTTAAAAACCCTAATTGGATTAGAATAAGCCTAGGGAGGACGAAAATGACCTAAATGTTCAACCAATGACACAATATGACACAAAATCACATATTGGATGCACAAGATTGGTTAAAAACCCTAATTGGATTAGAATAAGCCTAGGGAGGACGAAAATGACCTAAATGTTCAACCAATGACACAAAATCACATATTGGATGCACAAGATTGGTTAAAAACCCTAATTGGATTAGAATATGCCTATCGAGGACGAAAATGACCTAAATGTTCAACCAATGACACAAAATGACACAAAATCACATATTGGATGCACAAGATTGGTTAAAAACCCTAATTGGATTAGAATAAGCCTAGGGAGGACGAAAATGACCTAAATGTTCAACCAATGACACAAAATCACATATTGGATGCACAAGATTGGTTAAAAACCCTAATTGGATTAATAAGAGCGTAGGGAGGACGAATGACCTAAATGTTCAACCAATGACACAAAATGACACAAAATCACACATTGGATGCACAAGATTGGTTAAAAACCTTAATTGGATTAGAATAAGCCTAGGGAGGACGAAAATGACCTAAATGTTCAACCAATGACACGAAATCACATATTGGATGCACAAGATTGGTTAAAACCCTAATTGGATTAGAAAAGCCTAGCGAGGACGAAAATGACCTAAATATTCAACCAATGACACAAAATCACATATTGGATGCACAAGATTGGTTAAAACCCCAAATTGGATTAGAATAAGCCTAGGGAGGACGAAAAAAACCTAAATGTTCAACCAATGACACAAAATGACACAAAATCACATATTGGATGCACAAGATTGGTTAAAAACCCTAATTGGATTAGAATAAGCCTAGGGAGGACGAAAATGACCTAAATGTTCAACCAATGACACAAAATGACACAAAATCACATATTGGATGCACAAGATTGGTTAAAAATCCTAATTAGATTAAAATAACCCTAGGGAGGACGAAAATGACCTAAATGTTCAACCAATGACACAAAATGACACAAAATCACATATTGGATGCACAGGATTCGTGAAAAACCCTAATTGGATTAGAATAAGCCTGGGGAGGACGAAAATGACCTAAATGTTCAACCAATGACACAAAATGACACAAAATCACATATTGGATGCACAAGATTGGTTAAAAACCCTAATTGGATTAGAATAAGCCTAGGGAGGACGAAAATGACCTAAATGTTCAACCAATGACACAAAATGACACAAAATCACATATTGGATGCACAAGATTGGTTAAAAATCCTAATTGGATTAAAATAACCCTAGGGAGGACGAAAATGACCTAAATGTTGAACCAATGACACAAAATGACACAAAATCACATATTGGATGCAGAAGATTGGTTAAAAACCCTAAATGGAATAGAATAAGCCTAGGGAGGACGAAAATGAACTAAATGTTCAACCAATGACACAAAATCACATATTGGATGCACAAGATTGGTTAAAAACCCTAATTGGATTAGAATAAGCCTAGGGAGGACGAAAATGACCTAAATGTTCAACCAATGACACAAAATGACACAAAATCACATATTGGATGCACAAGATTGGTTAAAAACCCTAATTGGATTAGAATAAGCCTAGGGAGGACGAAAATGACCTAAATGTTCAACCAACGAGACAAAATGACACAAAGTCACATATTGGATGCACAAGATTGGTTAAAAACCCTAATTGGATTAGAATAAGCCTATGGAGGACGAAAATGACCTAAATGTTCAACCAACGACACAAAATGACACAAAATCACATATTGGATACACAAGATTGGTTAAAAACCCTAATTGGATTAGAATAAGCCTAGGGAGGACGAAAATGACCTAAATGTTCAACCAACGACACAAAATGACACAAAATCACATATTGGATGCACAAGATTGGTTAAAAACCCTAATTAGATTAGACTAAGCCTAAAGAAGATGAAAATGACCGAAATGTTCAACAATTGACACAAAATGACACAAAATCACATATTGGATGCACAAGATTGGTTAAAAACCCTAATTGGATTAGAATAAGCCTAGGGAGGACGAAAATGACCTAAATGTGCAACCAATGACACAAAATCACATATTGGATGCACAAGATTGGTTAAAAACCCTAATTGGATTAGCATAAGCCTAAGGAGGACGAAAATGACCTAAATGTTCAACCAATGACACAAAATGATACAAAATCACATATTGGATGCACAAGATTGGTTAAAAACCCTAATTGGATTAGAATAAGCCTAGCGAGGACGAAAATGACCTAATTGGATTACCATTGACACAAAATCACATATTATATGCACAAGATTGGTTAAAAACGCTAATTGGATTAGAATAAGCCTAGCAAGGCCAAAATCACCTAATTGGATTACGGATGACAGAAAATCAGTTTTTATATGCACAAGATTGGTTAAAAACCCTAATTGGATTAGAATAAGCCTAGGGAGGACGAAAATGACCTAAATGTTCAACCAATGACACAAAATGACACAAAATCACATATTGGATGCACAAGATTGGTTAAAAACCCTAATTGGATTAGAATAAGCCTAGGGAGGACAAAAATTACCTAAATGTGCAACCAATGACACAAAATCACATATTGGATGCACAAGATTGGTTAAAAACCCTAATTGGATTAGAATAAGCCTAGGGAGTACGAAAATGACTTAAATGTTCAACCAATAACACAAAATGACATAAAATCACATATTGGATGCAAAAGAATTGTTAAAAACCCTAATTGGATTAGAATAAGCCTAGCGAGGACGAAAATGACATAATTGGATTACCAATGACACAAAATCACTTATTATATGCACAAGATTGGTTAAAAACCCTAATTGGATTAGAATAAGTCTAGCGAGGACAAAAATGACCCAATTGGATTACCAATGACACAAAATCACTTATTATATGCACAAGATTGGTTAAGAAACCTAATTGGATTAGAATAAGCCTAGGGAGGACGAAAATGACCTAAATGTGCAACCAATGACTCAAAATCACATATTGGATGCACAAGATTGGTTAAAAACCCTAATTGCATTAGAACAAGCATAGGGAGGACGAAAATGACCTAAATGTTCAACCAATGACACAAAATGACACAAAATCACATATTGGATGCACAAGATTGGTTAAAAACCCTAATTGGATTAGAATAAGGCTAGGGAGGACGAAAATGACCTAAATGTGCAACCAATGACACAAAATCACATATTGGATGCACAAGATTGGTTAAAAACCCTAATTGGATTAGAACAAAAGCCTAGCGAGGACGAAAATCACCTAATTGGATTACCAATGACAGAAAATCACTTATTATATGCACAAGATTGGTTAAAAACCTAATTGGATTAGAATAAGCCTATGGAGGACGAAAATGACCTATATGTGCAACCAATGACACAAAATCACATATTGGATGCACAAGATTGGTTAAAAACCCTAATTGCATTAGAACAAGCATAGGGAGGATGAAAATGACCTAAATGTTCAACCAATGACACAAAATGACATATTGGATGCACAAGATTGGTTAAAAACCCTAATTGGATTGGAATAAGCCTAGGGAGGACGAAAATTACCTAAATGTGCAACCAATGACACAAAATCACATATTGGATGCACAAGATTGGTTAAAAACCCTAATTGGATTAGAATAAGCCTAGGGAGTACGAAAAATGACTTAAATGTTCAACCAATGACACAAAATGACATAAAATCACATATTGGATGCACAAGATTCGTTAATAACCCTAATTGGATTAGAATAAGCCTAGCGAGGACGAAATGACATAATTGGATTACCAATGACACAGAATCACTTATTATATGCACAAGATTGGTTAAAAATCCTAATTGCATTAGAATAAGCCTAGGGAGGACAAAAATAACCTAAATGTGCAACCAATGACACAAAATCACATATTGGATGCACAAGAATGGTTAAAAACCCTAATTGGAATAGAATAAGCATAGGGAGGACGTAAATGACCTAAATGTTCAACCAATGACACAAAATGATACCAAATCACATATGGGACGCACAAGATTGGTTAAAAACCCTAATTGGATTAAAATAAGCCTAGCGAGGACGAAAATGATCTAATTGCATTACCATTGACACAAAATCACTTATTATATGCACAAGATTGGTTAAAAACCCTAATTGGATTAGAATAAATCTAGCGAGGACAAAAATGACCCAATTCGATTACCAATGACACAAAATCACCTATTATATGCACAAGATTGGTTAAGAACCCTAATTGGATTAGAATAAGCCTAGGGAGGACGAAAATGACCTAAATGTGCAACCATTGACACAAAATCACATATTGGATGCACAAGATTGGTTAAAAACCCTAATTGGATTAGAACAAAAGCCTAGCGAGGACGAAAATCACCTAATTGGATTACCAATGACAGAAAATCACTTATTATATGCACAAGATTGGTTAAAAACCTAATTGGATTAGAATAAGCCTATGGAGGACGAAAATGACCTATATGTGCAACCAATGACACAAAATCACATATTGGATGCACAAGATTGGTTAAAAACCCTAATTGCATTAGAACAAGCATAGGGAGGATGAAAATGACCTAAATGTTCAACCAATGACACAAAATGACATATTGGATGCACAAGATTGGTTAAAAACCCTAATTGGATTGGAATAAGCCTAGGGAGGACGAAAATTACCTAAATGTGCAACCAATGACACAAAATCACATATTGGATGCACAAGATTGGTTAAAAACCCTAATTGGATTAGAATAAGCCTAGGGAGTACGAAAAATGACTTAAATGTTCAACCAATGACACAAAATGACATAAAATCACATATTGGATGCACAAGATTCGTTAATAACCCTAATTGGATTAGAATAAGCCTAGCGAGGACGAAATGACATAATTGGATTACCAATGACACAGAATCACTTATTATATGCACAAGATTGGTTAAAAATCCTAATTGCATTAGAATAAGCCTAGGGAGGACAAAAATAACCTAAATGTGCAACCAATGACACAAAATCACATATTGGATGCACAAGAATGGTTAAAAACCCTAATTGGAATAGAATAAGCATAGGGAGGACGTAAATGACCTAAATGTTCAACCAATGACACAAAATGATACCAAATCACATATGGGATGCACAAGATTGGTTAAAAACCCTAATTGGATTAAAATAAGCCTAGCGAGGACGAAAATGACCTAATTGCATTACCATTGACACAAAATCACTTATTATATGCACAAGATTGGTTAAAAACCCTAATTGGATTAGAATAAATCTAGCGAGGACAAAAATGACCCAATTCGATTACCAATGACACAAAATCACCTATTATATGCACAAGATTGGTTAAGAACCCTAATTGGATTAGAATAAGCCTAGGGAGGACGAAAATGACCTAAATGTGCAACCATTGACACAAAATCACATATTGGATGCACAAGATTGGTTAAAAACCCTAATTGGATTAGAACAAAAGCCTAGCGAGGACGAAAATCACCTAATTGGATTACCAATGACAGAAAATCACTTATTATATGCACAAGATTGGTTAAAAACCTAGTTGGATTAGAATAAGCCTATGGAGGACGAAAATGACCTATATGTGCAACCAATGACACAAAATCACATATTGGATGCACAAGATTGGTTAAAAACCCTAATTGCATTAGAACAAGCATAGGGAGGATGAAAATGACCTAAATGTTCAACCAATGACACAAAATGACATATTGGATGCACAAGATTGGTTAAAAACCCTAATTGGATTGGAATAAGCCTAGGGAGGACGAAAATTACCTAAATGTGCAACCAATGACACAAAATCACATATTGGATGCACAAGATTGGTTAAAAACCCTAATTGGATTAGAATAAGCCTAGGGAGTACGAAAAATGACTTAAATGTTCAACCAATGACACAAAATGACATAAAATCACATATTGGATGCACAAGATTCGTTAATAACCCTAATTGGATTAGAATAAGCCTAGCGAGGACGAAATGACATAATTGGATTACCAATGACACAGAATCACTTATTATATGCACAAGATTGGTTAAAAATCCTAATTGCATTAGAATAAGCCTAGGGAGGACAAAAATAACCTAAATGTGCAACCAATGACACAAAATCACATATTGGATGCACAAGAATGGTTAAAAATCCTAATTGGAATAGAATAAGCATAGGGAGGACGTAAATGACCTAAATGTTCAACCAATGACACAAAATGATACCAAATCACATATGGGATGCACAAGATTGGTTAAAAACCCTAATTGGATTAAAATAAGCCTAGCGAGGACGAAAATGACCTAATTGCATTACCATTGACACAAAATCACTTATTATATGCACAAGATTGGTTAAAAACCCTAATTGGATTAGAATAAATCTAGCGAGGACAAAAATGACCCAATTCGATTACCAATGACACAAAATCACCTATTATATGCACAAGATTGGTTAAGAACCCTAATTGGATTAGAATAAGCCTAGGGAGGACGAAAATTACCTAAATGTGCAACCAATGACACAAAATCACATATTGCATGCAAAAGATTGGTTAAAAACCCTAATTGGATAAGAATAAGCCTAGGGAGGGCGAAAATGACTTAAATGTTCAACCAATGACACAAAATCACATATTGGATGCACAAGATTGGTTAAAAACCCTAATTGGATTAGAATAAGGTTAGCGAGGACGAAAATGACATAATTGCATTACCAATGACACAAAATCACTTATTATATGCACAAGATTGGTTAAAAATCCTAATTGGATTAGAATAAGCCTAGGGAGGACAAAAATAACCTAAATGTGCAACCAATGACACAAAATCACATTTGGATGCACAAAAATGGTTAAAAACCCTAATTGGATTAGAATAAGCCTAGGGAGGACGAAAATGACCTAAATGTTCAACCAATGACACAAAATGATACAAAATCACATATTGGATGCACAAGATTGGTTAAAAACCCAAACTGGATTAGAATAAGCCTAGCGAGGATGAAAATGACCTAATTGGATTACCATTGACACAAAATCACATATTATATGCACAAGATTGGTTAAAAACCCTAATTGGATTAGAATAAGCCTAGGGAGGACGAAAATGACGTAAATGTGCAACCAATGACACAAAATCACATATTGGATGCATAAGATTGGTTAAAAACCCAAATTGGATAAGAATAAGCCTAGGGAGGGCGAAAATGACTTAAATGTTCAACCAATGACACAAAATCACATATTGGATGCACAAGATTGGTTAAAAACCATAATTGGATTAGAATAAGCCTAGGGAGGACGAAAATGACCTAAATGTGCAACCAATGACACAAAATCACATATTGGATGCACAAGATTGGTTAAAAACCATAATTGGATTAGAATAAGCCTAGGGAGGACGAAAATGACCTAAATGTTCAACCAATGACACAAAATCACATATTGGATGCACAAGATTAGTTATAAACCCTAATCGGATTAGAATAAGCCTAGGGAGGACGAAAATGACCTAAATGTTCAACCAATGACACAAAATCACATATTGGATGCACAAGTTTGGTTAAAAACCCTAATTGGATTAGAATAAGCCTAGGGAGGACGAAAATGACCTAAATGTGCAACCAATGACACAAAATCACATATTGGATGCACAAGATTGGTTAAAAACCCTAATTGGATTAGAATAAGCCTTGGGAGGACGAAAATGACCTAAATGTTCAACCAATGACACAAAATGACACAAAATCACATATTGGATGCACAAGATTGGTTAAAAACCCTAATTGGATTAGAATAAGGCTAGGGAGGACGAAAATGACCTAAATGTGCAACCAATGACACAAAATCACATATTGGATGCACAAGATTGGTTAAAAACCCTAATTGGATTAGAACAAAAGCCTAGCGAGGACGAAAATCACCTAATTGGATTACCAATGACAGAAAATCACTTATTATATGCACAAGATTGGTTAAAAACCTAATTGGATTAGAATAAGCCTATGGAGGACGAAAATGACCTATATGTGCAACCAATGACACAAAATCACATATTGGATGCACAAGATTGGTTAAAAACCCTAATTGCATTAGAACAAGCATAGGGAGGATGAAAATGACCTAAATGTTCAACCAATGACACAAAATGACATATTGGATGCACAAGATTGGTTAAAAACCCTAATTGGATTGGAATAAGCCTAGGGAGGACGAAAATTACCTAAATGTGCAACCAATGACACAAAATCACATATTGGATGCACAAGATTGGTTAAAAACCCTAATTGGATTAGAATAAGCCTAGGGAGTACGAAAAATGACTTAAATGTTCAACCAATGACACAAAATGACATAAAATCACATATTGGATGCACAAGATTCGTTAATAACCCTAATTGGATTAGAATAAGCCTAGCGAGGACGAAATGACATAATTGGATTACCAATGACACAGAATCACTTATTATATGCACAAGATTGGTTAAAAATCCTAATTGCATTAGAATAAGCCTAGGGAGGACAAAAATAACCTAAATGTGCAACCAATGACACAAAATCAC
>JBBPBQ010020321.1:15482986-15498027 GCA_037974755.1 Cicer yamashitae | reverse complement strand
GGGAGGACGAAAATGACCTAAATGTGCAACCAATGACACAAAATCACATATTGCATGCAAAAGATTGGTTAAAAACCCTAATTGGATAAGAATAAGCCTAGGGAGGGCGAAAATGACTTAAATGTTCAACCAATGACACAAAATCACATATTTAATGCACAAGATTGGTTAAAAACCCTAATTGGATTAGAATAAGCCTAGGGAGGACGACATTGACCTAAATGTGCACCAATGACACAAAATCACATATTGGATGCACAAGATTGGTTAAAAACCCTAATTGGATTAGAATAAGCCTAGGGAGGACGAAAATTACCTAAATGTGCAACCAATGACACAAAATCACATATTCGATGCACAAGATTGGTTAAAAACCCTAATTGGATTAGAATAAGCCTAGGGAGGACGAAAATGACCTAAATGTTCAACCAATGACACAAAATGACACAAAATCACATATTTGATGCACAAGATTGGTTAAAAACCCTAACTGGATTACAATAAGCCTAGGGAGGACGAAAATGACCTAAATGTGCAACCAATGACACAAAATCACATATTGGATGCACAAGATTGGTTAAAAATCCTAATTGGATTAGAATAAGCCTAGGGAGGACGAAAATGACCTAAATGTTCAACCAATGACCCAAAATGACACAAAATCACATATTGGATGCACAAGATTGGTTAAAAACCCTAATTGGATTAGAATAAGACTAGGGAGGACGAAAATGACCTAAACGTTCAACCAATGACACAAAAAAACACAAAATCACATATTGGATGCACAAGATTGGTTAAAAACCCTAATTGGATTAGAATAAGGTTAGCGAGGACGAAAATGACATAATTGCATTACCAATGACACAAAATCACTTATTATATGCACAAGATTGGTTAAAAATCCTAATTGGATTAGAATAAGCCTAGGGAGGACAAAAATAACCTAAATGTGCAACCAATGACACAAAATCACATTTGGATGCACAAGAATGGTTAAAAACCCTAATTGGATTAGAATAAGCCTAGGGAGGACGAAAATGACGTAAATGTGCAACCAATGACACAAAATCACATATTGGATGCATAAGATTGGTTAAAAACCCAAATTGGATAAGAATAAGCCTAGGGAGGGCGAAAATGACTTAAATGTTCAACCAATGACACAAAATCACATATTGGATGCACAAGATTGGTTAAAAACCATAATTGGATTAGAATAAGCCTAGGGAGGACGAAAATGACCTAAATGTGCAACCAATGACACAAAATCACATATTGGATGCACAAGATTGGTTAAAAACCGTAATTGGATTAGAATAAGCCTAGGGAGGACGAAAATGACCTAAACGTTCAACCAATGACACAAAACAACACAAAATCACATATTGGATGCACAAGATAGGTTAATAACCCTAATTGGATTAGAATAAGTCTAGCGAGGACAAAAATGACCCAATTGGATTACCAATGACACAAAATCACTTACTATATGCACAAGATTGGTTAAGAACCCTAATTGGATTAGAATAAGCCTAGGGAGGACGAATATGACCTAAATGTGCAACCAATGACACAAAATCACATATTGGATGCACAAGATTGGTTAAAAACCCTATTTGCATTAGAACAAGCATAGGGAGGACGAAAATGACCTAAATGTTCAACCAATGACACAAAATGACACAAAATCGTATATTGGATGCACAAGATTGGTTAAAAATCCTAATTGGATTAGAATAAGGCTAGGGAGGACGAAAATGACCTAATAGTGCAACTAATAACACAAAATCACATATTGGATGCACAAGATTGGTTAAAAACCCTAATTGGATTAGAATAAGCCTAGCGAGGACGAAAATCACCTAATTGGATTACCAATGACACAAAATCACTTATTATATGCACAAGATTGGTTAAGAACCCTTATTGGATTAGAATAAGCCTAGGGAGGACGAAAATGACCTAAATGTTCAACCAATGAAACAAAATCACATATTGGATGCACAAGATTGGTTAAAAACCCTAATTGCATTAGAACAAGCATAGGGAGGACGAAAATGACCTAAATGTTCAACCAATGACACAAAATCACATATTGGATGCACAAGATTGGTTAAAAACCCTAATTGGATTAGAATAAGGCTAGGGAGGACGAAAATGACCTAAATGTGCAACCAATGACACAAAATCACATATTGGATGCACAAGAATGGTTAAAAACCCTAATTGCATTAGAACAAGCATAGGGAGGACGAAAATGACCTAAATGTTCAACCAATGACACAAAATGACACAAAATCACATATTGGATGCACAAGATTGGTTAAAAACCCTAATTGGATTAGAATAAGGCTAGGGAGGACGAAAATGACCTAAATGTGCAACCAATGACACAAAATCACATATTGGATGCACAAGATTGGTTAAAAACCCTAATTGGATTAGAACAAAAGCCTAGCGAGGACGAAAATCACCTAATTGGATTACCAATGACAGAAAATCACTTATTATATGCACAAGATTGGTTAAAAACCTAATTGGATTAGAATAAGCCTATGGAGGACGAAAATGACCTATATGTGCAACCAATGACACAAAATCACATATTGGATGCACAAGATTGGTTAAAAACCCTAATTGCATTAGAACAAGCATAGGGAGGATGAAAATGACCTAAATGTTCAACCAATGACACAAAATGACATATTGGATGCACAAGATTGGTTAAAAACCCTAATTGGATTGGAATAAGCCTAGGGAGGACGAAAATTACCTAAATGTGCAACCAATGACACAAAATCACATATTGGATGCACAAGATTGGTTAAAAACCCTAATTGGATTAGAATAAGCCTAGGGAGTACGAAAAATGACTTAAATGTTCAACCAATGACACAAAATGACATAAAATCACATATTGGATGCACAAGATTCGTTAATAACCCTAATTGGATTAGAATAAGCCTAGCGAGGACGAAATGACATAATTGGATTACCAATGACACAGAATCACTTATTATATGCACAAGATTGGTTAAAAATCCTAATTGCATTAGAATAAGCCTAGGGAGGACAAAAATAACCTAAATGTGCAACCAATGACACAAAATCACATATTGGATGCACAAGAATGGTTAAAAACCCTAATTGGAATAGAATAAGCATAGGGAGGACGTAAATGACCTAAATGTTCAACCAATGACACAAAATGATACCAAATCACATATGGGATGCACAAGATTGGTTAAAAACCCTAATTGGATTAAAATAAGCCTAGCGAGGACGAAAATGACCTAATTGCATTACCATTGACACAAAATCACTTATTATATGCACAAGATTGGTTAAAAACCCTAATTGGATTAGAATAAATCTAGCGAGGACAAAAATGACCCAATTCGATTACCAATGACACAAAATCACCTATTATATGCACAAGATTGGTTAAGAACCCTAATTGGATTAGAATAAGCCTAGGGAGGACGAAAATTACCTAAATGTGCAACCAATGACACAAAATCACATATTGCATGCAAAAGATTGGTTAAAAACCCTAATTGGATAAGAATAAGCCTAGGGAGGGCGAAAATGACTTAAATGTTCAACCAATGACACAAAATCACATATTTAATGCACAAGATTGGTTAAAAACCCTAATTGGATAAGAACAAAAGCCTAGCGAGGACGAAAATCACCTAATTGGATTACCAATGACAGAAAATCACTTATTATATGCACAAGATTGGTTAAAAACCTAATTGGATTAGAATAAGCCTATGGAGGACAAAAATAACCTAAATGTGCAACCAATGACACAAAATCACATATTCGATGCACAAGAATGGTTAAAAACCCTAATTGGAATAGAATAAGCCTAGGGAGGACGTAAATGACCTAAATGTTCAACCAATGACACAAAATGATACAAAATCACATATGGGATGCACAAGATTGGTTAAAAACCCTAATTGGATTAAAATAAGCCTAGCGAGGACGAAAATGACCTAATTGCATTACCATTGACACAAAATCACTTATTATATGCACAAGATTGGTTAAAAACCCTAATTGGATTAGAATAAATCTAGCGAGGACAAAAATGACCCAATTCGATTACCAATAACACAAAATCACCTATTATATGCACAAGATTGGTTAAGAACCCTAATTGGATTAGAATAAGCCTGGGGAGGACGAAAATGACCTAAATGTGCAACCAATGACACAAAATCACATATTGCATGCAAAAGATTGGTTAAAAACCCTAATTGGATAAGAATAAGCCTAGGGAGGGCGAAAATGACTTAAATGTTCAACCAATGACACAAAATCACATATTTAATGCACAAGATTGGTTAAAAACCCTAATTGGATTAGAATAAGCCTAGGGAGGACGACATTGACCTAAATGTGCACCAATGACACAAAATCACATATTGGATGCACAAGATTGGTTAAAAACCCTAATTGGATTAGAATAAGCCTAGGGAGGACGAAAATTACCTAAATGTGCAACCAATGACACAAAATCACATATTCGATGCACAAGATTGGTTAAAAACCCTAATTGGATTAGAATAAGCCTAGGGAGGACGAAAATGACCTAAATGTTCAACCAATGACACAAAATGACACAAAATCACATATTGGATGCACAAGATTGGTTAAAAACCCTAATTGGATTAGAATAAGCCTATGGAGGACGAAAATGACCTATATGTTCAACCAATGACACAAAATACATAAAATCACATATTGGATGCACAAGATTGGTTAAAAACCTTAATTGGATTAGAATAAGCCTAGGGAGGACGAAAATGACCTAAATGTTCAACCGATGACACAAAATTACACAAAATTACATATTGGATAGACAAGATTGATTAAAAACCCTAATTGGATTAGAATAAGCCTAGGGAGGACGAAAATGACCTAAATGTTCAACCAATGACACAAAATGACACAAAATCACATATTGGATGCACAAGATTGGTTAAAAACCCTAATTGGATTAGAATAAGCCTAGGGAGGACGAAAATGACCTAAATGTTCAACAAATGACACAAAATGACACAAAATCACATATTGGATGGACAAGATTGGTTAAAAACCCTAATTGGATTAGAATAAGCCTAGGGAGGACGAAAATGACCTAAATGTTCAACCAATGACACAAAATGACACAAAATCACATATTGGATGCACAAGATTGGTTAAAAACCCTAACTGGATTAGAATAAGCATAGGGAGGACGAAAAAGACCTAAATGTTCAATCAATGACACAAAATCACATATTGGATGCACAAGATTGGTTAAAAACCCTAATTGGATTAGAATAAGCCTAGGGAGGACGAAAATGACCTAAATGTTCAACCAATGACACAAAATGACACAAAATCACATATTGGATGCACAAGATTGGTTAAAAACCCTAATATGATTAGAATAAGCCTAGGGAGGATGAAAATGACCTAAATGTTCAACCAATGACACAAAATCACATATTGGATGCACAAGATTGGTTAAAAACCCTAATTGGATTAGAATAAGCCTAGGGAGGACGAAAATGACCTAAATGTTCAACCAATGACACAAAATGACACAAAATCACATATTGGATGCACAAGATTGGTTAAAAACCCTAATTGGATTAGAATAAGCCTAGCGAGGACGAAAATGACCAAATTGGATTACCAATGACACAAAATCACTTATTATATGCACAAGATTTGTTAAAAACCCTAATTGGATTAGAATAAGCCTAGCGAGGACGAAAATGAACTTAATATTCAACCAATGACACAAAATGACACAAAATCACATATTGGATGCACAAGATTGGTTAAAAACCCTAATTGGATTAGAATAAGCCTAGGGAGGACGAAAATGACCTAAATGTTCAACCAATGACACAAAATCACATATTGCATGCACAAGATTGGTTAAAAACCCTAATTGGATTAGAATAAGCCTAGGGAGGACAAAGATGACCTAAATGTTCAACCAATGACATAAAATCACATATTGGATGCACAAGATTGGTTAAAAACCCTAATTGGATTAGAATAAGCCTAGGGAGGACGAAAATGACCTAAATGTTCAACCAATAACACAAAATGACACAAAATCACATATTGGATGCACAAGATTGGTTAAAAACCCTAATTGGATTAGAATAAGCCTAGGGAGGACGAAAATGACCTAAATGTTCAACCAATGACACAAAATCACATATTGGATTCACAAGATTGGTTAAAAACCCTAATTGGATTAGAATAAGCCTAGGGTGGACGAAAATGATCTAAATGTTCAACCAATGACACAAAATGACACAAAATCACATATTGGATGCACAAGATTGGTTAAAAACCCTAATTGGATTAGAATAAGCCTAGGGAGGACGAAAATGACCTAAATGTGCAACCAATGACACAAAATCACATATTGGATGCACAAATTGGTTAAAAATCCTAATTGGATTAGAATAAGCCTAGGGAGGACGAAATTGACCTAAATGTTCAACCAATGACCCAAAATGACACAAAATCACATATTGGATGCACAAGATTGGTTAAAAACCCTAATTGGATTAGAATAAGCCTAGGGAGGACGAAAATGACCTAAACGTTCAACCAATGACACAAAACAACACAAAATCACATATTGGATGCACAAGATTGGTTAAAAACCCTAATTGGATTAGAATAAGCCTAGGGAGGATGAAAATTACCTAAATGTGCAACCAATGACACAAAATCACATATTCGATGCACAAGATTGGTTAAAAACCCTAATTGGATTAGAATAAGCCTAGGGAGTACGAAAATGACTTAAATGTTCAACCAATAACACAAAATGACATAAAATCACATATTGGATGCACAAGATTCGTTAAAAACCCTAATTGGATTAGAATAAGGTTAGCGAGGACGAAAATGACATAATTGGATTACCAATGACACAAAATCACTTATTATATGCACAAGATTGGTTAAAAATCCTAATTGGATTAGAATAAGCCTAGGGAGGACAAAAATAACCTAAATGTGCAACCAATGACACAAAATCACATTTGGATGCACAAGAATGGTTAAAAACCCTAATTGGATTAGAATAAGCCTAGGGAGGACGAAAATGACCTAAATGTTCAACCAATGACACAAAATGATACAAAATCACATATTGGATGCACAAGATTGGTTAAAAACCCTAATTGGATTAGAATAAGCCTAGCGAGGACGAAAATGACCTAATTGGATTACCATTGACACAAAATCACATATTATATGCACAAGATTGGTTAAAAACCCTAATTGGATTAGAATAAGCCTAGGGAGGACGAAAATGACCTAAATGTGCAACCAATGACACAAAATCACATATTGGATGCACAAGATTGGTTAAAAACCCTAATTGGATTAGAATAAGCCTAGGGAGGACGAAAATGACCTAAATGTTCAACCAATGTCACAAATTGACACAAAATCACATATGGGATGCACAAGATTGGATAAAAATCCTAATTGGATTAGAATAAGCCTGGGGAGGACGAAAATGACCTAAATGTTCAACCAATGACACAAAATCACATATTGGATGCACAAGATTGGTTAAAAACCCTAATTGGATTAGAATAAGCCTAGGGAGGACGAAAATGACCTAAATTTTCAACCAATGACACAAAAACACATATTGGATGCACAAGATTGGTTAAAAACCCTAATTGGATTAGAATAAGCCTAGGGAGGACGAAAATGACCTAAATGTGCAACCAATGACACAAAATCACATATTGGATGCACAAGATTGGTTAAAAACCCTAATTGGATTAGAATAAGCCTAGGGAGGACGAAAATGACCTAAATGTTCAACCAATGACACAAAATGACACAAAATCACATATTGGATGCACAAGATTGGTTAAAAACCCAAATTGGATCAGAATAAGCCTAGGAGGACGAAAATTACCTGAATGTGCAACCAATGACACTAAATCACATATTCGATGCACAAGAATGGTTAAAAACCCTAATTGGATTAGAATAAGCCTAGGGAGGACGAAAATGACCTAAATGTGCAACCAATGACACAAAATCACATATTGGATGCACAAGATTGGTTAAAAACCCTAATTGGATTAGAATAAGGCTAGGGAGGACGAAAATGACCTAAATGTGCAACCAATGACACAAAATCACATATTGGATGCACAAGATTGGTTAAAAACCCTAATTGCATTAGAACAAGCATAGGGAGGACGAAAATGACCTAAATGTTCAACCAATGACACAAAATGACACAAAATCACATATTGGATGCACAAGATTGGTTAAAAACCCTAATTGGATTAGAATAAGCCTAGGGAGGACGAAAATGACCTAAATGTTCAACCAATGGCACAAAATGACACAAAATCACATATTGGATGCACAAGATTGGTTAAAAACCGTAATTGGATTAGAATAAGCCTAGGGACGACGAAAATGACCTAAATGTTCAACCAATGACACAAAATCACATATTGGATGCACAAGATTGGTTAAAAACCCTAATTGGACTAGAATAAGCCTAGGGAGGACGAAAATGACCTAAATGTTCAACCAATGACACAAAATGACACAAAATCACATATTGGATGCTCATGATTGGTTAAAAACCCTAATTGGATTAGAATAAGCCTAGGGAGGACGAAAATGACCTAAATGTTCAACCAATGACACAAAATGACACAAAATCACATATTGGATGCACAAGATTGGTTAAAAACCCTAATTGGATTAGAATAAGCCTAGGGAGGACGAAAATAACCCTAATTGGTTTAGAATAAGCCTAGGGAGGACGAAAATGACCTAAATGTTCAACCAATGACATAAAAACACATATTGGATGCACAAGATTGGTTAAAAACCCTAATTAGATTAGAATAAGCCTAGGGAGGACGAAAATGACCTAAATGTTCAACCAATGACACAAAATGACACAAAATCACATATTGGATGCACAAGATTAATTAAAAACACTAATTGGATTAGAATAAGCCTAAGGAGGACGAAAATGACCTAAATGTTCAACCAATGACACAAAATGACACAAAATCACATATTGGATGCACAAGATTGGTTAAAAACCCTAATTGGATTAGAATAAGCCTAGGGAGGACGAAAATGACCTAAATGTTCAACCAATGACACAAAATGACACAAAATCACATATTGGATGCACAAGATTGGTTAAAAACCCTAATTGGATTAGAATAAGCCTAGGGAGGACAAAAATGACCTAATTGGATTACCAATGACACAAAATCAATTATTATATGCAAAAGAGTGGTTAAAAACCCTAATTGGATTAGAATAAGCCTAGGGAGGACGAAAATGACCTAAATGTTCAACCAATGACAAAAAATCACATATTGGATGCACAAGATTGGTTAAAAACCCTAATTGGATTAGAATAAGCATAGGGAGGACGAAAATGACCTAAATGTTCAACCAATGACACAAAATGACACAAAATCACATATTGGATGCACAAGATTGGTTAAAAACCTTAATTGGATTAGAATAAGCCTAGGGAGGACGAAAATGACCTAAATGTTCAACCAATGACACAAAATGACACAAAATCACATATTGGATGCACAAGATTGGTTAAAAACCCAAATTAGATTAGAATAAGCCTAGGGAGGACGAAAATGACCTAAATGTTCAACCAATGACACAAAATGACACAAAATCACATATTGGATGCACAAGATTGGTTAAAAACCCTAATTGGATTAGAATAAGCCTAGGGAGGACGAAAATGACCTAAATGTTCAACCAATGACACAAAATGACACAAAATCACATATTGGATGCACAAGATTGGTTAAAAACCCTAATTGGATTAGAACAAGCCTAGGGAGGACGAAAATGACCTAAATGTTCAACCAATGGCACAAAATCACATATTGGATGCACAAGATTGGTTAAAAACCCTAATTGGATTAGAATAAGCCTAGGGAGGACGAAAATGACCTAAATGTTCAACCAATGACACAAAATCACATATTGGATGCACAAGATTGGTTAAAAACCCTAATGGATTAGAATAAGCCTAGGGAGGACGAAAATGACCTAAATGTTCAACCAATGACACAAAATGACACAAAATCACATATTGGATGCACAAGATTGGTTAAAAACCCTAATTGGATTAGAATAAGCCTAGGGAGGACGAAAATGACCTAAATGTTCAACCAATGACACAAAATGACACAAAATCACATATTGGATGCACAAGATTGGTTAAAAACCCTAATTGGATTAGAATATGCCTAGGGAGGACCAAAATGACCTAAATGTTCAACCAATGACACATAATGACACAAAATCACATATTGGATGCACAAGATTGGTTAAAAACCCTAATTGGATTAGAATAAGCCTAGGGAGGACGAAAATGACCTAAATGTTCAACCAATGACACAAAATGACACAAAATCACATATTGGATGCACAAGATTGGTTAAAAACCCTAATTGGATTAGAATAAGCCGAGGGAGGACGAAAATGACCCAAATGTTCAACCAATGACACAAAATGACACAAAATCACATATTGGATGCACAAGATTGGTTAAAAACCCTAATTGGATTAGAATAAGCCTAGGGAGGACGAAAATGACCTAAATGTTCAACCAATGACACAAAATGACACAAAATCACATATTGGATGCACAAGATTGGTTAAAAACCCTAATTGGATTAGAATAAGCCTAGGGAGGACGAAAATTACCTAAATGCTCAACCAATGACACAAAATGACACAAAATCACATATTGGATGCACAAGATTGGTTAAAAACCCTAATTGGATTAGAATAAGCCTAGGGAGGACGAAAATGACCTAAATGTTCAACCAATGACACAAAATCACATATTGGATGCACAAGAATGGTTAAAAACCCTAATTGGATTAAAAAGAGCCTAGGGAGGACGAAAATGACCTAAATGTTCAACCAATGACACAAAATGACACAAAATCACATATTGGATGCACAAGATTGGTTAAAAACCCTAATTGGATTAGAATAAGCCTAGGGAGGACGAAAATGACCTAAATGTTCAACCAATGACACAAAATCACATATTGTATGCACAAGATTGGTTAAAAACCCTAATTGGATTAGAGTAAGCCTTGGGAGGACGAAAATGACCTAAATGTTCAACCAATGACACAAAATGACACAAAATCACATATTAGATGCGCAAGATTGGTTAAAAATCCTAATTGGATTAGAATAAGCCTAGGGAGGACGAAAATGACCTAAATGTTCAACCAATGACACAAAATGACACAAAATCACATATTGGATGCACAAGATTGGTTAAAAACCCTAATTGGATTAGAATAAGCCTAGGGAGGACGAAAATGACCTAAATGTTCAACCAATGACACAAAATCACATATTGGATTCACAAGATTGGTTAAAAACCCTAATTGGATTAGAATAAGCCTAGGGAGGACGAAAATGACCTAAATGTTCAACCAATGACACAAAATCATATATTGGATGCACAAGATTGGTTAAAAACCCTAATTGGATTAAAATAAGCCTAGGGAGGACGAAAATGACCTAGATGTTTAACCAATGACACAAAATGACACAAAATCACATATTGGATGCACAAGATTGGTTAAAAACCCTAATTGGATTAGAATAAGCCTTGGGAGGATGAAAATGACCTAAATGTTCAACCAATGACACAAAATCATATATTGGATGCACAAGATTGGTTAAAAGACCTAATTGGATTAGAATAAGCCTAGGGAGGACGAAAATGACCTAAATGTTCAACCAATGACACAAAATGACACAAAATCACATATTGGATGCACAAGATTGGTTAAAAACCCTAATTGGATTAGAATAAGCCTAGGGAGGACGAAAATGACCTAAATGTTCAACCAATGACACAAAATGACACAAAATCACATATTTGATGCACAAGATTGGTTAAAAACCCTAACTGGATTACAATAAGCCTAGGGAGGACGAAAATGACCTAAATGTGCAACCAATGACACAAAATCACATATTGGATGCACAAGATTGGTTAAAAATCCTAATTGGATTAGAATAAGCCTAGGGAGGACGAAAATGACCTAAATGTTCAACCAATGACCCAAAATGACACAAAATCACATATTGGATGCACAAGATTGGTTAAAAACCCTAATTGGATTAGAATAAGACTAGGGAGGACGAAAATGACCTAAACGTTCAACCAATGACACAAAAAAACACAAAATCACATATTGGATGCACAAGATTGGTTAAAAACCCTAATTGGATTAGAATAAGGTTAGCGAGGACGAAAATGACATAATTGCATTACCAATGACACAAAATCACTTATTATATGCACAAGATTGGTTAAAAATCCTAATTGGATTAGAATAAGCCTAGGGAGGACAAAAATAACCTAAATGTGCAACCAATGACACAAAATCACATTTGGATGCACAAGAATGGTTAAAAACCCTAATTGGATTAGAATAAGCCTAGGGAGGACGAAAATGACGTAAATGTGCAACCAATGACACAAAATCACATATTGGATGCATAAGATTGGTTAAAAACCCAAATTGGATAAGAATAAGCCTAGGGAGGGCGAAAATGACTTAAATGTTCAACCAATGACACAAAATCACATATTGGATGCACAAGATTGGTTAAAAACCATAATTGGATTAGAATAAGCCTAGGGAGGACGAAAATGACCTAAATGTGCAACCAATGACACAAAATCACATATTGGATGCACAAGATTGGTTAAAAACCCTAATTGGATTAGAATAAGCCTAGCGAGGACGAAAATGACCTAATTGGATTACCAATGACACAAAATCACTTATTATATGCACAAGATGGGTTAAAAACCCTAATTGGATTAGAATAAGCCTAGGGAGGACGAAAATGACCTAAATGTGCAACCAATGACACAAAATCACATATTGGATGCACAAGATTGGTTAAAAACCCTAATTGGATTAGAATAAGCCTAGCGAGGACGAAAATGACCTAAATGTTCAACCAATGACACAAAATCACATATTGGATGCACAAGATTGGTTAAAAACCCTAATTGGATTAGAATAAGCCTAGGGATGACGAAAATGACCTAAATGTTCAACCAATGACACAAAATGACACAAAATCACATATTGGATGCACAAGATTGGTTAAAAACCCTAATTGGATTAGAATAAGGCTAGGGAGGACGAAAATGACCTAAATGTGCAACCAATGACACAAAATCACATATTGGATGCACAAGATTGGTTAAAAACCCTAATTGGATTAGAACAAAAGCCTAGCGAGGACGAAAATCACCTAATTGGATTACCAATGACAGAAAATCACTTATTATATGCACAAGATTGGTTAAAAACCTAATTGGATTAGAATAAGCCTATGGAGGACGAAAATGACCTATATGTGCAACCAATGACACAAAATCACATATTGGATGCACAAGATTGGTTAAAAACCCTAATTGCATTAGAACAAGCATAGGGAGGATGAAAATGACCTAAATGTTCAACCAATGACACAAAATGACATATTGGATGCACAAGATTGGTTAAAAACCCTAATTGGATTGGAATAAGCCTAGGGAGGACGAAAATTACCTAAATGTGCAACCAATGACACAAAATCACATATTGGATGCACAAGATTGGTTAAAAACCCTAATTGGATTAGAATAAGCCTAGGGAGTACGAAAAATGACTTAAATGTTCAACCAATGACACAAAATGACATAAAATCACATATTGGATGCACAAGATTCGTTAATAACCCTAATTGGATTAGAATAAGCCTAGCGAGGACGAAATGACATAATTGGATTACCAATGACACAGAATCACTTATTATATGCACAAGATTGGTTAAAAATCCTAATTGCATTAGAATAAGCCTAGGGAGGACAAAAATAACCTAAATGTGCAACCAATGACACAAAATCACGTATTGGATGCACAAGAATGGTTAAAAACCCTAATTGGAATAGAATAAGCATAGGGAGGACGTAAATGACCTAAATGTTCAACCAATGACACAAAATGATACCAAATCACATATGGGATGCACAAGATTGGTTAAAAACCCTAATTGGATTAAAATAAGCCTAGCGAGGACGAAAATGACCTAATTGCATTACCATTGACACAAAATCACTTATTATATGCACAAGATTGGTTAAAAACCCTAATTGGATTAGAATAAATCTAGCGAGGACAAAAATGACCCAATTCGATTACCAATGACACAAAATCACCTATTATATGCACAAGATTGGTTAAGAACCCTAATTGGATTAGAATAAGCCTAGGGAGGACGAAAATTACCTAAATGTGCAACCAATGACACAAAATCACATATTGCATGCAAAAGATTGGTTAAAAACCCTAATTGGATAAGAATAAGCCTAGGGAGGGCGAAAATGACTTAAATGTTCAACCAATGACACAAAATCACATATTGGATGCACAAGATTGGTTAAAAACCCTAATTGGATTAGAATAAGCCTAGGGAGGACGAAAATGATCTAAATGTGCAACCAATGACACAAAATCACATATTGGATGCACAAGATTGGTTAAAAACCCTAATTGGATTAGAATAAGCCTATCGAGGACGAAAATGACCTAATTCGATTACCGATGACACAAAATCACTTATTATATGCACAAGATTAGTTAAAAACCCTAATTGGATTAGAATAAGCCTAGGGAGGACAAAAATGACCTAAATGTTAAAATATTGACACAAAATGACACAAAATCACATATTGGATGCACAAGATTGTTTAAAAACCCTAATTGCATTAGAATAAGCCTAGCGAGGACGAAAATGACCAAATTGGATTACCAATGACACAAAATCACTTATTATATGCACAAGATTGGTTAAAAACCCTAATTGGATAAGAATAAGCCTAGCGAGGACGAAGATGACCTAATTGGATTACCAATGACACAAAATGA
>JBBPBQ010020321.1:15439715-15482973 GCA_037974755.1 Cicer yamashitae | reverse complement strand
AAGATTGTTTAAAAACCCTAATTGGATTAGAATAAGCCTAGCGACGACGAAAATGACCTAATTGGATTACCAATGACACAAAATCACTTATTATATGCACAAGAATGGTTAAAAACCCTAATTGGATTAGAATAAGCCTAGGGAGGACAAAAATGACCTAAGTGTGCAACCAATGACACAAAATGACACAAAATCACAAATTGGATGCACAAGATTGGTTAAAAACCCTAATTGGATTAGAATAAGCCTAGGGAGGACAAAAATGACCTAAGTGTGCAACCAATGACACAAAATCACATATTGGATGCACAAGATTGGTTAAAAACCCTAATTGGATTAGAATAAGCCTAGGGAGGACAAAAATGACCTAAGTGTGCAACCAATGACACAAAATGACACAAAATCACATATTGGATGCACAAGATCGGTTATAAACCCTAATTGGATTAGAATAAGCCTAGGGAGGACGAAAATGACCTAAATGTTCAACCAATGACACAAAATGACACAAAATCACATATTGGATGCACAAGATTGTTTAAAAACCCTAATTGGATTAGAATAAGCCTAGGGAGGACGAAAATGACCTAAATGTTCAACCAATGACATAAAATCACATATTGGATACCCAAGATTGGTTAAAAACCCTAATTGGATTAGAATAAGCCTAGGGAGGACGAAAATGACCTAAATGTTCAACCAATGACACAAAATGACACAAAATCACATATTGGATGCACAAGATTGGTTAAAAACCGTAATTGGATTAGAATAAGCCTATGGAGGACAAAAATGACCTAAATGTTCAACCAATGACACAAAATCACATATAGGATGCACAAGATTGGTTAAAAACCCTAATTGGATTAGAATAAGCCTAGGGAGGACGAAAATGACCTAAATGTTCAACCAATGACACAAAATGACACAAAATCACATATTGGATGCACAAGATTGGTTAAAAACCCTAATTGGATTAGAATAAGCCTAGGGAGGACAAAAATGACCTAAATCTTCAACCAATGACACAAAATCACATATTGGATGCACAAGATTGGTTAAAAACCCTAATTGGATTAGAATAAGCCTAGGGAGGACGAAAATGACCTAAATGTTCAACCAATGACACAAAATGACACAAAATCACAGGTTGGATGCACAAGATTGGTTAAAAACCCTAATTGGATTAGAATAAGCCTAGGGAGGACGAAAATGACCTAAATGTTCAACCAATGACACAAAATGACACAAAATCACATATTGGATGCACAAGATTGGTTAAAAACCCTAATTGGATTAGAATATGCCTAGGGAGGACCAAAATGACCTAAATGTTCAACCAATGACACATAATGACACAAAATCACATATTGGATGCACAAGATTGGTTAAAAACCCTAATTGGATTAGAATAAGCCTAGGGAGGACGAAAATGACCTAAATGTTCAACCAATGACACAAAATGACACAAAATCACATATTGGATGCACAAGATTGGTTAAAAACCCTAATTGGATTAGAATAAGTCTAGGGAGGACGAAAATGACCTAATTGGATTACATATGACACAAAATGACAGAAAATGACACAAAATCACATATTGGATGCACAAGATTGGTTAAAAACCCTAATTGGATTAGAATAAGCCTAGGGAGGACGAAAATGACCTAAATGTTCAACCAATGACACAAAATGACACAAAATCACATATTGGATGCACAAGATTGGTTAAAAACCCTAATTGGATTAGAATAATCCTAGAGGACGAAAATTACCTAAATGTGCAACCAATGACACAAAATCACATATTCGATGCACAAGATTGGTTAAAAACCCTAATTGGATTAGAATAAGCCTAGGGAGTACGAAAATGACTTAAATGTTCAACGAAAGACACAAAATGACACAAAATCACATATTGGATGCACAAGATTCGTTAAAAACCCTAATTGGATTAGAATAAGCCTAGGGAGGACGAAAATTACCTAAATGTGCAACCAATGACACAAAATCACATATTGGATGCACAAGATTGGTTAAAAACCCTAATTGGATTAGAATAAGCCTAGGGAGGACGAAAATGACCTAAATGTGCAACCAATGACACAAAATGACACAAAATCACATATTGGATGCATAAGATTGGTTAAAAAACCTAATTGGATTAGAATAAGCCTAGCGAGGACGAAAATCACCTAATTGGATTACCAATGACACAAAATGACACAAAATCACATATTGGATGCATAAGATTGGTTAAAAAACCTAATTGGATTAAAATAAGCCTATCGAGGACGAAAATGACCTAATGCGATTACCAATGACACAAAATCACTTATCATATGCACAAGATTGGTTAAAAACCCTAATTGGATTAGAATAAGCCTAGGGAGGACAAAAATGACCTAAGTGTTCAACCAATGACACAAAATGACACAAAATCACATATTGGATGCACAAGATTGGTTAAAAACCCTAATTGGATTAGAATAAGCCTAGGGAGGACGAAAATGACCTAAATGTTCAACCAATGACACAAAATCACATATTGGATGCACAAGATTGTTTAAAAACCCTAATTGGATTGGAATAAGCCTAGGGAGGACGAAAATGACCTAAATGTTCAACCAATGACACAAAATGACACAAAATCACATATTGGATGCACAAGATTGGTTAAAAACCCTAATTGGATTAGAATAAGCCTAGCGAGGACGAAAATGACCTAATTGGATTACCATTGACACAAAATCACATATTATATGCACAAGATTGGTTAAAAACCCTAATTGGATTAGAATAAGCCTAGGGAGGACGAAAATGACCTAAATGTGCAACCAATGACACAAAATCACATATTGGATGCATAAGATTGGTTAAAAACCCTAATTGGATAAGAATAAGCCTAGGGAGGGCGCAAATGACTTAAATGTTCAACCAATGACACAAAATCACATATTGAATGCACAAGATTGGTTAAAAACCCTAATTGGATTAGAATAAGCCTAGGGAGGACGAAAATGACCTAATTGTGCAACCAATGACACAAAATCACATATTGGATGCAAAAGCTTGGTTAAAAACCCTAATTGGATTAGAATAAGCCTAGGGAGGACGAAAATGACCTAAATGTTCAACCAATGACCCAAAATCACATATTGGATGCACAAGATTGGTTAAAAACCCTAATTGGATTAGAATAAGCCTAGGGAGGACGAAAATTACCTAAATGTGCAACCAATGACACAAAATCACATATTGGATGCACAAGATTGGTTAAAAACCCTAATTGGATTAGAATAAGCCTAGGGAGTACGAAAATGACTTAAATGTTCAACCAATAACACAAAATGAGAAATCACATATTGGATGCAAAAGAATTGTTAAAAACCCTAATTGGATTAGAATTAGCCTAGCGAGGACGAAAATGACAGAATTGGATTACCAATGACACAAAATCACTTATTATATGCACAAGATTGGTTAAAAACCCTAATTGGATTAGAATAAGCCTAGGGAGGACAAAAATAACCTAAATGTTCAACCAATGACACAAAATCACATATTGGATGCACAAGAATGGTTAAAAACCCTAATTGGATTAGAATAAGCCTAGGGAGGACGAAAATGACCTAAATGTTCAACCAATGACACAAAATGATACAAAATCACATATTGGATGCACATGATTGGTTAAAAACCCTAATTGGATTAAAATAAGCCTAGGGAGGACGAAAATGACCTAAATGTGCAACCAATGACACAAAATCACATATTGGATGCACAAGCTTGGTTAAAAACCCTAATTGGATTAGAATAAGCCTAGGGAGGACGAAAATGACCTAAATGTTCAACCAATGACCCAAAATCACATATTGGATGCACAAGATTGGTTAAAAACCCTAATTGGATTAGAATAAGCCTAGGGAGGACAAAAATGACCTAAATATTCAACCAATGACACAAAGTCACATATTGGATGCACAAGATTGGTTAAAAACCCTAATTGGATTAGAATAAGCCTAGGGAGGACGAAAATGACCTAAATGTTCAACCAATGACACAAAATCACATATTGGATGCACAAGATTGGTTAAAAACCCGAATTAGATTAGAATAAGCCTAGGGAGGACGAAAATGACCTAAATGTTCAACCAATGACACAAAATGACACAAAATCACATATTGGATGCACAAGATTGGTTAAAAACCCTAATTGGATTAGAATAAGCCTAGGGAGGACGAAAATGACCTAAATGTTCAACCAATGACACAAAATCACATATTGGATGCACAAGTTTGGTTAAAAACCCTAATTGGATTAGAATAAGCCTACGGAGGACGAAAATGACCTAAATGTTCAACCAATCACACAAAATGACACAAAATCACATATTGGATGCACAAGATTGGTTAAAAACCCTAATTGGATTAGAATAAGCCTAGGGAGGACGAAAATGACCTAAATGTGCAACCAATGACACAAAATCACATATTGGATGCACAAGATTGGTTAAAAACCCTAATTGGATTAGAATTAGCCTAGGGAGGACGAAAATGACCTAAATGTGCCACCAATGACACAAAATCTCATATTGGATGCACAAGATTGGTTAAAAACCCTAATTGGATTAGAATAAGCCTAGGGAGGACGAAAATGACCTAAATGTGCAACCAATGACACAAAATCACATATTGGATGCACAAGATTGGTTAAAAACCCTAATTGGATTACAATAAGCCTAGCGAGGACGAATATGACATAATTGGATCACCAATGACACAAAATGACACAAAATCACATATTGGATGCATAAGATTGGTCAAAAACCCTAATTGGATTAGAATAAGCCTAGCGAGGACGAAAATGACCTAATTGGATTACCAATGACACAAAATCACTTATTATATGCATAAGATTGGTTAAAAACCCTAATTGGATTAGAATAAGCCTAGGGAGGACGAAAATGACCTAAATGTGCAACCAATGACACAAAATCACATATTGGATGCACAAGATTGGTTAAAAACCCTAATTGGATTAGAATAAGCCTAGGGAGGACGAAAATGACCTAAATGTGCAACCAATGACACAAAATCACATATTGGATGCACAAGATTGGTTAAAAACCCTAATTGGATTACAATAAGCCTAGCGAGGACGAAAATGACCTAATTGGATCACCAATGACAGAAAATGACACAAAATCACATATTGGATCCATAAGATTGGTCAAAAACCCTAATTGGATTAGAATAAGCCTAGCGAGGACGAAAATGACCTAATTGGATTACCAATGACACAAAATCACTTATTATATGCACAAGATTGGTTAAAAACCCTAATTGGATTAGAATAAGCCTAGGGAGGACGAAAATGACATAAATGTTCAACCAATGACATAAAATGACACAAAATCACATATTGGATGCACAAGATTGGTTAAAAACCCAAATTGGAATAGAATAAGCCTAGGGAGGACGAAAATGACCTAAATGTTCAACCAATGACACAAAATGACACAAAATCACATATTGGATGCACAAGATTGGTTAAAAACCCTAATTGGATTAGAATAAGCCTAGGGAGGACGAAAATGACCTAAATGTTCAACCAATGACACAAAATGACACAAAATCACATATTGGATGCACAAGATTGGTTAAAAACCCTAATTGGATTAGAATATGCCTAGGGAGGACCAAAATGACCTAAATGTTCAACCAATGACACATAATGACACAAAATCACATATTGGATGCACAAGATTGGTTAAAAACCCTAATTGGATTAGAATAAGCCTAGGGAGGACGAAAATGACCTAAATGTTCAACCAATGACACAAAATGACACAAAATCACATATTGGATGCACAAGATTGGTTAAAAACCCTAATTGGATTAGAATAAGCCTAGGGAGGACGAAAATGACCTAAACGTTCAACCAATGACACAAAATCACATATTGGATGCACAAGATTGGATAAAAACCCTAATTAAATTAGAATAAGCCTAGGGAGGACGAAAATGACCTAAATGTTCAACCAATGACACAAAATGACTTATTGGATGCACAACATTGTTTAAAACCCCTAATTGGATTAGAATAAGCCTAGGGAGGACGAAAATGACCTAAATGTTCAACCAATGACACAAAATGACACAAAATCACATATTGGATGCACAAGATTGGTTAAAAACCCTAATTGGATTAGAATAAGCCTAGGGAGGACGAAAATGACCTAAATGTTCAACCAATGACACAAAATGACACAAAATCACATATTGGATGCACAAGATTGGTTAAAAACCCTAATTGGATTAGAATAAGCCTAGGGAGGACGAAAATGACCTAAATGTTCAACCAAAGACACAAAATGACACAAAATCACATATTGGATGCACAAGATTGGTTAAAAACCCTAATTTGATTAGAATAAGCCTAGGGAGGACGTAAATGACTTAAATGTTAAACCAATGACAGAAAATGACACAAAATCACATATTGGATGCACAAGATTGGTTAAAAACTCCAATTGGATTAGAATAAGCCTAGGGAGGACGAAAATGACCTAAATGTTCAACCAATGACACAAAATCACACAAAATCACATATTGGATGCACAAGATTGGTTAAAAACCCTAATTGGATTAGAATAAGCCTAGGGAGGACGAAAATGACCTAAATGTTCAACCAATAACACAAAATGACACAAAATCACATATTGGATGCACATGTTTGGTTAAAAATTCTAATTGGATTAGAATAAGCCTAGCGAGGACGAAAATGACCTAATTGGATTACAAATGACACAAAATCACTTATTATATGAACAAGATTGGTTAAAAACCATAATTGGATTAGAATAAGCCTAGGGAGGACCAAAATGACCTAAATGTTCAACCAATGACACAAAGTAAAATATTGGATGCACAAGATTGGTTAAAAACCCTAATTGGATTAGAATAAGTCAAGCGAGGACGAAAATGAACTTATTGGATTACCAATGACACAAAATCACTTATTATATGCACAAGATTGGTTAAAAACCCTAATTGGATTAGAATAAGCCTAGGGAGGACGAAAATGACATAAATGTGCAACCAATGACACAAAATCACATATTGAATGCACAAGATTGGTTAAAAACCCTAATTGGATTAGAATAAGACTAAGGAGGACGAAAATGACCTAAATGTTCAACCAATGACACAAAATGACACAAAATCACATATTGGATGCACAAGATTGGTTAAAAACCCTAATTGGATTAGAATAAGCCTAGGGAGGACGAAAATGACCTAAATGTGCAACCAATGACACAAAATCACATATTGGATGCACAAATTGGTTAAAAATCCTAATTGGATTAGAATAAGCCTAGGGAGGACGAAATTGACCTAAATGTTCAACCAATGACCCAAAATGACACAAAATCACATATTGGATGCACAAGATTGGTTAAAAACCCTAATTGGATTAGAATAAGCCTAGGGAGGACGAAAATGACCTAAACGTTCAACCAATGACACAAAACAACACAAAATCACATATTGGATGCACAAGATTGGTTAAAAACCCTAATTGGATTAGAATAAGCCTAGGGAGGATGAAAATTACCTAAATGTGCAACCAATGACACAAAATCACATATTCGATGCACAAGATTGGTTAAAAACCCTAATTGGATTAGAATAAGCCTAGGGAGTACGAAAATGACTTAAATGTTCAACCAATAACACAAAATGACATAAAATCACATATTGGATGCACAAGATTCGTTAAAAACCCTAATTGGATTAGAATAAGGTTAGCGAGGACGAAAATGACATAATTGGATTACCAATGACACAAAATCACTTATTATATGCACAAGATTGGTTAAAAATCCTAATTGGATTAGAATAAGCCTAGGGAGGACAAAAATAACCTAAATGTGCAACGAATGACACAAAATCACATTTGGATGCACAAGAATGGTTAAAAACCCTAATTGGATTAGAATAAGCCTAGGGAGTACGAAAATGACCTAAATGTTCAACCAATGACACAAAATGATACAAAATCACATATTGGATGCACAAGATTGGTTAAAAACCCTATTCGGATTAGAATAAGCCTAGCGAGGACGAAAATGACCTAATTGGATTACCATTGACACAAAATCACATATTATATGCACAAGATTGGTTAAAAACCCTAATTGGATTAGAATAAGCCTAGGGAGGACGAAAATGACCTAAATGTGCAACCAATGACACAAAATCACATATTGGATGCATAAGATTGGTTAAAAACCCTAATTGGATAAGAATAAGCCTAGGGAGGGCGCAAATGACTTAAATGTTCAACCAATGACACAAAATCACATATTGAATGCACAAGATTGGTTAAAAACCCTAATTGGATTAGAATAAGCCTAGGGAGGACGAAAATGACCTAATTGTGCAACCAATGACACAAAATCACATATTGGATGCAAAAGCTTGGTTAAAAACCCTAATTGGATTAGAATAAGCCTAGGGAGGACGAAAATGACCTAAATGTTCAACCAATGACCCAAAATCACATATTGGATGCACAAGATTGGTTAAAAACCCTAATTGGATTAGAATAAGCCTAGGGAGGACGAAAATTACCTAAATGTGCAACCAATGACACAAAATCACATATTGGATGCACAAGATTGGTTAAAAACCCTAATTGGATTAGAATAAGCCTAGGGAGTACGAAAATGACTTAAATGTTCAACCAATAACACAAAATGACATTAAATCACATATTGGATGCAAAAGAATTGTTAAAAACCCTAATTGGATTAGAATAAGCCTAGCGTGGACGAAAATGACATAATTGGATTACCAATGACACAAAATCACTTATTATATGCACAAGATTGGTTAAAAACCCTAATTGGATTAGAATAAGCCTAGGGAGGACAAAAATAACCTAAATGTTCAACCAATGACACAAAATCACATATTGGATGCACAAGAATGGTTAAAAACCCTAATTGGATTAGAATAAGCCTAGGGAGGACGAAAATGACCTAAATGTTCAACCAATGACACAAAATGATACAAAATCACATATTGGATGCACATGATTGGTTAAAAACCCTAATTGGATTAAAATAAGCCTAGGGAGGACGAAAATGACCTAAATGTGCAACCAATGACACAAAATCACATATTGGATGCACAAGCTTGGTTAAAAACCCTAATTGGATTAGAATAAGCCTAGGGAGGACGAAAATGACCTAAATGTTCAACCAATGACCCAAAATCACATATTGGATGCACAAGATTGGTTAAAAACCCTAATTGGATTAGAATAAGCCTAGGGAGGACAAAAATGACCTAAATATTCAACCAATGACACAAAGTCACATATTGGATGCACAAGATTGGTTAAAAACCCTAATTGGATTAGAATAAGCCTAGGGAGGACGAAAATGACCTAAATGTTCAACCAATGACACAAAATCACATATTGGATGCACAAGATTGGTTAAAGACCTTAATTAGATTAGAATAGGCCTAGGGAGGACGAAAATGACCTAAATGTTCAACCAATGACACAAAATGACACAAAATCACATATTGGATGCACAAGATTGGTTAAAAACCCTAATTGGATTAGAATAAGCCTAGGGAGGACGAAAATGACCTAAATGTGCAACCAATGACACAAAATCACATATTGGATGCACAAGATTGGTTAAAAACCCTAATTGGATTAGAATAAGCCTAGGGAGGACGAAAATGACCTAAATGTTCAACCAATGACACAATATCACATATTGCATGCACAAGATTGGTTAAAAACCCTAATTGGATTAGAATAAGCCTAGGGAGGACGAAAATGACCTAAATGTTCAACCAATGACATAAAATCACATATTGGATGCACAAGATTGGTTAAAAACCCTAATTGGATTAGAATAAGCCTAGGGAGGACGAAAATGACCTAAATGTTCAACCAATGACACAAAATCACATATTGGATGCACAAGATTGGTTAAAAACCCTAATTAGAATAAGCCTAGGGAGGACGAAAATGACCTAAATGTTCAACCAATGACACAAAATGACACAAAATCACATATTGGATGCACAAGATTGGTTAAAAACCCTAATTGGATTAGAATAAGCCTAGGGAGGACGAAAATGACCTAAATGTGCAACCACTGACACAAAATCACATATTGGATGCACAAGATTGGTTAAAAACCCTAATTGCATTACAATAAGCCTAGCGAGGACGAAAATGACCTAATTGGATTACCAATGACACAAAATGACACAAAATAACATATTGGATGCATAAGATTGGTTAAAAACCCTAATTGGATTAGAATAAGCCTAGGGAGGACGAAAATGTCCTAAATGTGCAACCAATGACACAAAATCACATATTGGATGCACAAGATTGGTTAAAAACCCTAATTGGATTAGCATAAGCCTAGGGAGGACGAAAATGACCTAAATGTTCAACCAATGACACAAAATGATACAAAATCACATATTGGATGCACAAGATTGGTTAAAAACCCTAATTGGATTAGAATAAGCCTAGCGAGGACGAAAATGACCTAATTGGATTACCATTGACACAAAATCACATATTATATGCACAAGATTGGTTAAAAACGCTAATTGGATTAGAATAAGCCTAGCAAGGCCAAAATCACCTAATTGGATTACGGATGACAGAAAATCAGTTATTATATGCACAAGATTGGTTAAAAACCCTAATTGGATTAAAATAAGCCTAGGGAGGACGAAAATGACCTAAATGTTCAACCAATGACACAAAATGACACAAAATCACATATTGGATGCACAAGATTGGTTAAAAACCCTAATTGGATTAGAATAAGCCTAGGGAGGACAAAAATTACCTAAATGTGCAACCAATGACACAAAATCACATATTGGATGCACAAGATTGGTTAAAAACCCTAATTGGATTAGAATAAGCCTAGGGAGGACGAAAATGACCTAAATGTTCAACCAATGACACAAAATGACATATTGGATGCACAAGATTGGTTAACAACCCTAATTGGATTAGAATAAGCCTAGGGAGGACGAAAATGACCTAAATGTTCAACCAATGACACAAAATGACACAAAATCACATATTGGATGCACAAGATTGGTTAAAAACCCTAATTGGATTAGAATAAGCCTAGGGAGGACGAAAATGACCTAAATGTTGAACCAATGACACAAAATCACATATTGAATACACAAGATTGGTAAAAACCCTAATTGGATTAGAATAAGCCTAGGGAGGACGAAAATGACCTAAATGTTCAACCAATGACACAAAATGACACAAAATCACATATTGGATGCACAAGATTGGTTAAAAACCCTAATTGGATTAGAATAAGCCTAGGGAGGACGAAAATGACCTAAATGTTCAACCAATGACACAAAACAACACATAATCACATATTGGATGCACAAGATTGGTTAAAAACCCTAATTGGATTAGAATAAGCCTGTGGAGGACGAAAATGACCTAAATGTTCAACCAATGACACAAAATCACATATTGGACGCACAAGATTGGTTAAAAACGCTAATTGGATTAGAATAAGCCTAGGGAGGACGAAAATGACCTAAATTTTCAACCAATGACACCAAATCACATATTGGATGCACAAGATTGGTTAAAAACCCTAATTGGATTAGAATAAGCCTAGGGAGGACGAAAATGACCTAAATGTTCAACCAATGACACAAAATGACACAAAATCACATATTGGATGCACAAGATTGGTTAAAAACCCTAATTGGATTAGAATAAGCCTAGGGAGGACGAAAATGACCTAAACGTTCAACCAATGACACAAAATCACATATTGGATGCACAAGATTGGATAAAAACCCTAATTAAATTAGAATAAGCCTAGGGAGGACGAAAATGACCTAAATGTTCAACCAATGACACAAAATGACTTATTGGATGCACAACATTGTTTAAAACCCCTAATTGGATTAGAATAAGCCTAGGGAGGACGAAAATGACCTAAATGTTCAACCAATGACACAAAATGACACAAAATCACATATTGGATGCACAAGATTGGTTAAAAACCCTAATTGGATTAGAATAAGCCTAGGGAGGACGAAAATGACCTAAATGTTCAACCAATGACACAAAATGACACAAAATCACATATTGGATGCACAAGATTGGTTAAAAACCCTAATTGGATTAGAATAAGCCTAGGGAGAACGAAAATGAACTAAATGTTCAAGCAATGACACAAAATCACATATTGGATGCACAAGATTGGTTAAAAACCCTAATTGGATTAGAATAAGCCTAGGGAGGACGAAAATGACCTAAATGTTCAACCAATGACACAAAATCACATATTGGATGCACAAGATTGGTTAAAAACCCTAATTGGAATAGAATAAGCCTAGGGAGGACGAAATTGACCTAAATGTTCAACCAATGACAAAAAATCACATATTGGATGCACAAGATTGGTTAAAAACCCTAATTGGATTAGAATAAGCCTAGGGAGGACGAAAATGACCTAAATGTTCAACCAATGACACAAAATGACACAAAATCACATATTGGATGCACAAGATTGGTTAAAAACCCTAATTGGATTAGAATAAGCCTAGGGAGGACGAAAATGACCTAATTGGATTACCAATGACAAAAAATCACTTATTATATGCACAAGATTGGTTAAAAACCCTAATTGGATTAGAATAAGCCTAGGGAGGACGAAAATGACCTAAATGTTCAACCAATGACACAAAGTCACATATTGGATGCACAAGATTAGTTAAAAACCCTAATTGGATTAGAATAAGTCAAGCGAGGACGAAAATGACCTAAATGTTCAACCAATGACACAAAATGACACAAAATCACATATTGGATGCATAAGATTGGTCAAAAACCCTAATTGGATTAGAATAAGCCTAGCGAGGACGAAAATGACCTAATTGGATCACCAATGACATAAAATCACTTATTATATGCACAAGATTGGTTAAAAACCCTAATTGGATTAGAATAAGCCTAGGGAGGACGAAAATGACCTAAATGTGCAACCAATGACACAAAATCACATATTGGATGCACAAGATTGGTTAAAAACCCTAATTGGATTAGAATAAGCCTAGGGAGGACGAAAATGACCTAATTGGATTACCAATGACGAAAAATCACTTATTATATGCACAAGATTGGTTAAAAACCCTAATTGGATTAGAATAATCCTAGGGAGGACGAAAATGACCTAAATGTGCAACCAATGACACAAAATCACATATTGGATGCATAAGATTGGTTAAAAACCCTAATTGGATAAGAATAAGCCTAGGGAGGGCGAAAATGACTTAAATGTTCAACCAATGACACAAAATCACATATTGAATGCACAAGATTGGTTAAAAACCCTAATTGGATTAGAATAAGCCTAGGGAGGACGAAAATGACCTAAATGTGCAACCAATGACACAAAATCACATATTGGATGCACAAGATTGGTTAAAAACCCTAATTGGATTAGAATAAGCCTAGCGAGGACGAAAATCACCTAATTGGATTACGGATGACAGAAAATCAGTTATTATATGCACATGATTGGTTAAAAACCCTAATTGGATTAGAATAAGCCTAGGGAGGACGAAAATGACCTAAATGTTCAACCAATGACACAAAATGACACAAAATCACATATTGGATGCACAAGATTGGTTAAAAACCCTAATTGGATTAGAATAAGCCTAGGGAGGACGAAAATTACCTAAATGTGCAACCAATGACACAAAATCACATATTGGATGCACAAGATTGGTTAAAAACCCTAATTGGATTAGAATAAGCCTAGGGAGTACGAAAATGACTTAAATGTTCAACCAATAACACAAAATGACATAAAATCACATATTGGATGCAAAAGAATTGTTAAAAACCCTAATTGGATTAGAATAAGCCTAGCGAGGACGAAAATGACATAATTGGATTACCAATGACACAAAATCACTTATTATATGCACAAGATTGGTTAAAAACCCTAATTGGATTAGAATAAGCCTAGGGAGGACAAAAATTACCTAAATGTGCAACCAATGACACAAAATCACATATTGGATGCACAAGATTGGTTAAAAACGCTAATTGGATTAGAATAAGCCTAGCAAGGCCAAAATCACCTAATTGGATTACGGATGACAGAAAATCAGTTATTATATGCACAAGATTGGTTAAAAACCCAAATTGGATTAGAATAAGCCAAGGGAGGACGAAAATGACCTAAATGTTCAACTAATGAAACAAAATGACACATATTGGATGCACAAGATTGGTTAAAAACCCTAATTGGATTAGAATAAGCCTAGGGAGGACAAAAATTACCTAAATGTGCAACCAATGACACAAAATCACATATTGGATGCACAAGATTGGTTAAAAACCCTAATTGGATTAGAATAAGCCTAGGGAGTACGAAAATGACTTAAATGTTCAACCAATAACACAAAATGACATAAAATCACATATTGGATGCAAAAGAATTGTTAAAAACCCTAATTGGATTAGAATAAGCCTAGCGAGGACGAAAATGACCTAATTGGATTACCATTGACACAAAATCACTTATTATATGCACAAGATTGGTTAAAAACCCTAATTAGATTAGAATAAGCCTAGGTAGGACAAAAATAACCTAAATGTTCAACCAATGACACAAAATCACATATTGGATGCACAAGAATGGTTAAAAACCCTAATTGGATTAGAATAAGCCTAGGGAGGACGAAAATGACCTAAATGTTCAACCAATGACACAAAATGATACAAAATCACATATTGGATGCACAAGATTGGTTAAAAACCCTAATTGGATTAGAATAAGCCTAGCGAGGACGAAAATGACCTAATTGGATTACCAATGACACAAAATCACTTATTATATGCACAAGATTGGTTAAAAACCATAATTGGATTAGAATAAGCCTAGGGAGGACGAAAATGACCTAAATGTTCAACCAATGACACAAAATGACACAAAATCACATATTGGATGCACAAGATTGGTTAAAAACCCTAATTGGATTAGAATAAGCCTAGGGAGGACGAAAATGACCTAATTGTTCAACCAATGACACAAAATCACATATTGGATGCACAAGATTGGTTAAAAACCGTAATTGTATTAGAATAAGCCTAGGGAGGACGAAAATGACCTAAATGTTCAACCAATGACACAAAATGACACAAAATCACATATTGGATGCACAAGATTGGTTAAAAACCCTAATTGGATTAGAATAAGCCTAGGGAGGACAACAATGACCTAAATGTTCAACCAATGACACAAAATGACATAAAATCACATATTGGATGCACAAGATTGGTTAAAAACCCTAATTGGATTAGAATAAGCCTAGGGAGGACGAAATTGACCTAAAAGTTCAACCAATGACACAAAATGACACAAAATCACATATTGGATGCACAAGATTGGTTAAAAACCCTAATTGGATTAGAATAAGCCTAGGGAGGACGAAAATGACCTAAATGATCAACCAATGACACAAAATCACATATTGGATGCACAAGTTTGGTTAAAAACCCTAATTGGATTAGAATAAGCCTAGGGAGGACGAAAATGACCTAAATGTTCAACCAATGACACAAAATCACATATTGGATGCACAAGATTGGTTAAAAACCCTAATTGGATAGAATAAGCCTAGGGAGGACGAAAATGACCTAAATGTTCAACCAATGACACTAAATGACATGAAATCACATATTGGATGCACAAAATTGGTTCAAAACCCTAATTGGATTAGAATAAGCCTAGGGAGGACGAAAATGACCTAAATGTTCAACCAATGACACAAAATGACACAAAATCACATATTGGATGCACAAGATTGGTTAAAAACCCTAATTGGATTAGAATAAGCCTAGGGAGGACGAAAATGACCTACATGTTCAACCAATGACACAAAATGACACAAAATCACATATTGGATGCACAAGATTGGTAAAAAACCTTAATTGGTTTAGAATAAGCCTAGGGAAGACGAAAATGACCTAAATGTTCAACCAATGACACAAAATGACACAAAATCACATATTGGATGCACAAGATTGGTTAAAAACCCTAATTAGATTAGAATAAGCCTAGGGAGGACGAAAATGACCTAAATGTTCAACCAATGACACAAAATGACACAAAATCACATATTGGATGCACAAGATTGGTTAAAAACCCTAATTGGATTAGAATAAGCCTAGGGAGGACGAAAATGACCTAAATGTTCAACCAATGACACAAAATGACACAAAATCACATATTGGATGCACAAGATTGGTTAAAAACCCTAATCGAATTAGAATAAGCCTAGGGAGGACGAAAATGACCTAAATGTTCAACTAATGACACAAAATCACATATTGGATGCACAAGATTGGTTAAAAACCCTAATTGGATTAGAATAAGTCTAGGGAGGACGAAAATGACCTAAATGTTCAACCAATGACACAAAATGACACAAAATCACATATTGGATGCACAAGATTGGTTAAAACCCCTAATTGGATTAGAATAAGCATAGGGAGGACGAAAATGACCTAAATGTTCAACCAATGACATAAAATGAAACAAAATCACATATTGGATGCACAAGATTGGTTAAAAACCCTAATTGGATTAGAATAAGCCTAGGGAGGACGAAAATGACCTAAATGTTCAACCAATGACACAAAATGACACAAAATCACATATTGGATGCACAAGATTGGTTAAAAACCCAAATTGGGTGAGAATAAGCCTAGGGAGGACGAAAATGACTTAATTGGATTACCAATGACAAAAAATCACTTATTATATGCACAAGATTGGTTAAAAACCCTAATTGGATTAGAATAAGCCTAGGGAGGACGAAAATGACCTAAATGTGCAACCAATGACACAAAATCACATATTGGATGCATAAGATTGGTTAAAAACCCTAATTGGATAAGAATAAGCCTAGGGAGGGCGCAAATGACTTAAATGTTCAACCAATGACACAAAATCACATATTGAATGCACAAGATTGGTTAAAAACCCTAATTGGATTAGAATAAGCCTAGGGAGGACGAAAATGACCTAATTGTGCAACCAATGACACAAAATCACATATTGGATGCAAAAGCTTGGTTAAAAACCCTAATTGGATTAGAATAAGCCTAGGGAGGACGAAAATGACCTAAATGTTCAACCAATGACCCAAAATCACATATTGGATGCACAAGATTGGTTAAAAACCCTAATTGGATTAGAATAAGCCTAGGGAGGACGAAAATGACCTAAATGTTCACACAATGACACAAAATGACACAAAATCACATATTGGATGCACAAGATTGGTTAAAAACCCTAATTGGATTAGAATAAGCCTAGGGAGGACGAAAATGACCTAAATGTTCAACCAATGACACAAAATCACATATTGGATGCACAAGATTGGTTAAAAACCCTAATGGATTAGAATAAGCCTAGGGAGGACGAAAATGACCTAAATGTTCAACCAATGACACAAAATGACACAAAATCACATATTGGATGCACAAGATTGGTTAAAAACCCTAATTGGATTAGAATAAGCCTAGGGAGGACGAAAATGACCTAAATGTTCAACCAATGACACAAAATGACACAAAATCACATATTGGATGCACAAGATTGGTTAAAAACCCTAATTGGATTAGAATATGCCTAGGGAGGACCAAAATGACCTAAATGTTCAACCAATGACACATAATGACACAAAATCACATATTGGATGCACAAGATTGGTTAAAAACCCTAATTGGATTAGAATAAGCCTAGGGAGGACGAAAATGACCTAAATGTTCAACCAATGACACAAAATGACACAAAATCACATATTGGATGCACAAGATTGGTTAAAAACCCTAATTGGATTAGAATAAGCCTAGGGAGGACGAAAATGACCTAATTGGATTACATATGACACAAAATGACAGAAAATGACACAAAATCACATATTGGATGCACAAGATTGGTTAAAAACCCTAATTGGATTAGAATAAGCCTAGGGAGGACGAAAATGACCTAAATGTTCAACCAATGACACAAAATGACACAAAATCACATATTGGATGCACAAGATTGGTTAAAAACCCTAATTGGATTAGAATAAGCCTAGGGAGGACGAAAATGACCGAAATGTTCAACCAATGACACAAAATGACACAAAATCACATATTGGATGCACAAGATTGGTTAAAAACCCTAATTGGATTAGAATAAGCCTAGCGAGGACGAAAATGACCTAATTGGATTACCAATGACACAAAATCACATATTGGATGCACAAGATTGGTTAAAAACCCTAATTGGATTAGAATAAGCCTAGGGAGGACGAAAATGACCTAAATGTGCAACCAATGACACAAAATCACATATTGGATGCACAAGATTGGTTAAAAACCCTAATTGGTTTAGAATAAGCCTAGGGAGGACGAAAATGACCTAAATGTTCAACCAATGACACAAAATCACATATTGGATGCACAAGATTGGTTAAAAACCCTAATTGGATTAGAATAAGGCTAGGGAGGACGAAAATGACCTAAATGTGCAACCAATGACACAAAATCACATATTGGATGCACAAGATTGGTTAAAAACCCTAATTGGATTAGAATAAGCCTAGCGAGGACGAAAATCACCTAATTGGATTACGGATGACAGAAAATCAGTTATTATATGCACATGATTGGTTAAAAACCCTAATTGGATTAGAATAAGCCTAGGGAGGACGAAAATGACCTAAATGTTCAACCAATGACACAAAATGACACAAAATCACATATTGGATGCACAAGATTGGTTAAAAACCCTAATTGGATTAGAATAAGCCTAGGGAGGACGAAAATTACCTAAATGTGCAACCAATGACACAAAATCACATATTGGATGCACAAGATTGGTTAAAAACCCTAATTGGATTAGAATAAGCCTAGGGAGTACGAAAATGACTTAAATGTTCAACCAATAACACAAAATGACATAAAATCACATATTGGATGCAAAAGAATTGTTAAAAACCCTAATTGGATTAGAATAAGCCTAGCGAGGACGAAAATGACATAATTGGATTACCAATGACACAAAATCACTTATTATATGCACAAGATTGGTTAAAAACCCTAATTAGATTAGAATAAGCCTAGGTAGGACAAAAATAACCTAAATGTTCAACCAATGACACAAAATCACATATTGGATGCACAAGAATGGTTAAAAACCCTAATTGGATTAGAATAAGCCTAGGGAGGACGAAAATGACCTAAATGTTCAACCAATGACACAAAATGATACAAAATCACATATTGGTTGCACAAGATTGGTTAAAAACCCTAATTGGATTAAAATAAGCCTAGCGAGGACGAAAATGACCTAATTGGATTACCATTGACACAAAATCACATATTATATGCACAAGATTGGTTAAAAACCCTAATTGGATTAGAATAAGCCTAGGGAGGACGAAAATGACCTAAATGTGCAACCAATGACACAAAATCACATATTGGATGCATAAGATTGGTTAAAAACCCTAATTGGATAAGAATAAGCCTAGGGAGGGCGAAAATGACTTAAATGTTCAACCAATGACACAAAATCACATATTGAATGCACAAGATTGGTTAAAAACCCTAATTGGATTAGAATAAGCCTAGGGAGGACGAAAATGACCTAAATGTACAACCAATGACACAAAATCACATATTGGATGCACAAGCTTGGTTAAAAACCCTAATTGGATTAGAATAAGCCTAGGGAGGACGAAAATGACCTAAATGTTCAACCAATGACCCAAAATCACATATTGGATGCACAAGATTGGTTAAAAACCCTAATTGGATTAGAATAAGCCTAGGGAGGACGAAAATTACCTAAATGTGCAACCAATGACACAAAATCACATATTGGATGCACAAGATTGGTTAAAAACCCTAATTGGATTAGAATAAGCCTAGGGAGTACGAAAATGACTTAAATGTTCAACCAATAACACAAAATGAGAAATCACATATTGGATGCAAAAGAATTGTTAAAAACCCTAATTGGATTAGAATTAGCCTAGCGAGGACGAAAATGACAGAATTGGATTACCAATGACACAAAATCACTTATTATATGCACAAGATTGGTTAAAAACCCTAATTGGATTAGAATAAGCCTAGGGAGGACAAAAATAACCTAAATGTTCAACCAATGACACAAAATCACATATTGGATGCACAAGAATGGTTAAAAACCCTAATTGGATTAGAATAAGCCTAGGGAGGACGAAAATGACCTAAATGTTCAACCAATGACACAAAATGATACAAAATCACATATTGGATGCACAAGATTGGTTAAAAACCCTAATTGGATTAGAATAAGCCTAGCGAGGACGAAAATGACCTAATTGGATTACCAATGACACAAAATCACTTATTATATGCACAAGATTGTTTAAGAACCCTAATTGGATTAGAATAAGCCTAGGGAGGACGAAAATGACCTAAATGTGCAACCAATGACACAAAATCACATATTGGATGCACAAGATTGGTTAAAAACCCTAATTGGATTAGAATAAGCCTAGCGAGGACGAAAATCACCTAATTGGATTACGGATGACAGAAAATCAGTTATTATATGCACAAGATTGGTTAAAAACCCTAATTGGATTAGAATAAGCCTAGGGAGGACAAAAATGACCTAAATGTTCAACCAATGACAAAAAATGACACAAAATCACATATTGGATGCACAAGATTGGTTAAAAACCCTAATTGGATTAGAATAAGCCTAGGGAGGACGAAAATGACCTAAATGTTCAACCAATGACACAAAATGACACAAAATCACATATTGGATGCACAAGATTGGTTAAAAACCCTAACTGGATTAGAATATGCCTAGGGAGGACGAAAAAGACCTAAATGTTCAACCAATGACACAAAATCACATATTGGATGCACAAGATTGGTTAAAAACCCTAATTGGATTAGAATAAGCCTAGGGAGGACGAAAATGATCTAAATGTCCAACCAATGACACAAAATGACACAAAATCACATATTGGATGCACAAGATGGATTAAAAACCCTAATTGGATTAGAATAAGCCTAGGGAGGACGAAAATGACCTAAATGTTCAACCAATGTCACAAAATCACATATTGGATGCACAAGATTGGTTAAAAACCCTAATTGGATTAGAATAAGCGTAGGGAGGACGAATATGACCTAAATGTTCAACCAATGACACAAAATGACACAAAATCACATATTGGAAGCACAAGATAGGTTAAAAACCCTAATTGGATTAGAATAAGCCTAGGGAGGACGAAAATGACCTAAATGTTCAACCAATGACACAAAATGACACAAAATCACATATTGGATGCACAAGATTGGTTAAAAACCCTAATTGGATTAGAATAAGCCTAGGAGGACGAAAATGACCTAAAAGTTCAACCAATGACACAAAATGACACAAAATCACATATTGGATGCGCAAGATTGGTTAGAAACCCTAATTGGATTAGAATAAGCCTAGGGAGGACGAAAATGACCTAATTGGATTACAGATGATACAAAATGACACAAAATCACATATTGGATACACAAGATTGGTTAAAAACCCTAATTGGATTAGAATAAGCCTAGGGAAGACGAAAATGACCTAAATGTTAAACCAATGACACAAAATGACACAAAATCACATATTGGATGCACAAGATAGGTTAAAAACCCTAATTGGATTAGAATAAGCCTAGGGAGGACGAAAATGACCTAAATGTTCAACCAATGACACAAAATGACACAAAATAACATATTGGATGCATAAGATTGGTTAAAAACCTAATTGGATTAGAATAAGCTTAGAGAGGACGAAAATGACCTAAATGTTCAACCAATGACACAAAAGGACACAAAATCACATATTGGATGCACAAGATTGGTTAAAAACCCTAATTGGATTAGAATAAGCTTAGGGAGGACGAAAATGACTTAAATATTCAACCAATGACACAAAAGGACACAAAATCACATATTGGATGCACAAGATTGGTTAAAAACCCTAATTGGATTAGAATAAGCCTAGGGAGGACGAAAATGACCTAAATGTTCAACCAATGACACAAAATGACACAAAATCACATATTGGATGCACAAGATTGGTTAAAAACACTAATTGGATTTGAATAAGCTTAGGGAGGACGAAAATGACCTAAATGTTCAACTAATGACACAAAAGGACACAAAATCACATATTGGATGCACAAGATTGGTTAAAAACCCTAATTGGATTAGAATAAGCCTGGGGAGGACGAAAATGACCTAAATGTTCAACCAATGACACAAAATGACACAAAATCACATATTGGATGCACAAGATTGGTTAAAAACCCTAATTGGATTAGAATAAGCCTAGGGAGGACAAAAATGACCTAAATATTCAACCAATGACACAAAATCACATATTGGATGCACAAGATTGGTTAAAACTCGTAATTGGATTAGAATAAGCCTAGGGAGGACGAAAATGACCTAAATGTTCAACCAATGACACAAAATGACACAAAATCACATATTGGATGCACAAGATTGGTTAAAAACCCTAATTGGATTAGAATAAGCCTAGGGAGGACAAAAATGACCTAAATGTTCAACCAATGACACAAAATCACATATCGGATGCACAAGATTGGTTAAAAACCCTAATTGGATTAGAATAAGCCTAGGGAGGACGAAAATGACCTAAATGTTCAACCAATGACACAAAATGACACAAAATCACATATTGGATACACAAGATTGGTTAAAAACCCTAATTGGATTAGAATAAGCCTAGCGAGGACGAAAATGACCAAATTGGATTACCAATGACACAAAATGACTTATTATATGCACAAGATTGGTTAAAAACCCTAATTGGATTAGAATAAGCCTAGCGAGGACGAAAATGAACTTAATATTCAACCAATGACACAAAATGACACAAAATCACATATTGGATGCACAAGATTGGTTAAAAACCCTAATTGGATTAGAATAAGCCTAGGGAGGACGAAAATCACCTAAATGTTCAACCAATGACACAAAATCACATATTGGATGCACAAGATTGGTTAAAAACCCTAATTGGATTAGAATAAGCCTAGGGAGGACGAAAATTACCTAAATGTGCAACCAATGACACAAAATCACATATTGGATGCACAAGATTGGTTAAAAACCCTAATTGGATTAGAATAAGCCTAGGGAGGACAAAAATGACCTAAATGTGCAACCAATGACACAAAATCACATATTGGATGCACAAGATTGGTTAAGAACCCAAATTGGATAAGAATAAGCCTAACGAGGACGAAAATGACATAATTGGATTACCAATGACACAAAATCAGTTATTATATGCACAAGATTGCTTAAAAACCCTAATTGGATTAGAATAAGCCTAGGGAGGACGAAAATGGCCTAAATGTGCAACCAATGACACAAAATCACATATTGGATGCACAAGATTGGTTAAAAACCCTAATTGGATTAGAATAAGCCTAGGGAGGACGAAAATGACCTAAATGTTCAACCAATGACACAAAATGATACAAAATCACATATTGGATGCACAAGATTGGTTAAAAACCTAATTGGATTAGAATAAGCTTAGGGAGGACGAAAATGACCTAAATGTTCAACCAATGACACAAAAGGACACAAAATCACATATTGGATGCACAAGATTGGTTAAAAACCCTAATTGGATTACAATCAGCCTAGGGAGGACGAAAATGACCTAAATGTTCAACCAATGACACAAAATCACATATTGGATGCACAAGATTGGTTAAAAACCCTAATTGGATTAGAATAAGCCTAGGGAGGACGAAAATGACCTAAATGTTCAACCAATGACACAAAATGACACAAAATCACATATTGGATGCACAAGATTGGTTAAAAACCCTAATTGGATTAGAATAAGCCTAGGGAGGACAAAGATGGCCTAAATATTCAACCAATGACACAAAATCACATATTGGATGCACAAGATTGGTTAAAAACCCTAATTGGATTAGAATAAGCCTACGGAGGACGAAAATGACCTAAATGTTCAACAAATGACACAAAATGACACAAAATCACATATTGGATGCTCAAGATTGGTTAAAAACCCTAACTAGATTAGAATAAGCCTAGGGAGGACAAAAATGACCTAAATATTCAACCAATGACACAAAATCACATATTGGATGCACAAGATTGGTTAAAAACCCTAATTGGATTAGAATAAGCCTAGGGAGGGCGAAAATGACCTAAATGTTCAACCAATGACACAAAATCACATATTGGTGCACAAGATTGGTTAAAAACCCTAATTGGATAAGAATAAGCCTATGGAGGATGAAAATGATCTATATGTTCAACCAACGACACAAAATGACACAAAATCACATATTGGATGCACAAGATTTTTTAAAAACCCTAATTGGATTAGAATAAGCCTAGGGAGGACGAAAATGACCTAAATGTTCAACCAATGACACAAAATGACACAAAATCACATATTGGATGCACAAGATTGGTTAAAAACCCTAATTGGATTAGAATAAGCCTAGGGAGGACGAAAATGACCTACATGTTCAACCAATGACACAAAATGACACAAAATCACATATTGGATGCACAAGATTGGTAAAAAACCTTAATTGGTTTAGAATAAGCCTAGGGAAGACGAAAATGACCTAAATGTTCAACCAATGACACAAAATGACACAAAATCACATATTGGATGCACAAGATTGGTTAAAAACCCTAATTAGATTAGAATAAGCCTAGGGAGGACGAAAATGACCTAAATGTTCAACCAATGACACAAAATGACACAAAATCACATATTGGATGCACAAGATTGGTTAAAAACCCTAATTGGATTAGAATAAGCCTAGGGAGGACGAAAATGACCTAAATGTTCAACCAATGATACAAAATGACACAAAATCACATATTGGATGCACAAGATTTGTTAAAAACCATAATTGGATAAGAATAACCCAAGGGAGGACGAAAATGACCTAAATGTTCAACCAATGACACTAAATGACATATTGGATGCACAAGATTGGTTAAAAACCCTAATTGGATTAGATTAAGCCTAGGGAGGACGATAATGACCTAAATGTTCAACCAATGACACAAAATCACATATTGGATGCACAAGATTGGTTAAAAACCTTAATTGGATTAGAATAAGCCTAGGGAGGACGAAAATGACCTAAATGTTCAACCAATGACACAAAATGACACAAAATCACATATTGGATGCACAAGATTGGTTAAAAACCCTAATTGGATTAGAATAAGCCTAGGGAGGACGAAAATGACCTAAATGTTCAACCAATGACACAAAATGACACAAAATCACATATTGGATGCACAAGATTGGTTAAAAACCTTAATTGGATTAGAATAAGCCTAGGGAGGACGAATATGACCTAAATGTTCAACCAATGACACAAAATGACACAAAATCACATATTGGATGCACAAGATTGGTTAAAAACCCTAATTGGATTAGAATAAGCCTAGGGAGGACGAAAATGACCTAAATGTTCAACCAATGACACAAAATGACACAAAATCACATATTGGATGCACAAGATTGGTTAAAAACCCTAATTGGATTAGAATAAACCTAGGGAGGACGAAAAAGACCTAAATGTTCAACCAATGACACAAAATGACACAAAATCACATATTGGATGCACAAGATTGGTTAAAAACCCTAATTGGATTAGAATAAGCCTAGGGAGGACGAAAATGACCTAAATGTTCAACCAATGACACAAAATGACACAAAATCACATATTGGATGCACAAGATTGGTTAAAAACCCTAATTGTATTAGAATAAGCCTAGGGAGTATGAAAATGACCTAAATGTTCAACCAATGACACAAAATCACATATTGGATGCACAAGATTGGTTAAAAACCCTAATTGGATTAGAATAAGCCTAGGGACGACAAAAATGACCTAAATGTTCAATCAATGACACAAAATCACATATTGGATGCACTTGATTGGTTAAAAATCGTAATTGGATTAGAATAAGCCTAGGGAGGACGAAAATGACCTAAATGTTCAACCAATGACACAAAATGACACAAAATCACATATTGGATGCACAAGATTGGTTAAAAACCCTAATTGGATTAGAATAAGCCTAGGGAGGACGAAAATGACCTAAATGTTCAACCAATGACACAAAATGACACAAAATCACATATTGGATGCACAAGATTGGTTAAAAACCCTAATTGCTATAGAATAAGCTAAGGGAGGACGAAAATGACCTAAATGTTCAACCAATGACACAATATGACACAAAATCACATATTGGATGCACAAGATTGGTTAAAAACCCTAATTGGATTAGAATAAGCCTAGGGAGGACGAAAGTGACCTAAATGTTCAACCAATGACACAAAATGACACAGAATCACATATTGGATGCACAAGATTGGTTAAAAACCCTAATTGGATTAGAATAAGCCTAGGGAGGACGAAAATGACCTAAATGTTCAACCAATGACACAAAATGATACAAAATCACATATTGGATGCACAAGATTGGTTAAAAACCCTAATTGGATTAGAATAAGCCTAGGGAGGACGAAAATGACCTAAATGTTCAACCAATGACACAAAATGGCACAAAATAACATATTGGATGCACAAGATTGGTTAAAAACCCTAATTGGATTAGAATAAGCCTAGGGAGGACGAAAATGACCTAAATGTTCAACCAATGACACAAAATGACACAAAATCACATATTGGATGCACAAGATTGGTTAAAAACCCTAATTGGATTAGAATAAGCCTAGGGAGAACGAAAACGACCTAAATGTTCAACTAATGACACAAAATCACATATTGGATGCACAAGATTTGTTAAAAACCCTAATTGGATTAGAATAAGCCTAGGGAGGACGAAAATGACCTAAATGTTCAACCAATGACACAAAATCACACAAAATCACATATTGGATGCACTAGATGGGTTAAAAACCCTAATTGGATTAGAATAAGCCTAGGGAGGACGAAAATGACCTAAATGTTCGACCAATGACACAAAATGACACAAAATCACATATTGGATGCACAAGATTGGTTAAAAACCCTAATTGGATTAGAATAAGCCTAGGGAGGACGAAAATGACCTAAATGTTCAACCAATGACACAAAATGACACAAAATCACATATTGGATGCACAAGATTGGTTAAAAACCCTAATTGGATTAGAATAAGCCTAGGGAGGACAAAAATGACCTAAATGTTCAACCAAAGACACAAAATGACACAAAATCACATATTGGATGCACAAGATTGGTTAAAAACCCTAATTGGATTAGAATAAGCCTAGGGAGGACGAAAATGACCTAAATGTTCAACCAATGACACAAAATGATACAAAATCACATATTGGATGCACAAGATTGGTTAAAAACCCTAATTGGATTAAAATAAGCCTAGGGAGGACGAAAATGACCTAAATGTTCAACCAATGACACAAAATGACACAAAATCACATATTGGATGCACAAGATTGGTTAAAAACCCTAATTGGATTAGAATAAGCCTAGGGAGGACGAAAATGACCTAAATGTTCAACCAATGACACAAAATCACATATTGGATGCACAAGATTGGTTAAAAACCCTAATTGGATTAGAATAAACCTAGCGAGGACGAAAATGACCTAAATGTTCAACCAATGACACAAAATGACACAAAATCACATATTGCATGCACAAGATTGGTTAAAAACCCTAATTGGATTAGAATAGGCCTAGGGAGGACGAAAATGACCTAAATGTTATACCAATGACACAAAATGACACAAAATCACATATTGGATGCACATGATCGGATAAAAACCCTAATTGGATTAGAATAAGCCTAGGGAGGACCAAAATGACCTAAATGTTCAACCAATGACACAAAAGGACACAAAATCACATATTGGATGCACAAGATTGGTTAAAAACCCTAATTGGATTAGAATAAGCCTAGGGAGGACGAAAATGACCTAAATGTTCAACCAATGACACAAAATGACACAAAATCACATATTGGATGCACAAGATTGGTTAAAAACCCTAATTGGATTAGAATAAGCCTAGGGAGGACGAAAATGACCTAAATGTTCAACCAAAGACACAAAATGACACAAAATCACATATTGGATGCACAAGATTGGTTAAAAACCCTAATTTGATTAGAATAAGCCTAGGGAGGACGTAAATGACTTAAATGTTCAACCAATGACACAAAATGACACAAAATCACATATTGGATGCACAAGATTGGTTAAAAACCCTAATTGGATTAGAATAAGCCTAGGGAGGACGAAAATGACCTAAATGTTCAACCAATGACACAAAATGACACAAAATCACATATTGGATGCACAAGATTGGTTAAAAACCCTAATTGGATTAGAATAAGCCTAGGGAGGACAAAAATTACCTAAATGTGCAACCAATGACACAAAATCACATATTGGATGCACAAGATTGGTTAAAAACCCTAATTGGATTAGAATAAGCCTAGGGAGTACGAAAATGACTTAAATGTTCAACCAATAACACAAAATGACATAAAATCACATATTGGATGCAAAAGAATTGTTAAAAACCCTAATTGGATTAGAATAAGCCTAGCGAGGACGAAAATGACATAATTGGATTACCAATGACACAAAATCACTTATTATATGCACAAGATTGGTTAAAAACCCTAATTGGATTAGAATAAGCCTAGGGAGGACAAAAATAAGCTAATTGTTCAACCAATGACACAAAATCACATATTGGATGCACAAGAATGGTTAAAAACCCTAATTGGATTAGAATAAGCCTAGGGAGGACGAAAATGACCTAAATGTTCAACCAATGACACAAAATGATACAAAATCACATATTGGATGCACAAGATTGGTTAAAAACCCTAATTGGATTAGAATAAGCCTAGCGAGGACGAAAATGACCTAATTGGATTACCATTGACACAAAATCACATATTATATGCACAAGATTGGTTAAAAACCCTAATTGGATTAGAATAAGCCTAGGGAGGACGAAAATGACCTAAATGTGCAACCAATGACACAAAATCACATATTGGATGCATAAGATTGGTTAAAAACCCTAATTGGATTAAAATAAGCCTAGGGAGGACGAAAATGACCTAAATGTTCAACCAATGACACAAAATCACATATTGGATGCATAAGATTGGTTAAAAAGCCTAATTGGATTAAAATAAGCCTAGTTAGGACGAAAATGACCTAAATGTTCAACCAATGACACAAAATGACACAAAATCACATATTGGATGCACAAGATTGGATAAAAACCCTAATTGGATTAGAATAAGCCTAGGGAGGACGAAAATGACCTAATTGGATTACCAATGACAAAAAATCACTTATTATATGCACAAGATTGGTTAAAAACCCTAATTGGATTAGAATAAGCCTAGGGAGGACGAAAATGACCTAAATGTTCAACCAATGACACAAAGTCACATATTGGATGCACAAGATTAGTTAAAAACCCTAATTGGATTAGAATAAGTCAAGCGAGGACGAAAATGACCTAAATGTTCAACCAATGACACAAAATGACACAAAATCACATATTGGATGCATAAGATTGGTCAAAAACCCTAATTGGATTAGAATAAGCCTAGCGAGGACGAAAATGACCTAATTGGATCACCAATGACATAAAATCACTTATTATATGCACAAGATTGGTTAAAAACCCTAATTGGATTAGAATAAGCCTAGGGAGGACGAAAATGACCTAAATGTGCAACCAATGACACAAAATCACATATTGGATGCACAAGATTGGTTAAAAACCCTAATTGGATTAGAATAAGCCTAGGGAGGACGAAAATGACCTAATTGGATTACCAATGACGAAAAATCACTTATTATATGCACAAGATTGGTTAAAAACCCTAATTGGATTAGAATAATCCTAGGGAGGACGAAAATGACCTAAATGTGCAACCAATGACACAAAATCACATATTGGATGCATAAGATTGGTTAAAAACCCTAATTGGATAAGAATAAGCCTAGGGAGGGCGAAAATGACTTAAATGTTCAACCAATGACACAAAATCACATATTGAATGCACAAGATTGGTTAAAAACCCTAATTGGATTAGAATAAGCCTAGGGAGGACGAAAATGACCTAAATGTGCAACCAATGACACAAAATCACATATTGGATGCACAAGATTGGTTAAAAACCCTAATTGGATTAGAATAAGCCTAGCGAGGACGAAAATCACCTAATTGGATTACGGATGACAGAAAATCAGTTATTATATGCACATGATTGGTTAAAAACCCTAATTGGATTAGAATAAGCCTAGGGAGGACGAAAATGACCTAAATGTTCAACCAATGACACAAAATGACACAAAATCACATATTGGATGCACAAGATTGGTTAAAAACCCTAATTGGATTAGAATAAGCCTAGGGAGGACGAAAATTACCTAAATGTGCAACCAATGACACAAAATCACATATTGGATGCACAAGATTGGTTAAAAACCCTAATTGGATTAGAATAAGCCTAGGGAGTACGAAAATGACTTAAATGTTCAACCAATAACACAAAATGACATAAAATCACATATTGGATGCAAAAGAATTGTTAAAAACCCTAATTGGATTAGAATAAGCCTAGCGAGGACGAAAATGACATAATTGGATTACCAATGACACAAAATCACTTATTATATGCACAAGATTGGTTAAAAACCCTAATTAGATTAGAATAAGCCTAGGTAGGACAAAAATAACCTAAATGTTCAACCAATGACACAAAATCACATATTGGATGCACAAGAATGGTTAAAAACCCTAATTGGATTAGAATAAGCCTAGGGAGGACGAAAATGACCTAAATGTTCAACCAATGACACAAAATGATACAAAATCACATATTGGATCCACAAGATTGGTTAAAAACCCTAATTGGATTAGAATAAGCCTAGCGAGGACGAAAATGACCTAATTGGATTACCATTGACACAAAATCACATATTATATGCACAAGATTGGTTAAAAACGCTAATTGGATTAGAATAAGCCTAGCAAGGCCAAAATCACCTAATTGGATTACGGATGACAGAAAATCAGTTTTTATATGCACAAGATTGGTTAAAAACCCTAATTGGATTAGAATAAGCCTAGGGAGGACGAAAATGACCTAAATGTTCAACCAATGACACAAAATGACACAAAATCACATATTGGATGCACAAGATTGGTTAAAAACCCTAATTGGATTAGAATAAGCCTAGGGAGGACAAAAATTACCTAAATGTGCAACCAATGACACAAAATCACATATTGGATGCACAAGATTGGTTAAAAACCCTAATTGGATTAGAATAAGCCTAGGGAGTACGAAAATGACTTAAATGTTCAACCAATAACACAAAATGACATAAAATCACATATTGGATGCAAAAGAATTGTTAAAAACCCTAATTGGATTAGAATAAGCCTAGCGAGGACGAAAATGACATAATTGGATTACCAATGACACAAAATCACTTATTATATGCACAAGATTGGTTAAAAACCCTAATTGGATTAGAATAAGCCTAGGGAGGACAAAAATAAGCTAATTGTTCAACCAATGACACAAAATCACATATTGGATGCACAAGAATGGTTAAAAACCCTAATTGGATTAGAATAAGCCTAGGGAGGACGAAAATGACCTAAATGTTCAACCAATGACACAAAATGATACAAAATCACATATTGGATGCACAAGATTGGTTAAAAACCCTAATTGGATTAGAATAAGCCTAGCGAGGACGAAAATGACCTAATTGGATTACCATTGACACAAAATCACATATTATATGCACAAGATTGGTTAAAAACCCTAATTGGATTAGAATAAGCCTAGGGTGGACTAAAATGACCTAAATGTGCAACCAATGACACAAAATCACATATTGGATGCATAAGATTGGTTAAAAACCCTAATTGGATAAGAATAATCCTAAGGAGGGCGAAAATGACTTAAATGTTCAACCGATAACACAAAATCACATATTGAATGCACAAGATTGGTTAAAAACCCTAATTGGATTAGAATAAGCCTAGGGAGGACGAAAATGACCTAAATGTGCAACCAATGACACAAAATCACATATTGGATGCACAAGCTTGGTTAAAAACCCTAATTGGATTAGAATAAGCCTAGGGAGGACGAAAATCACCTAAATGTTCAACCAATGACCCAAAATCACATATTGGATGCACAAGATTGGTTAAAAACCCTAATTGGATTAGAATAAGCCTAGGGAGGACGAAAATTACCTAAATGTGCAACCAATGACACAAAATCACATATTGGATGCACAAGATTGGTTAAAAACCCTAATTGGATTAGAATAAGCCTAGGGAGTACGAAAATGACTTAAATGTTCAACCAATAACACAAAATGACATAAAATCACATATTGGATGCAAAAGAATTGTTAAAAACCCTAATTGGATTAGAATAAGCCTAGCGAGGACGAAAATGACATAATTGGATTACCAATGACACAAAATCACTTATTATATGCACAAGATTGGTTAAAAACCCTAATTAGATTAGAATAACCCTAGGTAGGACAAAAATAACCTAAATGTTCAACCAATGACACAAAATCACATATTGGATGCACAAGAATGGTTAAAAACCCTAATTGGATTAGAATAAGCCTAGGGAGGACGAAAATGACCTAAATGATCAACCAATGACACAAAATGATACAAAATCACATATTGGATGCACAAGATTGGTTAAAAACCCTAATTGGATTAGAATAAGCCTAGCGAGGACGAAAATGACCTAATTGGATTACCATTGACACAAAATCACATATTATATGCACAAGATTGGTTAAAAACGCTAATTGGATTAGAATAAGCCTAGCAAGGCCAAAATCACCTAATTGGATTACGGATGACAGAAAATCAGTTATTATATGCACAAGATTGGTTAAAAACCCTAATTGGATTAAAATAAGCCTAGGGAGGACGAAAATGACCTAAATGTTCAACCAATGACACAAAATGACACAAAATCACATATTGGATGCACAAGATTGGTTAAAAACCCTAATTGGATTAGAATAAGCCTAGGGAGGACAAAAATTACCTAAATGTGCAACCAATGACACAAAATCACATATTGGATGCACAAGATTGGTTAAAAACCCTAATTGGATTAGAATAAGCCTAGGGAGTACGAAAATGACTTAAATGTTCAACCAATAACACAAAATGACATAAAATCACATATTGGATGCAAAAGAATTGTTAAAAACCCTAATTGGATTAGAATAAGCCTAGCGAGGACGAAAATGACATAATTGGATTACCAATGACACAAAATCACTTATTATATGCACAAGATTGGTTAAAAACCCTAATTGGATTAGAATAAGCCTAGGGAGGACAAAAATAAGCTAATTGTTCAACCAATGACACAAAATCACATATTGGATGCACAAGAATGGTTAAAAACCCTAATTGGATTAGAATAAGCCTAGGGAGGACGAAAATGACCTAAATGTTCAACCAATGACACAAAATGATACAAAATCACATATTGGATGCACAAGATTGGTTAAAAACCCTAATTGGATTAGAATAAGCCTAGCGAGGACGAAAATGACCTAATTGGATTACCAATGACACAAAATCACTTATTATATGCACAAGATTGTTTAAGAACCCTAATTGGATTAGAATAAGCCTAGGGAGGACGAAAATGACCTAAATGTGCAACCAATGACACAAAATCACATATTGGATGCACAAGATTGGTTAAAAACCCTAATTGGATTAGAATAAGCCTAGCGAGGACGAAAATCACCTAATTGGATTACGGATGACAGAAAATCAGTTATTATATGCACAAGATTGGTTAAAAACCCTAATTGGATTAGAATAAGCCTAGGGAGGACAAAAATGACCTAAATGTTCAACCAATGACAAAAAATGACACAAAATCACATATTGGATGCACAAGATTGGTTAAAAACCCTAATTGGATTAGAATAAGCCTAGGGAGGACGAAAATGACCTAAATGTTCAACCAATGACACAAAATGACACAAAATCACATATTGGATGCACAAGATTGGTTAAAAACCCTAACTGGATTAGAATATGCCTAGGGAGGACGAAAAAGACCTAAATGTTCAACCAATGACACAAAATCACATATTGGATGCACAAGATTGGTTAAAAACCCTAATTGGATTAGAATAAGCCTAGGGAGGACGAAAATGATCTAAATGTCCAACCAATGACACAAAATGACACAAAATCACATATTGGATGCACAAGATGGATTAAAAACCCTAATTGGATTAGAATAAGCCTAGGGAGGACGAAAATGACCTAAATGTTCAACCAATGTCACAAAATCACATATTGGATGCACAAGATTGGTTAAAAACCCTAATTGGATTAGAATAAGCCTAGGGAGGACGAAAATGACCTAAATGTTCAACCAATGACACAAAATGACACAAAATCACATATTGGATGCACAAGATATGTTAAAAACCCTAATTGGATTAGAGTAAGCCTAAGGAGGACGAAAATGACCTAAATGTTCAACCAATTACACAAAATCACATATTGGATGCACAAGATTGGTTAAAAACCCTAATTGGATTAGAATAAGCCTAGGGAGGACGAAAATGACCTAAATGTTCAACCAATGACACAAAATCACATATTGGATGCACAAGTTTGGTTAAAAACCCTAATTGGATTAGAATAAGCCTAGGGAGCACTAAAATGACCTAAATGTTCAACCAATGACACAAAATCACATATTGGATGCACAAGATTGGTTAAAAACCCTAATTGGATTAGAATAAGCCTAGGGAGGACGAAAATGACCTAAATGTTCAACCAATGACACAAAATGACACAAAATCACATATTGGATGCACAAGATTGGTTAAAAACCCTAATTGGATTAGAAAAAGCCTAGCGAGAACGAAAATGACCTAAATGTTCAACCAATGACACAAAATCACATATTGGATGCACATGATTGGTTAAAAACCCTAATTGGATTAGAATAAGCCTAGGGAGGACGAAAATGACCTAAATGTTCAACCAATGACACAAAATCACATATTGGATGCACAAGATTGGTTAAAAACGCTAATTGGATTAGAATAAGCCTAGGGAGGACGAAAATGACCTAAATGTTCAACCAATGACACAAAATGACAGAAAATCACATATTGGATGCACAAGATTGGTTAAAAACCCTAATTGGATTAGAATAAGCCTAGGGAGGACGAAAATGACCTAAATGTTCAACCAATAACACAAAATCGCATATTGGATGCACAAGATTGGTTAAAAACCCTAATTGGATTAGAATAAGCCTAGGGAGGACGAAAATGACCTAAATGTTCAACCAATGACACAAAATGACACAAAATCACATATTGGATGCACAAGATTGGTTAAAAATCCTAATTGGATTAGAATAGGCCTATGGAGGACGAAAATGACGTAAATGTTAAACCAATGACACAAAATCACATATTGGATGCACAAGATTGGTTAAAAACCCTAATTGGATTAGAATAAGCCTAGGGAGGACGAAAATGACCTAAATGTTCAACCAATGACACAAAATGACACAAAATCACATATTGGAAGCACAAGATTGGTTAAAAACCCTAATTGGATTAGAATAAGCCTAGGGAGGACGAAAATGACCTCAATGTTTAACCAATGACACAAAATGACACAAAATCACATATTGGATGCACAAGATTGGTTAAAAACCCTAATTGGATTAGAATAAGCCTAGGGAGGACGAAAATGACCTAAATGTTCAACCAATGACACAAAATGACACAAAATCACATATTGGATGCACAAGATTGGTTAAAAACCCTAATTGGATTAGAATAAGCCTAGGGAGGACGAAAATGACCTAAATGTTCAACCAATGACACAAAATGACACAAAATCACATATTGGATGCACAAGATTGGTTAAAAACCTTAATTGGATTAGAATAAGCCTAGGGAGGACGAATATGACCTAAATGTTCAACCAATGACACAAAATGACACAAAATCACATATTGGATGCACAAGATTGGTTAAAAACCCTAATTGGATTAGAATAAGCCTAGGGAGGACGAAAATGACCTAAATGTTCAACCAATGACACAAAATGACACAAAATCACATATTGGATGCACAAGATTGGTTAAAAATCCTAATTGGATTAAAATAACCCTAGGGAGGACGAAAATGACCTAAATGTTGAACCAATGACACAAAATGACACAAAATCACATATTGGATGCAGAAGATTGGTTAAAAACCCTAAATGGAATAGAATAAGCCTAGGGAGGACGAAAATGAACTAAATGTTCAACCAATGACACAAAATCACATATTGGATGCACAAGATTGGTTAAAAACCCTAATTGGATTAGAATAAGCCTAGGGAGGACGAAAATGACCTAAATGTTCAACCAATGACACAAAATGACACAAAATCACATATTGGATGCACAAGATTGGTTAAAAACCCTAATTGGATTAGAATAAGCCTAGGGAGGACGAAAATAACCTAAATGTTTAACCGATGACACAAAATGACACAAAATCACATATTGGATGCACAAGATTGGTTAAAAACCCTAGTTGGATTAGAATAAGCCTAAGGGGGACGAAAATGACCTAAATGTTTAACCAATGACACAAAATCACATATTGGATGCACAAGATTGGTTAAAAACCCTAATTGGATTAGAATAAGCCTAGGGAGGACGAAAATGACCTAAATGTTCAACCAATGACACAAAATAACACAAAATCACATATTCGATGCACAAGATTGATTAAAAACCCTAATTGGATTAGAATAAGCCTAGGGAGGACGAAAATGACCTAAATGCTCAACCAATGACACAAAATCACATATTGGATGCACAAGATTGGTTAAAAACCCTAATTGGATTAGAATAAGCCTAGGGAGGACGAAAATGACCTAAATGTTCAACCAATGACACAAAATGACACAGATTCACATATTGGATGCACAAGATTGGTTAAAAACCCTAATTGGATTAGAATAAGCCTAGGGAGGACGAAAATGACCTAAATGTTCAACCAATGACACAAAATGACACAAAATCACATATTGGATGCACAAGATAGGCTAAAAACCCTAATTGGATTAGAATAAGCCTAGGGAGGACGAAAATGACCTACATGTGCAACCAATGACACAAAATCACATATTGGATGCACAAGATTGGTTAAAAACCCTAATTGGATTAGAATAAGCCTAGGGAGGACGAAAATGACCTAAATGTTCAACCAATGACACAAAATGACACAAAATCACATATTGGATGGACAAGATTGGTTAAAAACCCTAATTGGATTAAAATAAGCCTAGGGAGGACGAAAATGACCTAAATGTTCAACCAATGACACAAAATGACACAAAATCACATATTGGATGCACAAGATTGGTTAAAAACCCTAATTGGATTAGAATAAGCCTAGGGAGGACGAAAATGACCTAAATGTTCAACCAATGACACAAAATGACACAAAATCACATATTGGATGCACAAGATTAGTTAAAAACCCTAATTGGATTAGAATAAGCCTAGCGAGGACGAAAATGACCTAATTGGGTTACCAATGAAATAAAATCACTTATTATATGCACAAGATTGGTTAAAAACCCTAATTGGATTAGAATAAGCCTAGGGAGGACGAAAATGTCCTAAATGTGCAACCAATGACACAAAATCACATATTGGATGCACAAGATTGGTTAAAAACCCTAATTGGATTAGCATAAGCCTAGGGAGGACGAAAATGACCTAAATGTTCAACCAATGACACAAAATGATACAAAATCACATATTGGATGCACAAGATTGGTTAAAAACCCTAATTGGATTAGAATAAGCCTAGCGAGGACGAAAATGACCTAATTGGATTACCATTGACACAAAATCACTTATTATATGCAAAGATTGGTTAAAAACCCCAATTGGATTAGAATAAGCCTAGGGAGGACAAAAATAACCTAAATGTTCAACCAATGACACAAAATCACATATTGGATGCACAAGAATGGTTCAAAACCCTAATTGGATTAGAATAAGCCTAGGGAGGACGAAAATGACCTAAATGTTCAACCAATGACACAAAATGATACAAAATCACATATTGGATGCACAAGATTGGTTAAAAACCCTAATTGGAATAGAATAAGCCTTGCGAGGACGAAAATGACCTAATTGGATTACCATTGACACAAAATCACATATTATATGCACAAGATTGGTTAAAAACCCTAATTGGATTAGAATAAGCCTAGGGAGGACGAAAATGATCTAAATGTGCAACCAATGACACCAAATCACATATTGCATGCATAAGACTGGTTAAAAACCCTAATTGGATAAGAATAAGCCTAGGGAGGGCGAAAATGACTTAAATGTTCAACCAATGACACAAAATCACATATTGAATGCACAAGATTGGTTAAAAACCCTAATTGGATTAGAATAAGCCTAGGGAGGACGAAAATGACCTAAATGTGCAACCAATGACACAAAATCACATATTGGATGCACAAGATTGGTTAAAAACCCTAATTGGATTAGAATAAGCCTAGCGAGGACGAAAATCACCTAATTGGATTACCGATGACAGAAAATCACTTATTATAAGCACAAAATTGGTTAAAAACCCTAATTGGATTAGAATAAGCCTAGGGAGGACGAAAATGACCTAAATGTGCAACCAATGACACAAAATCACATATTGGATGCACAAGATTGGTTAAAAACCCTAATTGGATTAGAATAAGCATAGGGAGGATGAAAATGACCTAAATGTGCAACCAATGACACAAAATCACATATTGGATGCACAAGATTGGTTAAAAACCCTAATTGGATTAGAATAAGCCTAGGGAGGACGAAAATGACCTAAATGTTCAACCAATGACACAAAATGACACAAAATCACATATTGGATGCACAAGATTGGTTAAAAACCCAAATTGGATCAGAATAAGCCTAGGAGGACGAAAATTACCTGAATGTGCAACCAATGACACTAAATCACATATTCGATGCACAAGAATGGTTAAAAACCCTAATTGGATTAGAATAAGCCTAGGGAGGACGAAAATGACCTAAATGTGCAACCAATGACACAAAATCACATATTGGATGCACAAGATTGGTTAAAAACCCTAATTGGATTAAAACATGCCTAGGGATGACCAAAATGACCTAAATGTTCAACCAATGACACAAAATCACATATTGGATGCACAAGATTGGTTAAAAACCCTAATTGGATTAGAATAAGCCTAGGGAGGACGAAAATGACCTAAATGTGCAACCAATGACACAAAATCACATATTGGATGCACAAGATTGGTTAAAAACCCTAATTGGTTTAGAATAAGCCTAGGGAGGACGAAAATGACCTAAATGTTCAACCAATGACACAAAATCACATATTGGATGCACAAGATTGGTTAAAAACCCTAATTGGATTAGAATAAGGCTAGGGAGGACGAAAATGACCTAAATGTGCAACCAATGACACAAAATCACATATTGGATGCACAAGATTGGTTAAAAACCCTAATTGGATTAGAATAAGCCTAGGGAGGACGAAAATTACCTAAATGTGCAACCAATGACACAAAATCACATATTGGATGCACAAGATTGGTTAAAAACCCTAATTGGTTTGGAATAAGCCTAGCGAGGTCAAAAATCACCTAATTGGATTACCGATGACAGAAAATCACTTATTATATGCACAAGATTGGTTAAAAACCCTAATTGGCTTAGAATAAGCCTAGGGAGGACAAAAATGACCTAAATGTGCAACCAATGACACAAAATCACATATTGGATGCACAAGATTGGTTAAAAACCCTAATTGGATTAGAATAAGCCTAGGGAGGACGAAAATGACCTAATTGGATTACCAATGACACAAAATCACTTATTATATGCACAAGATTGGTTAAGAACCCTAATTGGATTAGAATAAGCCTAGGGAGGACGAAAATGACCTAAATGTGCAACCAATGACACAAAATCACATATTGGATGCACAAGATTGGTTAAAAACCCTAATAGGATTAGAATAAGCCTAGGGAGGACGAAAATGATCTAAATGTGCAACCAATGACACAAAATCACATATTGGATGCACAAGATTGGTTAAAAACCCTAATTGGATTAGAATAAGCCTAGGGAGGACGAAAATGACCTAAATGTTCAACCAATGACAAAAAATGACACAAAATCACATATTAGATGCACAAGATTGGTTAAAAACCCTAATTGGATTAGAATAAGCCTAGGGAGGACGAAAATGACCTAAATGTTCAACCAATGACACAAAATGACACAAAATCACATATTGGATGGACAAGATTGGTTAAAAACCCTAATTGGATTAAAATAAGCCTAGGGAGGACGAAAATGACCTAAATGTTCAACCAATGACACAAAATGACACAAAATCACATATTGGATGCACAAGATTGGTTAAAAACCCTAATTGGATTAGAATAAGCCTAGGGAGGACGAAAATGACCTAAATGTTCAACCAATGACACAAAATGACACAAAATCACATATTGGATGCACAAGATTGGTTAAAAATCCTAATTGGATTAAAATAACCCTAGGGAGGACGAAAATGACCTAAATGTTGAACCAATGACACAAAATGACACAAAATCACATATTGGATGCAGAAGATTGGTTAAAAACCCTAAATGGAATAGAATAAGCCTAGGGAGGACGAAAATGAACTAAATGTTCAACCAATGACACAAAATCACATATTGGATGCACAAGATTGGTTAAAAACCCTAATTGGATTAGAATAAGCCTAGGGAGGACGAAAATGACCTAAATGTTCAACCAATGACACAAAATGACACAAAATCACATATTGGATGCACAAGATTGGTTAAAAACCCTAATTGGATTAGAATATGCCTAGGGAGGACCAAAATGACCTAAATGTTCAACCAATGACACATAATGACACAAAATCACATATTGGATGCACAAGATTGGTTAAAAACCCTAATTGGATTAGAATAAGCCTAGGGAGGACGAAAATGACCTAAATGTTCAACCAATGACACAAAATGACACAAAATCACATATTGGATGCACAAGATTGGTTAAAAACCCTAATTGGATTAGAATAAGCCGAGGGAGGACGAAAATGACCCAAATGTTCAACCAATGACACAAAATGACACAAAATCACATATTGGATGCACAAGATTGGTTAAAAACCCTAATTGGATTAGAATAAGCCTAGGGAGGACGAAAATGACCTAAATGTTCAACCAATGACACAAAATGACACAAAATCACATATTGGATGCACAAGATTGGTTAAAAACCCTAATTGGATTAGAATAAGCCTGTTGAGGACGAAAATGACCTAAATGTTCAACCAATGACACAAAATGACACAAAATCACATATTGGTTGCACAAGATTGGTTAAAAACCCTAATTGGATTAGAATAAGCCTAGGGAGGACGAAAATGACCTAAATGTTCAACCAATGACCCAAAATCACATATTGGATGCACAAGATTGGTTAAAAACCCTAATTGGATTAGAATAAGCCTAGGGAGGACGAAAATTACCTAAATGTGCAACCAATGACACAAAATCACATATTGGATGCACAAGATTGGTTAAAAACCCTAATTGGATTAGAATTAGCCTAGGGAGGACGAAAATGACCTAAATGTGCAACCAATGACATAAAATCACATATTCGATGAACAAGATTGGTTAAAAACCCTAATTGGAATAGAATAAGCCTAGGGAGGACGAAAATGACCTAAATGTGCAACCAATGACACAAAATCACATATTGGATGCACAAGATTGGTTAAAAACCCTAATTGGATTAGAATAAGCCTAGGGAGGACGAAAATGACCTAATTGGATTACCAATGACGAAAAATCACTTATTATATGCACAAGATTGGTTAAAAACCCTAATTGGATTAGAATAATCCTAGGGAGGACGAAAATGACCTAAATGTGCAACCAATGACACAAAATCACATATTGGATGCATAAGATTGGTTAAAAACCCTAATTGGATAAGAATAAGCCTAGGGAGGGCGAAAATGACTTAAATGTTCAACCAATGACACAAAATCACATATTGAATGCACAAGATTGGTTAAAAACCCTAATTGGATTAGAATAAGCCTAGGGAGGACGAAAATGACCTAAATGTGCAACCATTGACACAAAATCACATATTGGATGCACAAGCTTGGTTAAAAACCCTAATTGGATTAGAAGAAGCCTAGGGAGGACGAAAATGACCTAAATGTTCAACCAATGACCCAAAATCACATATTGGATGCTCAAGATTGGTTAAAAACCCTAATTGGATTAGAATAAGCCTAGGGAGGACGAAAATGACCTAAAGATTCAACCAATGACACAAAATGACACAAAATCACATATTGGATGCACAAGATTGGTTAAAAACCCTAATTGGATCAGAATAAGCCTAGGGAGGACGAAAATGACCTAAATGTTCAACCAATGACACAAAATGACACAAAATCACATATTGGATGCACAAGATTGGTTAAAAACCCTAATTGGATTAGAATAAGCCTAGGGAGGAAAATTACCTAAATGTGCAACCAATGACACAAAATCACATATTCGATGCACAAGATTGGTTAAAAACCCTAATTGGATTAGAATAAGTCTAGCGAGGACAAAAATGACCCAATTGGATTACCAATGACACAAAATCACTTATTATATGCACAAGATTGGTTAAGAACCCTAATCGGATTAGAATAAGCCTAGGGAGGACGAAAATGACCTAAATGTGCAACCAATGACACAAAATCACATATTGGATGCACAAGCTTGGTTAAAAACCCTAATTGGATTAGAATAAGCCTAGGGAGGACGAAAATGACCTAAATGTTCAACCAATGAC
>JBBPBQ010020321.1:15358323-15439705 GCA_037974755.1 Cicer yamashitae | reverse complement strand
GAAAATGACTTAAATGTTCAACCAATAACACAAAATGACATAAAATCACATATTGGATGCAAAAGAATTGTTAAAAACCCTAATTGGATTAGAATAAGCCTAGCGAGGACGAAAATGACATAATTGGATTACCAATGACACAAAATCACTTATTATATGCACAAGATTGGTTAAAAACCCTAATTGGATTAGAATAAGCCTAGGGAGGACGAAAATGACCTAAATGTGCAACCAATGACACAAAATCACATATTGAATGCACAAGCTTGGTTAAAAACCCTAATTGGATTAGAATAAGCCTAGGGAGGACAAAAACAAGCTAATTGTTCAACCAATGACACAAAATCACATATTGGATGCACAAGAATGGTTAAAAACCCTAATTGGATTAGAATAAGCCTAGCGAGAACGAAAATGACCTAATTGGATTACCGTTGACACAAAATCACATATTATATGCACAAGATTGGTTAAAAACCCTAATTGGATTAGAATAAGCCTATGGAGGACGAAAATAACCTAAACGTTCAACCAATAACACAAAACGACACAAAATCACATATTGGATGCACAAGATTGGTTAAAAATCCTAATTGGATTAGAATAAGTCTAGCGAGGACAAAAATGGCCCAATTAGATTACCAATGACACAAAATCACTTATTATATGCACAAGATTGGTTAAAAACCCTAATTGGATTAGAATAAGCCTAGGGAGGACGAAAATGACCTAAATGTGCAACCAATGACACAGAATCACATATTGGATGCACAAGATGGGTTAAAAACACTAATTGCATTAGAACAAGCATAGGGAGGACGAAAATGACCTAAATGTTCAACCAATGATGCAAAATGACACAAAATCACATATTGGATGCACAAGATTGGTTAAAAACCCTAATTGGATTAGAATAAGGCTAGGGAGGTTGAAAATGACCTAAATGTGCAACCAATGACACAAAATCACATATTGGATGCACAAGATTGGTTAAAAATCATAATTGGACTAGAATAAGCCTAGCGAGGACGAAAATCACCTAATTGGATTACCGATGACAGAAAATCACTTATTATATGCACAAGCTTGGTTAAAAACCCTAATTGGATTAGAATATGCCTAGGGAGGACGAAAATGACCTAAATGTTCAACCAATGACCCAAAATCACATATTGGATGCACAAGATTGGTTAAAAACCCTAATTGGATTAGAATAAGCCTAGGGAGGACGAAAATTACCTAAATGTGCAACCAATGACACAAAATCACATATTGGATGCACAAGATTGGTTAAAAACCCTAATTGGATTAGAATAAGCCTAGGGAGTACGAAAATGACTTAAATGTTCAACCAATAACACAAAATGACATAAAATCACATATTGGATGCAAAAGAATTGTTAAAAACCCTAATTGGATTAGGATAAGCCTAGAGAGGACGAAAATGACATAATTGGATTACCAATGACACAAAATCACATATTATATGCACAAGATTGGTTAAAAACCCTAATTGGATTAGAATAAGCCTAGGGAGGACAAAAATAACCTAAATGTTCAACCAATGACACAAAATCACATATTGGATGCACAAGAATGGTTAAAAACCCTAATTGGATTAGAATAAGCCTAGGGAGGACGAAAATGACCTAAATGTTCAACCAATGACACAAAATGATACAAAATCACATATTGGATGCACAAGATTGGTTAAAAACCCTAATTAGATTAGAATAAGCCTAGGGAGGACGAAAATGACCTAAATGTTCAACCAATGACACAAAATCACATATTGGATGCACAAGATTGGTTAAAAACCCTAATTGGATTAGAATAAGCCTAGGGAGGACGAAAATTACCTAAATGTGCAACCAATGACACAAAATCACATATTGGATGCACAAGATTGGTTAAAAACCCTAATTGGATTAGAATAAGCCTAGGGAGTACGAAAATGACTTAAATGTTCAACCAATAACACAAAATGAGAAATCACATATTGGATGCAAAAGAATTGTTAAAAACCCTAATTGGATTAGAATTAGCCTAGCGAGGACGAAAATGACAGAATTGGATTACCAATGACACAAAATCACTTATTATATGCACAAGATTGGTTAAAAACCCTAATTGGATTAGAATAAGCCTAGGGAGGACAAAAATAACCTAAATGTTCAACCAATGACACAAAATCACATATTGGATGCACAAGAATGGTTAAAAACCCTAATTGGATTAGAATAAGCCTAGGGAGGACGAAAATGACCTAAATGTTCAACCAATGACACAAAATGATACAAAATCACATATTGGATGCACATGATTGGTTAAAAACCCTAATTGGATTAAAATAAGCCTAGGGAGGACGAAAATGACCTAAATGTGCAACCAATGACACAAAATCACATATTGGATGCACAAGCTTGGTTAAAAACCCTAATTGGATTAGAATAAGCCTAGGGAGGACGAAAATGACCTAAATGTTCAACCAATGACCCAAAATCACATATTGGATGCACAAGATTGGTTAAAAACCCTAATTGGATTAGAATAAGCCTAGGGAGGACGAAAATTACCTAAATGTGCAACCAATGACACAAAATCACATATTGGATGCACAAGATTGGTTAAAAACCCTAATTGGATTAGAATAAGCCTAGGGAGAACGAAAATGACCTAAATGTTCAACCAATGACAAAAAATGACACTAAATCACATATTGGATACAATGGATTGGTTAAAAACCCTAATTGGATTAGAATAAGCCTAGGGAGGACGAAAATGACCTAATTGGATTACCAATGACACAAAATCACTTATTATATGCACAAGATTGGTTAAGAACCCTAATTGGATTACAATAAGCCTAGGGAGGAAAAAAAATTACCTAAGTTTGCAACCAATGACACAAAATGACACAAATTCACATATTGGATGCACAAGATTGGTTAAAAACCCTAATTGGATTAGAATAAGCCTAGGGAGGACGAAAATGACCTAAATGTTCAACCAGTGACCCAAAATGACACAAAATCACATATTGGATGCACAAGATTGGTTAAAAACCCTAATTGGATTAGAATAAGCCTAGGGAGGACGAAAATGACCTAAATGTTCAACCAATGACACAAAATGACACTAAATCACATATTGGATGCAAAAGATTGGTTAAAAATCCTAATTGGATTAGAATAAGCATAGGGAGGACGAAAATGACCTAAGTGTTCAACCAATGACACAAAATGACACAAAATCACATATTGGATGCACAAGATTGGTTAAAAACCCTAATTGGATTAGAATAAGCCTAGGGAGGACGAAAATGACCTAAATGTTCAACCAATGACACAAAATGACACAAAATCACATATTGGTTGCACAAGATTGGTTAAAAACCCTAATTGGATTAGAATAAGCCTAGGTAGGACGAAAATGACCTAAATGTTGAACCAATGACCCAAAATCACATATTGGATGCACAAGATTGGTTAAAAACCCTAATTGGATTAGAATAAGCCTAGGGAGGACGAAAATGACCTAAATGTTCAACCAATGACACAAAATGACACAAAATCACATATTGGATGCACAAGATTGGTTAAAAACCCTAATTGGATTAGAATAAGCCTAGGGAGGACGAAAATGACCTAAATGTTCAACAAATGACACAAAATGACACAAAATCACATATTGGATGGACAAGATTGGTTAAAAACCCTAATTGGATTAGAATAAGCCTAGGGAGGACGAAAATGACCTAAATGTTCAACCAATGACACAAAATGACACAAAATCACATATTGGATGCACAAGATTGGTTAAAAACCCTAACTGGATTAGAATAAGCATAGGGAGGACGAAAAAGACCTAAATGTTCAATCAATGACACAAAATCACATATTGGATGCACAAGATTGGTTAAAAACCCTAATTGGATTAGAATAAGCCTAGGGAGGACGAAAATGACCTAAATGTTCAACCAATGACACAAAATGACACAAAATCACATATTGGATGCACAAGATCGGTTAAAAACCCTAATTGGATTAGAATAAGCCTAGGGAGGACGAAAATGACCTAAATGTTCAACCAATGACACAAAATCACATATTGGATGCACAAGATTGGTTAAAAACCCTAATTGGATTAGAATAGGCCTATGGAGGACGAAAATGACCTAAATGTTCAACCAATGACACAAAATGACACAAAATCACATATTGGATGCACAAGATTGGTTAAAAATCCTAATTGGATTAGAATAAGCCTAGGGAGGACGAAAATGACCTAAATGTTCAACCAATGACACAAAATGATACAAAATCACATATTGGATGCACAAGATTGGTTAAAAACCCTAATTGGATTAGAATAAGCCTAGCGAGGACGAAAATGACCTAATTGGATTACCAATGACACAAAATCACTTATTATATGCACAAGATTGTTTAAGAACCCTAATTGGATTAGAATAAGCCTAGGGAGGACGAAAATGACCTAAATGTGCAACCAATGACACAAAATCACATATTGGATGCACAAGATTGGTTAAAAACCCTAATTGGATTAGAATAAGCCTAGCGAGGACGAAAATCACCTAATTGTATTACCGATGACAGAAAATCACTTATTATATGCACAAGATTGGTTAAAAACCCTAATTGGATTAGAATAAGCCTAGGGAGGACAAAAATGACCTAAATGTGCAACCAATGACAAAAAATCACATATTGGATGCACAAGATTGGTTAGAAACCCTAATTGGATTAGAATAAGCCTAGGGAGGACAAAAATGACCTAAATGTTCTACCAATGACCCAAAATCACATATTGGATGCACAAGATTGGTTAAAAACCCTAATTGGATTAGAATAAGCCTAGGGAGGACGAAAATTACCTAAATGTGCAACCAATGACACAAAATCACATATTGGATGCACAAGATTGGTTAAAAACCCTAATTGGATTAGAATAAGCCTAGGGAGTACGAAAATGACTTAAATGTTCAACCAATAACACAAAATGACATAAAATCACATATTGGATGCAAAAGAATTGTTAAAAACCCTAATTGGATTAGAATAAGCCTAGCGAGGACGAAAATGACATAATTGGATTACCAATGACACAAAATCACTTATTATATGCACAAGATTGGTTAAAAACCCTAATTGGATTAGAATAAGCCTAGGGAGGACAAAAATAAGCTAATTGTTCAACCAATGACACAAAATCACATATTGGATGCACAAGAATGGTTAAAAACCCTAATTGGATTAGAATAAGCCTAGGGAGGACGAAAATGACCTAAATGTTCAACCAATGACACAAAATGATACAAAATCACATATTGGATGCACAAGATTGGTTAAAAACCCTAATTGGATTAGAATAAGCCTAGCGAGGACGAAAATGACGTAATTGGATTACCATTGACACAAAATCACATATTATATGCACAAGATTGGTTAAAAACCCTAATTGGATTAGAATAAGCCTATGGAGGACGAAAATAACCTAAACGTTCAACCAATAACACAAAACGACACAAAATCACATATTGGATGCACAAGATTGGTTAAAAACCCTAATTGGATTAGAATAAGTCTAGCGAGGACAAAAATGGCCCAATTAGATTACCAATGACACAAAATCACTTATTATATGCACAAGATTGGTTAAAAACCCTAATTGGATTAGAATAAGCCTAGGGAGGACGAAAATGACCTAAATGTGCAACCAATGACACAGAATCACATATTGGATGCACAAGATTGGTTAAAAACACTAATTGCATTAGAACAAGCATAGGGAGGACGAAAATGACCTAAATGTTCAACCAATGACGCAAAATGACACAAAATCACATATTGGATGCACAAGATTGGTTAAAAACCCTAATTGGATTAGAATAAGGCTAGGGAGGTTGAAAATGACCTAAATGTGCAACCAATGACACAAAATCACATATTGGATGCACAAGATTGGTTAAAAACCCTAATTGGATTAGAATAAGCCTAGCGAGGACAAAAATCACCTAATTGGATTACCGATGACAGAAAATCACTTATTATATGCACAAGCTTGGTTAAAAACCCTAATTGGATTAGAATATGCCTAGGGAGGACGAAAATGACCTAAATGTTCAACCAATGACCCAAAATCATATATTGGATGCACAAGATTGGTTAAAAACCCTAATTGGATAAGAATAAGCCTAGGGAGGGCGAAAATGACTTAAATGTTCAACCAATGACACAAAATCACATATTGAATGCACAAGATTGGTTAAAAACCCAAATTGGATTAGAATAAGCCTAGGGAGGACGAAAATGACCTAAATGTGCAACCAATGACACAAAATCACCTATTGGATGAACAAGCTTGGTTAAAAACCCTAATTGGATTAGAAGAAGCCTAGGGAGGACGAAAATGACCTAAATGTTCAACCAATGACCCAAAATCACATATTGGATGCACAAGATTGGTTAAAAACCCTAATTGGATTAGAATAAGCCTAGGGAGGACGAAAATGACCTAAATGTTCAACCAATGACACAAAATGACACAAAATCAAATATTGGATGCACAAGATTGGTTAAAAACCTTAATTGGATTAGAATAAGCCTAGGGAGGACAAAAATGACCTAAATGTTCAACCAATGACACAAAATGACACAAAATCACATATTGGATGTACAAGATTGGTTAAAAAACCTAATTGGATTAGAATAAGCCTAGGGAGGACGAAAATGACCTAAATGTTCAACCAATGACACAAAATCACATATTGGATGCACAAGATTGGTTAAAAACCCTAATTGGATTAGAATAAGCCTAGGGAGGATAAAAATGACCTAAATGTTCAACCAATGACACAAAATGACACAAAATCACATATTGGATGCACAAGATTGGTTAAAAACCCTAATTGGATTAGAATAAGCCTAGGGAGGACGAAAATGACCTAAATGTTCAACCAATGACACAAAATGACACAAAATCACATATTGGATGCACAAGATTGGTTAAAAACCTTAATTGGATTAGAATAAGCCTAGGGAGGACGAATATGACCTAAATGTTCAACCAATGACACAAAATGACACAAAATCACATATTGGATGCACAAGATTGGTTAAAAACCCTAATTGGATTAGAATAAGCCTAGGGAGGACGAAAATGACCTAAATGTTCAACCAATGACACAAAATGACACAAAATCACATATTGGTTGCACAAGATTGGTTAAAAACCCTAATTGGATTAGAATAAGCCTAGGTAGGACGAAAATGACCTAAATGTTGAACCAATGACCCAAAATCACATATTGGATGCACAAGATTGGTTAAAAACCCTAATTGGATTAGAATAAGCCTAGGGAGGACGAAAATGACCTAAATGTTCAACCAATGACACAAAATGACACAAAATCACATATTGGATGCACAAGATTGGTTAAAAACCCTAATTGGATTAGAATAAGCCTAGGGAGGACGAAAATGACCTAAATGTTCCACCAATGACACAAAATGACACAAAATCACATATTGGATGCACAAGACTGGTTAAAAACCCTGAATGGATTAGAATAAGCCTAGGGAGGACGAAAATGACATAAATGTTCAACCAATGACACAAAATGACACAAAAGCAAATATTGGATGCAACAGATTGGTTAAAAACCCTAATTGGATTAGAATAAGCCTAGGGAGGACGAAAATCACCTAAATGTTCAACCAATGACACAAAATGACACAAAATCAAATATTGGATGCACAAGATTGGTTAAAAACCCTAATTGGATTAGAATAAGCCTAGGGAGGACGAAAATGACCTAAATGTTCAACCAATGACACAAAATGACACAAAATCACATATTGGATGCACAAGATGGATTAAAAACCCTAATTGGATTAGAATAAGCCTAGGGACGACGAAAATGACCTAAATGTTCAACCAATGTCACAAAATCACATATTGGATGCACAAGATTGGTTAAAAACCCTAATTGGATTACAATAAGCCTAGGGAGGACGAATATGACCTAAATGTTCAACCAATGACACTAAATGACACAAAATCACATATTGGAAGCACAAGATTGGTTAAAAACCTTAATTGGATTAGAATAAGCCTAGGGAGGACGAAAATTACCTAAATGTTCAACCAATGACACAAAATGACACAAAATCTCATATTGGATGCACAAGATTGGTTAAAAACCCTAACTGGATTAGAATAAGCCTAGGGAGGACGAAAAAGACCTAAATGTTCAACGAATGACACAAAATCACATATTGGATGCACAAGATTGGTTAAAAACCCTAATTGGATTAGAATAAGCCTATGGAGGACGAAAATGACCTAAATGTTCAACCAATGACACAAAATGACACAAAATCACATATTGGATGCACAAGATTGGTTAAAAACCCTAATTGGATTAGAATAAGCCTAGGGAGGACGAAAATGACATAAATGTGCAACCAATGACACAAAATCACATATTGGATGCACAAGATTGGTTAAAAACCCTAATTGGATTAGAATAAGCCTAGGGAGGACGAAAATGACCTAATTGGATTACCAATGACGAAAAATCACTTATTATATGCACAAGATTGGTTAAAAACCCTAATTGGATTAGAATAATCCTAGGGAGGACGAAAATGACCTAAATGTGCAACCAATGACACAAAATCACATATTGGATGCATAAGATTGGTTAAAAACCCTAATTGGATAAGAATAAGCCTAGGGAGGGCGAAAATGACTTAAATGTTCAACCAATGACACAAAATCACATATTGAATGCACAAGATTGGTTAAAAACCCTAATTGGATTAGAATAAGCCTAGGGAGGACGAAAATGACCTAAATGTGCAACCAATGACACAAAATCACATATTGGATGCACAAGATTGGTTAAAAACCCTAATTGGATTAGAATAAGCCTAGCGAGGACGAAAATCACCTAATTGGATTACGGATGACAGAAAATCAGTTATTATATGCACATGATTGGTTAAAAACCCTAATTGGATTAGAATAAGCCTAGGGAGGACGAAAATGACCTAAATGTTCAACCAATGACACAAAATGACACAAAATCACATATTGGATGCACAAGATTGGTTAAAAACCCTAATTGGATTAGAATAAGCCTAGGGAGGACGAAAATTACCTAAATGTGCAACCAATGACACAAAATCACATATTGGATGCACAAGATTGGTTAAAAACCCTAATTGGATTAGAATAAGCCTAGGGAGTACGAAAATGACTTAAATGTTCAACCAATAACACAAAATGACATAAAATCACATATTGGATGCAAAAGAATTGTTAAAAACCCTAATTGGATTAGAATAAGCCTAGCGAGGACGAAAATGACATAATTGGATTACCAATGACACAAAATCACTTATTATATGCACAAGATTGGTTAAAAACCCTAATTGGATTAGAATAAGCCTAGGGAGGACAAAAATAAGCTAATTGTTCAACCAATGACACAAAATCACATATTGGATGCACAAGAATGGTTAAAAACCCTAATTGGATTAGAATAAGCCTAGGGAGGACGAAAATGACCTAAATGTTCAACCAATGACACAAAATGATACAAAATCACATATTGGATGCACAAGATTGGTTAAAAACCCTAATTGGATTAGAATAAGCCTAGCGAGGACGAAAATGACCTAATTGGATTACCATTGACACAAAATCACTTATTATATGCACAAGATTGGTAAAAATCCTTAATAGGATTAGAATAAGCCTAGGGAGAACAACAATGACCTAAATGTGCAACCAATGACACAAAATTACATATTGGATGCACAAGATTGGTTAAAAACACTAATTGCATTAGAACAAGCATAGGGAGGACGAAAATGACCTAAATGTTCAACCAATGACACAAAATCACATATTGGATGCACAAGATTGGTTAAAAACCCTAATTGGATTAGAATAAGGCTAGGGAGGACGAAAATGACCTAAATGTGCAACCAATGACACAAAATCACATATTGGATGCACAAGATTGGTTAAAAACCCTAATTGGATTAGAATAAGCCTAGCGAGGACGAAAATCACCTAATTGGATTACGGATGACAGAAAATCAGTTATTATATGCACAAGATTGGTTAAAAACCCTAATTGGAATAGAATAAGCCTAGGGAGGACGAAAATGACCTAAATGTTCAACCAATGACACAAAATCACATATTGGATGCACAAGATTGGTTAAAAACCCTAATTGGATTAGAATAAGGCTAGGCAGGACGAAAATGACCTAAATGTTCAACCAATGACACAAAATGACACAAAATCACATATTGGATGCACAAGATTGGTTAAAAACCCTAATTGGAATAGAATAAGCATAGGGAGGACGAAAATGACCTAAATGTTCAACCAATAACAAAAAATCACATATTGGATGCACAAGATTGGTTAAAAACCCTAATTGGATTAGAATAAGGCTAGGGAGGACGAAAATGACCTAAATGTTCAACCAATGACACAAAATCACATATTGGATGCACAAGATTGGTTAAAAACCCTAATTGGTTTAGAATAAGCCTAGGGAGGACGAAAATGACCTAAATGTTCAACCAATCACAAAATCACATATTGGATGCACAAGATTGGTTAAAAACCCTAATTGGATTAGAATAAGCCTAGGGAGGACGAAAATGACCTAAATGTTCAACCAATGACACAAAATGACACAAAATCACATATTGGACGCACAAGATTGGTTAAAAACCCTAATTGGATCAGAATAAGCCTAGGGAGGACGAAAATGACCTAAATGTTCAACCAATGACACAAAATGACACAAAATCACATATTGGATGCACAAGATTGGTTAAAAACCCTAATTGGATTAGAATAAGCCTATGGAGGATGAAAATTACCTAAATGTGCAACCAATGACACAAAATCACATATTCGATGCACAAGATTGGTTAAAAACCCTAATTGGATTAGAATAAGCCTAGGGAGTACGAAAATGACTTAAATGTTCAACCAATGACACAAAATGACATAAAATCACATATTGGCTGCACAAGAATGGTTAAAAACCCTAATTGGATTAGAATAAGCCTAGGGAGGACGAAAATGACCTAAACGTTCAACCAATGACACAAAACAACAGAAAATCACATATTGGATGCACAAGAATGGTTAAAAACTCTAATTGGATTAGAATAAGTCTAGCGACGACAAAAATGACCCAATTGGATTACCAATGACACAAAATCACTTATTAAATGCACAAGATTGGTTAAGAAAACTAATTGGATTAGAATAAGCCTAGGGAGGACGAAAATGACCTAAATGTGCAACCAATGACACAAAATCACATATTGGATGCACAAGATTGGTTAAAAACCCTAATTGGATTAGAATAAGCCTAGCGAGGACGAAAATCACCTAATTGGATTACGGATGACAGAAAATCAGTTATTATATGCACAAGATTGGTTAAAAACCCTAATTGGAATAGAATAAGCCTAGGGAGGACGAAAATGACCTAAATGTTCAACCAATGACACAAAATCACATATTGGATGCACAAGATTGGTTAAAAACCCTAATTGGATTAGAATAATCCTTGCGAGGACGAACATCACCTAATTGGATTACCGATGACAGAAAATCACTTATTATATGCACAAGATTGGTTAAAAACCCTAATTGGATTAGAATAAGCCTAGGGAGGACGAAAATGACCTAAATGTGCAACCAATTACACAAAATTACATATTGGACGCACAAGATTGGTTAAAAACCCTAATTGGATTAGAATAAGCATAGGGAGGACGAAAATGACCTAAATGTTCAACCAATGACCCAAAATGACACAAAATCACATATTGGATGCACAAGATTGGTTAAAAACCCTAATTGGATTAGAATAAGCCTAGGGAGGACGAAAATGACCTAAACGTTCAACCAATGACACAAAACAACACAAAATCACATATTGGATGCACAAGATTGGTTAAAAACCCTAATTGGATTAGAATAAGCCTAGGGAGGATGAAAATTACCTAAATGTGCAACCAATGACACAAAATCACATATTCGATGCACAAGATTGGTTAAAAACCCTAATTGGATTAGAATAAGCCTAGGGAGTACGAAAATGACTTAAATGTTCAACCAATAACACAAAATGACATAAAATCACATATTGGATGCACAAGATTCGTTAAAAACCCTAATTGGATTAGAATAAGGTTAGCGAGGACGAAAATGACATAATTGGATTACCAATGACACAAAATCACTTATTATATGCACAAGATTGGTTAAAAATCCTAATTGGATTAGAATAAGCCTAGGGAGGACAAAAATAACCTAAATGTGCAACGAATGACACAAAATCACATTTGGATGCACAAGAATGGTTAAAAACCCTAATTGGATTAGAATAAGCCTAGGGAGTACGAAAATGACCTAAATGTTCAACCAATGACACAAAATGATACAAAATCACATATTGGATGCACAAGATTGGTTAAAAACCCTATTCGGATTAGAATAAGCCTAGCGAGGACGAAAATGACCTAATTGGATTACCATTGACACAAAATCACATATTATATGCACAAGATTGGTTAAAAACCCTAATTGGATTAGAATAAGCCTAGGGAGGACGAAAATGACCTAAATGTGCAACCAATGACACAAAATCACATATTGGATGCATAAGATTGGTTAAAAACCCTAATTGGATAAGAATAAGCCTAGGGAGGGCGAAAATGACTTAAATGTTCAACCAATGACACAAAATCACATATTGAATGCACAAGATTGGTTAAAAACCCTAATTGGATTAGAATAAGCCTAGGGAGGACGAAAATGACCTAAATGTGCAACCAATGACACAAAATCACATATTGGATGCACAAGATTGGTTAAAAACCCTAATTGGATTAGAATAAGCCTAGCGAGGACGAAAATCACCTAATTGGATTACGGATGACAGAAAATCAGTTATTATATGCACAAGATTGGTTAAAAACCCTAATTGGATTAGAATAAGCCTAGGGAGGACAAAAATGACCTAAATGTTCAACCAATGACAAAAAATGACACAAAATCACATATTGGATGCACAAGATTGGTTAAAAACCCTAATTGGATTAGAATAAGCCTAGGGAGGACGAAAATGACCTAAATGTTCAACCAATGACACAAACTCACATATTGGATGCACAAGATTGGTTAAAAACCCTAATTGGATTAGAATAAGCCTAGGTAGGACGAAAATGACCTAAATGTTCAACCAATGACACAAAATCACATATTGGATGCACAAGATTGGTTAAAAACCCTAATTGGATTAGAATAAGCCTAGGGAGGACGAAAATGACCTAAATGTGCAACCAATGACACAAAATCACATATTCGATGCACAAGATTGGTTAAAAACCCTAATTGGATTAGAATAAGCCTAGGGAGGACGAAAATTACCTAAATGTGCAACCAATGACACAAAATCACATATTGGATGCACAAGATTGGTTAAAAACCCTAATTGGATTAGAATAAGCCTAGGGAGTACGAAAATGACTTAAATGTTCAACCAATAACACAAAATGACATAAAATCACATATTGGATGCAAAAGAATTGTTAAAAACCCTAATTGGATTAGAATAAGCCTAGCGAGGACGAAAATGACATAATTGGATTACCAATGACACAAAATCACTTATTATATGCACAAGATTGGTTAAAAACCCTAATTAGATTAGAATAAGCCTAGGTAGGACAAAAATAACCTAAATGTTCAACCAATGACACAAAATCACATATTGGATGCACAAGAATGGTTAAAAACCCTAATTGGATTAGAATAAGCCTAGGGAGGACGAAAATGACCTAAATGATCAACCAATGACACAAAATGATACAAAATCACATATTGGATGCACAAGATTGGTTAAAAACCCTAGTTGGATTAGAATAAGCCTAGCGAGGACGAAAATGACCTAATTGGATTACCATTGACACAAAATCACATATTATATGCACAAGATTGGTTAAAAACGCTAATTGGATTAGAATAAGCCTAGCAAGGCCAAAATCACCTAATTGGATTACGGATGACAGAAAATCAGTTATTATATGCACAAGATTGGTTAAAAACCCTAATTGGATTAAAATAAGCCTAGGGAGGACGAAAATGACCTAAATGTTCAACCAATGACACAAAATCACATATTGGATGCACAAGATTGGTTAAAAACCCTAATTGGATTAGAATAAGCCTAGGGAGGACAAAAATAACCTAAATGTGCAACCAATGACACAAAATCACATATTGGATGCACAAGATTGGTTAAAAACCCTAATTGGATTAGAATAAGCCTAGGGAGTACGAAAATGACTTAAATGTTCAACCAATAACACAAAATGACATAAAATCACATATTGGATGCAAAAGAATTGTTAAAAACCCTAATTGGATTAGAATAAGCCTAGCGAGGACGAAAATGACATAATTGGATTACCAATGACACAAAATCACTTATTATATGCACAAGATTGGTTAAAAACCCTAATTGGATTAGAATACGCCTAGGGAGGACAAAAATAAGCTAATTGTTCAACCAATGACACAAAATCACATATTGGATGCACAAGAATGGTTAAAAACCCTAATTGGATTAGAATAAGCCTAGGGAGGACGAAAATGACCTAAATGTTCAACCAATGACACAAAATGATACAAAATCACATATTGGATGCACAAGATTGGTTAAAAACCCTAATTGGATTAGAATAAGCCTAGCGAGGACGAAAATGACCTAATTGGATTACCAATGGAACAAAATGACACAAAATCACATATTGGATGCATAAGATTGGTTACAAACCCTAATTAGATTAGAATAAGCCTAGCGAGGACGAAAATGACCTAATTGGATTACCAATGACACAAAATCACTCATTATATGCACAAGATAGGTTAAAAACCCTATTTGGATTAGAATAAAACTAGGGAGGACGAAAATGACCTAAATGTGCAACCAATGACACAATCTCATATTGGATGCCCAAGATTGGTTAAAAACCCTAATTGGATTAGAACAAGCCTAGGGAGGACGAAAATGACCTAAATATTCAACCAATGACACAAAATGACACAAAATCACATATTGGATGCACAAGATTGGTTAAAAACCCTAATTGGATTAGAATAAGCCTAGGGAGGACGAAAATTACCTAAATGTGCAACCAATGACACAAAATCACATATTGGATGCACAAGATTGGTTAAAAACCCTAATTGGATTAGAATAAGTCTAGCGAGGACAAAAATGACCCAATTAGATTACCAATGACACAAAATCACTTATTATATGCACAAGATTGGTTAAAAACCCTAATTGGATTAGAATAAGCCTAGGGAGGACGAAAATGACTTAAATGTTCAACCAATGACACAAAATCACATATTGGATGCACAAGATTGGTTAAAAACCCTAATTGGATTAGAATAAGGCTAGGGAGGACGAAAATGACCTAAATGTTCAACCAATGACACAAAATCACATATTGGATGCACAAGATTGGTTAAAAACCCTAATTGGATTAGAATAAGGCTAGGGAGGACGAAAATGACCTAAATGTGCAACCAATGACACAAAATCACATATTGGATGCACAAGATTGGTTAAAAATCATAATTGGATTAGAATAAGCCTAGCGAGGACGAAAATCACCTAATTGGATTACCGATGACAGAAAATCACTTATTATATGCACAAGATTGGTTAAAAACCCTAATTGGATAAGAATAAGCCTAGGGAGGGCGAAAATGACTTAAATGTTTAACCAATGACACAAAATCACATATTGAATGCACAAGATTGGTTAAAAACCCTAATTGGATTAGAATAAACCTAGGGAGGACGAAAATGACCTAAATGTGCAACCAATGACACAAAATCACATATTGGATGCACAAGCTTGGTTAAAAACCCTAATTGGATTAGAATAAGCCTAGGGAGGACAAAAATGACCTAAATGTTCAACCAATGACCCAAAATCACATATTGGATGCACAAGATTGGTTAAAAAACCTAATTGGATTAGAATAAGCCTAGGGAGGACGAAAATTACCTAAATGTGCAACCAATGACACAAAATCACATATTGGATGCACAAGATTGGTTAAAAACCCTAATTGGATTAGAATAAGCCTAGGGAGTACGAAAATGACTTAAATGTTCAACCAATGACACAAAATGACACAAAATCACATATTGGATGCACAAGATTCGTTAAAAACCCTAATTGGATTAGAATAAGCCTAGCGAGGACGAAAATGACCTAATTGGATTACCAATGACACAAAATCACTTATTATATGCACAAGATTGGTTAAAAACCCTAATTGGATTAGAATAAGCCTAGGGAGCACGAAAATGACCTAAATGTGCAACCAATGACACAAAATCACATATTGGATGCACAAGATTGGTTAAAAACCCTAATTGGATTAGAATAAGCCTAGGGAGGACGAAAATGACCTAAATGTTCAACCAATGACCCAAAATCACATATTGGATGCACAAGATTGGTTAAAAACCCTAATTGGATTAGAATAAGCCTAGGGAGGACGAAAATTACCTAAATGTGCAACCAATGACACAAAATCACATATTGGATGCACAAGATTGGTTAAAAACCCTAATTGGATTAGAATAAGCCTAGGGAGTACGAAAATGACTTAAATGTTCAACCAATAACACAAAATGAGAAATCACATATTGGATGCAAAAGAATTGTTAAAAACCCTAATTGGATTAGAATTAGCCTAGCGAGGACGAAAATGACAGAATTGGATTACCAATGACACAAAATCACTTATTATATGCACAAGATTGGTTAAAAACCCTAATTGGATTAGAATAAGCCTAGGGAGGACAAAAATAACCTAAATGTTCAACCAATGACACAAAATCACATATTGGATGCACAAGAATGGTTAAAAACCCTAATTGGATTAGAATAAGCCTAGGGAGGACGAAAATGACCTAAATGTTCAACCAATGACACAAAATGATACAAAATCACATATTGGATGCACATGATTGGTTAAAAACCCTAATTGGATTAAAATAAGCCTAGGGAGGACGAAAATGACCTAAATGTGCAACCAATGACACAAAATCACATATTGGATGCACAAGCTTGGTTAAAAACCCTAATTGGATTAGAATAAGCCTAGGGAGGACGAAAATGACCTAAATGTTCAACCAATGACCCAAAATCACATATTGGATGCACAAGATTGGTTAAAAACCGTAATTGGATTAGAATAAGCCTAGGGAGGACGAAAATTACCTAAATGTGCAACCAATGACACGAAATCACATATTTGATGCACAAGATTGGTTAAAAACCCTAATTGGATTAGAATAAGCCTAGGGAGTACGAAAATTACTTAAATGTTCAACCAATGACACAAAATGACATAAAATCACATATTGGATGCACAAGATTCGTTAAAAACCCTAATTGGATTAGAATAAGCCTAGCGAGGACGAAAATGACATAATTGGATTACCAATGACACAAAATCACTTATTATATGCACAAGATTTGGTTAAAAATCCTAATTGGATTAGAATAAGCCTAGGGAGGACAAAAATAACCTAAATGTGCAACCAATGACACAAAATCACATATTGGATGCACAAGAATGGTTAAAAACCCTAATTGGATTAGAATAAGCCTAGGGAGGACGAAAATGACCTAAATGTTCAACCAATGACACAAAATGATACAAAATCACATATTGGATGCACAAGATTGGTTAAAAACCCTAATTGGATTAGAATAAGCCTAGCGAGGACGAAAATGACCTAATTGGATTACCAATGACACAAAATCACTTATTATATGCACAAGATTGTTTAAGAACCCTAATTGGATTAGAATAAGCCTAGGGAGGACGAAAATGACCTAAATGTGCAACCAATGACACAAAATCACATATTGGATGCACAAGATTGGTTAAAAACCCTAATTGGATTAGAATAAGCCTAGCGAGGACGAAAATCACCTAATTGGATTACGGATGACAGAAAATCAGTTATTATATGCACAAGATTGGTTAAAAACCCTAATTGGATTAGAATAAGCCTAGGGAGGACAAAAATGACCTAAATGTTCAACCAATGACAAAAAATGACACAAAATCACATATTGGATGCACAAGATTGGTTAAAAACCCTAATTGGATTAGAATAAGCCTAGGGAGGACGAAAATGACCTAAATGTTCAACCAATGACACAAAATGACACAAAATCACATCTTGGATGCACAAGATTGGTTAAAAACCCTAATTGGATTAGAATAAGCCTAGGGAGGACGAAAATGACCTAAATGTTCAACCAATGACACAAAATGACACAAAATCACATATTGGATGCACAAGATTGGTTAAAAACCCTAATTGGATTAGAATAAGCCTAGGGAGGACGAAAATGACCTAAATGTTCCACCAATGACACAAAATGACACAAAATCACATATTGGATGCACAAGACTGGTTAAAAACCCTGAATGGATTAGAATAAGCCTAGGGAGGACGAAAATGACATAAATGTTCAACCAATGACACAAAATGACACAAAAGCAAATATTGGATGCAACAGATTGGTTAAAAACCCTAATTGGATTAGAATAAGCCTAGGGAGGACGAAAATCACCTAAATGTTCAACCAATGACACAAAATGACACAAAATCACATATTGGATGCACAAGATTGGTTAAAAACCCTAATTGGATTAGAATAAGCCTAGGGAGGACGAAAATGACCTAAATGTTCAACCAATGACACAAAATGACACAAAATCACATATTGGTTGCACAAGATTGGTTAAAAACCCTAATTGGATTAGAATAAGCCTAGGTAGGACGAAAATGACCTAAATGTTGAACCAATGACCCAAAATCACATATTGGATGCACAAGATTGGTTAAAAACCCTAATTGGATTAGAATAAGCCTAGGGAGGACGAAAATGACCTAAATGTTCAACCAATGACACAAAATGACACAAAATCACATATTGGATGCACAAGATTGGTTAAAAACCCTAATTGGATTAGAATAAGCCTAGGGAGGACGAAAATGACCTAAATGTTCAACCAATGATACAAAATCAGATATTGGATGCACAAGATTGGTTAAAATCCCTAATTGGATTAGAATAAGCCTAGGGAGGACGAAAATGACCTAAATGTTCAACCAATGACACAAAATGACACAAAATCACATATTGCATGCACTAGATTGGTTAAAAACCCTAATTGGATTAGAATAAGCCTAGGGAGGACGAAAATGACCTAAATGTTCAACCAATGACACAAAATCAGATATTGGATGCACAAGATTGGTTAAAAACCCTAATTGGATTAGAATAAGCCTAGGGAGGACGAAAATGACCAAATGTTCAACCAATGACACAAAATCACATATTTGATGCACAAGATTGGTTAAAAACCATAATTGGAATAGCATAAGCCTAGGGAGGACGAAAATGACCTAAATGTTCAACTAATGACACAAAATGACACAAAATCACATATTGGATGCACAAGATTGGTTAAAAACCCTAATTGGATTAGAATAAGCCTAGGGAGGACGAAAATGACCTAAATGTGCAACCAATGACACAAAATCACATATTCGATGCACAAGATTGGTTAAAAACCCTAATTGGATTAGAATAAGCCTAGGGAGGACGAAAATTACCTAAATGTGCAACCAATGACACAAAATCACATATTGGATGCACAAGATTGGTTAAAAACCCTAATTGGATTAGAATAAGCCTAGGGAGTACGAAAATGACTTAAATGTTCAACCAATGACACAAAATGACATAAAATCACATATTGGATGCACAAGAATGGTTAAAAACCCTAATTGGATTAGAATAAGCCTAGGGAGGACGAAAATGACCTAAACGTTCAACCAATGACACAAAACAACACAAAATCACATATTGGATGCACAAGATTGGTTAAAAACTCTAATTGGATTAGAATAAGCCTAGGGAGGACGAAAATGACCTAATTGGATAACCATTGACACAAAATCACATATTATATGCACAAGATTGGTTAAAAACCCTAATTGGATTAGAATAAGCCTATGGAGGACGAAAATGACCTAAACGTTCTACCAATGACACAAAACGACACAAAATCACATATTGGATGCACAAGATTGGTTAAAAACCCTAATTGGATTAGAATAAGTCTAGCGAGGACAAAAATGACCCAATTAGATTACCAATGACACAAAAATACTTATTATATGCACAAGATTGGTTAAAAACCCTAATTGGATTAGAATAAGCCTAGGGAGGACGAAAATGACCTAAATGTGCAACCAATGACACAGAATCACATATTGGATGCACAAGATTGGTTAAAAACCCTAATTGGATTAGAATAAGGCGAGGGAGGACGAAAATGACCTAAATGTGCAACCAATGACACAAAATCACATATTGGATGCACAAGATTGGTTAAAAACCCTAATTGGATTAGAAGAAGCCTAGCGAGGACGAACATCACCTAATTGGATTACCAATGACACAAAATCACTTATTATATGCACAAGATTGGTTAAGAAACCTAATTGGATTAGAATAAGCCTAGGGAGGACGAAAATGACCTAACTGTGCAACCAATGACACAAAATCACATATTGGATGCACAAGATTGGTTAAAAACCCTAATTGGATTAGAATAAGCTTAGGGAGTACGAAAATGACTTAAATGTTCAACCAATGACAAAATATGACATAAAATCACATATTGGATGCACAAGAATGGTTAAAAACCCTAATTGGATTAGAATAAGCCTAGGGAGGACGAAAATGACCTAAACGTTCAACCAATGACACAAAACAACACAAAATCACATATTGGATGCACAAGATAGGTTAAAAACCCTAATTGGATTAGAATAAGTCTAGCGAGGACAAAAATGACCCAATTGGATTACCAATGACACAAAATCACTTATTATATGCACAAGATTGGTTAAGAAACCTAATTGGATTAGAATAAGCCTAGGGAGGACGAAAATGACCTAAATGTGCAACCAATGACACAAAATCACATATTGGATGCATAAGATTGGTTAAAAACCCTAATTGCATTAGAACAAGCATAGGGAGGACGAAAATGACCTAAATGTTCAACCAATGACACAAAATCACATATTGGATGCACAAGATTGGTTAAAAACCCTAATTGGATTAGAATAAGGCTAGGGAGGACGAAAATGACCTAAATGTGCAACCAATGACACAAAATCACATATTGGATGCACAAGATTGGTTAAAAACCCTAATTGGATTAGAATAAGCCTAGCGAGGACGAAAATCACCTAATTGGATTACGGATGACAGAAAATCAGTTATTATATGCACAAGATTGGTTAAAAACCCTAATTGGAATAGAATAAGCCTAGGGAGGACGAAAATGACCTAAATGTTCAACCAATGACACAAAATCACATATTGGATGCACAAGATTGGTTAAAAACCCTAATTGGATTAGAATAAGGCTAGGGAGGACGAAAATGACCTAAATGTTCAACCAATGACACAAAATCACATATTGGATGCACAAGATTGGTTAAAAACCCTAATTGGATTGGAATAAGCCTAGCGGGGACGAAAATCACCTAATTGGATTACCGATGAGACAAAATCACTTATTATATGCACACGATTGGTTAAAAACCCTAATTGGATTAGAATAAGCCTAGGGAGGACAAAAATGACCTAAATGTGCAACCAATGACACAAAATCACATATTGGATGCACAAGATTGGTTAAAAACACTAATTGCATTAGAACAAGCATAGGGAGGACGAAAATGACCTAAATGTTCAACCAATGACACAAAATCACATATTGGATGCACAAGATTGGTTAAAAACCCTAATTGGATTAGAATAAGGCTAGGGAGGACGAAAATGACCTAAATGTTCAACCAATGACACAAAATGACACAAAATCACATATTGGATGCACAAGATTGGTTAAAAACCCTAATTGGATTAGAATAAGCCTAGGGAGGACGAAAATGACCTAATTGGATTACCAATGACAAAAAATTACTTATTATATGCACAAGATTGGTTAAAAACCCTAATTGGATTAGAATAAGCCTAGGGAGGACGAAAATGACCTAAATGTTCAACCAATGACACAAAATCACATATTGGATGCACAAGATTGGTTAAAAACCCTAATTGGATTAGAATAAGCCTAGGGAAGACCAATATGACTTAAATGTACAACCAATGACACAAAGTCACATATTGGATACACAAGATTAGTTAAAAACCCTAATTGGATTAGAATAAGTCTAGCGAGGACGAAAATGAACTTATTGGTTTACCAACGACAAAAAATCACTTATTATATGCACAAGATTGGTTAAAAACCCTAATTGGATTAGATTAAGCCTAGGGAGGACGAAAATGACCTAAGTGTGCAACCAATGACACAAAATCACATATTGGATGCATAAGATTGGTTAAAAACCCTAATTGGATTAAAATAAGCCTAGGGAGGACGAAAATGACCTAAATGTTCAACCAATGACACAAAATGACACAAAATCACATATTGGATGCACAAGATTGGTTAAAAACCCTAATTAGATTAGAATAAGCCTAGGGAGGACGAAAATGACCTAAATGTTCAACCAATGACACAAAATCACACAAAATCACATATTGGATGCACAAGATTGGTTAAAAACCCTAATTGGATTAGAATAAGCCTAGGGAGGACGAAAATGACCTAAATGTTCAACCAATGACACAAAATCACATATTGGATGCACAAGATTGGTTAAAAACCCTAATTGGATTAGAATAAGCCTAGGGAGGACGAATATAACCTAAATGTTCAACCAATGACACAAAATCACATATTGGATGCACAAGATTGGTTAAAAACCCTAATTGGATTAGAATAAGCCTAGCGAGGACGAAAATGACCTAAATGTTCAACCAATGACACAAAATCACATATTGGATGCACAAGATTGGTTAAAAACCCTAATTGGATTATAATAATCCTAGGGAGGACGAAAATGACCTAAATGTTCAACCAATGACACAAAATCACATATTGGATGCACAAGATTGGTTAAAAACCCTAATTGGATTAGAATAAGCCTAGGGAGGACGAAAATGACCTAAATGATTAACCAATGACACAAAATCACATATTGGATGCACAAGATTGGTTAAAAACCCTAATTGGATTAGAATAAGCCTAGGGAGGACGAAAATGACCTAAATGTTCAACCAATGACACAAAATCACATATTGGATGCACAAGATTGGTTAAAAACCCTAATTGGATTAGAATAAGCCTAGGGAGGACGAAAATGAACTAAATGTTCAACAAATGACACAAAATCACATATTGGATGCACAAGATTGGTTAAAAACCCTAATTGGATTAGAATAAGCCTAGGGAGGACGAAAATGACCTAAATGTTCAACCAATGACACAAAATCACATATTGGATGCACAAGATTGGTTAAAAACCCTAATTGGATTAGAATAAGCCTATGGAGGACGAAAATGACCTAAATGTTCAACCAATGACACAAAATTACACAAAATCACATATTGGATGCACAAGATTGGTTAAAAACCCTAATTGGATTAGAATAAGCCTAGGGAGGACGAAAATGACCTAAATGTTCAACCAATGACACAAAATAACACAAAATCACATATTGGATGCTCAAGATTGGTTAAAAACCCTAATTGGATTAGAATAAGCCTAGGGAGGACGAAAATGACCTAAATGTTCAACCAATGACACAAAATCACATATTGGATGCACAAGATTGGTTAAAAACCCTAATTGGATTAGAATAAGCCTCGGGAGGATGAAAATGACCTAAATGTGCAACCAATGACACAAAATCACATATTGGAAGCACAAGATTGGTTAAAAACCCTAATTGGATTAGAATAAGCCTAGGGAGGACGAAAATGACCTAAATGTGCAACCAATGACACAAAATCACATATTCGATGCACAAAATTGGTTAAAAACCCTAATTGGATTAGAATAAGCCTAGGGAGGACGAAAATGACCTAAATGTTCAACCAATGACACAAAATCACATATTGGATGCACAAGATTGGTTAAAAACCCTAATTGGATTAGAATAAGCCTAGGAAGGTCGAAAATGACCTAAATGTTCAACCAATGACACAAAATGACACAAAATCACATATTGGATGCACAAGATTGGTTAAAAACCCTAATTGGATTAGAATAAGCCTAGGGAGGACGAAAATGACCTAAATGTTCAACCAATGACACAAAATCAGATATTGGATGCACAAGATTAATTAAAAACCCTAATTGGATTAGAATAAGCCTAGGGAGGACGAAAATGACCTAAATGTTCAACCAATAACACAAAATCACATATTGGATGCACAAGATTGGTTAAAAACCCTAATTGGATTAGAATAAGCCTAGGGAGGACGAAAATGACCTAAATGTTCAACCGATGACACAAAATGACAGAAAATCACATATTGGATGCACAAGATTGGTTAAAAACCCTAATTGGATTAGAATAAGCCTAGGGATGACGAAAATGATCTAAATGTTCAACAAATGACACAAAATGACACAAAATCACATATTGGATGCACAAGATTGGTTCAAAACCCTAATTGGATTAGAATAAGCCTAGGGAGGACGAAAATGACCTAAATGTTCAACCAATGAAACAAAATCACATATTGGATGCACAAGATTGGTTAAAAACCCTAATTGGATTAGAATAAGCCTAGGGAGGGCGAAAATGACCTAAATGTTCAACCAATGACACAAAATGACACAAAATCACATATTGGATGCACAAGATTGGGTAAAAACCCTAATTGGATTAGAATAAGCCTAGGGAGGACGAAAATGACCTAAATGTTCAACCAATGACACAAAATCACATATTGGATGCACAAGATTGGTTAAAAACCCTAATTGGATTAGAATAAGCCTAAGGAGGACGAAAATGACCTAAATGTACAACCAATGACACAAAATCACATATTGGATGCACAAGATTGGTTAAAAACCCTAATTGGATTAGAATAAGCCTAGGGAGGACGAAAATGACCTAAATGTTCAACCAATGACACAAAATCACATATTGGATGCACAAAATTGATTAAAAACCCTAATTGGATTAGAATAAGCCTAGGGAGGACGAAAATGACCTAAATGTTCAACCAATGACACAAAATCACATATTGGATGCACAAGATTGGTTAAAAACCCTAATTGGATTAGAATAAGCCTAGGGAGGACAAAAATGACCTAAATGTTCAACCAATGACACAAAATTACACAAAATCACATATTGGATACACAGGATTGGTTAAAAACCCTAATTGGATTAGAATAAGCCTAGGGAGGACGAAAATGACCTAAATGTTCAACCAATGACACAAAATCACATATTGGATGCACAAGATTGGTTAAAAACCCTAATTGGATTAGAATAAGCCTAGGGAGGACGAAAATGAACTAAATGTTCAACAAATGACACAAAATCACATATTGGATGCACAAGATTGGTTAAAAACCCTAATTGGATTAGAATAAGCCTAGGGAGGACGAAAATGACCTAAATGTTCAACCAATGACACAAAATCACATATTGGATGCACAAGATTGGTTAAAAACCCTAATTGGATTAGAATAAGCCTTTGGAGCATGAAAATGACCTAAATGTTCAACCAATGACACAAAATCACATATTGGATGCACAAGATTGGTTAAAAACCCTAATTGGATTAGAATAAGCCTAGGGAGGACGAAAATGACCTAAATGTTCAACCAATGACACAAAATCACATATTGGATGCACAAGATTGGTTAAAAACCCTAATGGGATTAGAATAAGCCTAGGGAGGACGAAAATGACCTAAATGTTCAACCAATGACACAAAATCACATATTGGATGCACAAGATTGGTTAAAAACCCTAATTGGATTAGAATAAACCTAGGGAGGACGAAAATAACCTAAATGTTCAACCAATGACACAAAATCACATATTGGATGCACAAGATTGGTTAAAAACCCTAATTGGATTAGAATAAGCCTAGCGAGGACGAAAATGACCTAAATGTTCAACCAATGACACAAAATCACATATTGGATGCCCAAGATTGGTTAAAAACCCTAATTGGATTAGAATAAGCCTAGGGAGGACAAAAATGACCTAAATGTTCAACCAATGACACAAAATCACATATTGGATGCACAAGATTGGTTAAAACCCCTAATTGGATTAGAATAAGCCTAGGGAGGACGAAAATGACCTAAATGTTCAACCAATGACACAAAATGACACAAAATCACATATTGGATGCACAAGATTGGTTAAAAACCCTAATTGGATTAGAATAAGACTACGGAGGACGAAAATGACCTAAATGTTCAACCAATGACACAAAATGACAAAAAATCACATATTGGATGCACAAGATTGGTTAAAAACCCTAATTGGATTAGAATAAGCCTAGGGAGGACGAAAATGACCTAAATGTTCAACCAATGACACAAAATCACATATTGGATGCACAAGATTGGTTAAAAACCCTAATTGGATTAGAATAAGCCTCGGGAGGATGAAAATGACCTAAATGTGCAACCAATGACACAAAATCACATATTGGAAGCACAAGATTGGTTAAAAACCCTAATTGGATTAGAATAAGCCTAGGGAGGACGAAAATGACCTAAATGTGCAACCAATGACACAAAATCACATATTCGATGCACAAAATTGGTTAAAAACCCTAATTGGATTAGAATAAGCCTAGGGAGGACGAAAATGACCTAAATGTTCAACCAATGACACAAAATCACATATTGGATGCACAAGATTGGTTAAAAACCCTAATTGGATTAGAATAAGCCTAAGGAGGACGAAAATGACCTAAATGTACAACCAATGACACAAAATCACATATTGGATGCACAAGATTGGTTAAAAACCCTAATTGGATTAGAATAAGCCTAGGGAGGACGAAAATGACCTAAATGTTCAACCAATGACACAAAATCACATATTGGATGCACAAAATTGATTAAAAACCCTAATTGGATTAGAATAAGCCTAGGGAGGACGAAAATGACCTAAATGTTCAACCAATGACACAAAATCACATATTGGATGCACAAGATTGGTTAAAAACCCTAATTGGATTAGAATAAGCCTAGGGAGGACGAAAATGACCTAAATGTTCAACCAATGACAGAAAATCACATATTGGATGCACGAGATTGGTTAAAAACCCTAATTGGATTAGAATAAGCCTAGGGAGGACGAAAATGACCTAAATGTTCAACCAATGACACAAAATCACATATTGGATGCACAAGATTGGTTAAAAACCCTAATTGGATTAGAATAAGCCTAGGGAGGACGAAAATGACCTAAATGTTCAACCAATGACACAAAATCACATATTGGATGCACAAGATTGGTTAAAAACCCTAATTGGATTAGAATAAGCCTAGGGAGGACGAAATTGACCTAAAAGTTCAACCAATGACACAAAATCACATATTGGATGCACAAGATTGGTTAAAAACCCTAATTGGATTAGAATAAGCCTAGGGAGGACGAAAATGACCTAAATGATCAACCAATAACACAAAATGACACAAAATCACATATTGGATGCACATGATTGGTTAAAAACCATAATTGGATTAGAATAAGTCTAGGGAGGACGAAAATGACCTAAATGTTCAACCAATGACACAAAATGACACAAAATCACATATTGGATGCACAAGATTGGTTAAAAACCCTAATTGGATTAGAATAAGCCTAGGGAGGACGAAAATGACCTAAATGTTCAACCAATGACACAAAATCACATATTGGATGCACAAGATTGGTTAAAATCACTAATTGGATTAGAATAAGCCTAGGGAGGATGAAAATGACCTAAATGTTCAACCAATGACACAAAATGACACAAAATCACATATTGGATGCACAAGATTGGTTAAAAACCCTAATTGGATTAGAATAAGCATAGGGAGGACGAAAATGACCTAAATGTTCAACCAATGACCCAAAATGACACAAAATCACATATTGGATGCACAAGATTGGTTAAAAACCCTAATTGGATTAGAATAAGCCTAGGGAGGACGAAAATGACCTAAACGTTCAACCAATGACACAAAACAACACAAAATCACATATTGGATGCACAAGATTGGTTAAAAACCCTAATTGGATTAGAATAAGTCTAGCGAGTACAAAAATGACCCAATTGGATTACCAATGACACAAAATCACTTATTATATGCACAAGATTGGTTAAGAAACCTAATTGGATTAGAATAAGCCTAGGGAGGACGAAAATGACCTAAATGTGCAACCAATGACTCAAAATCACATATTGGATGCACAAGATTGGTTAAAAACCCTAATTGCATTAGAACAAGCATAGGGAGGACGAAAATGACCTAAATGTTCAACCAATGACACAAAATCACATATTGGATACACAAGAATGGTTAAAAACCCTAATTGGATTAGAATAAGCCTAGGGAGGACGAAAATGACCTAAATGTTCAACCAATGACACAAAATGATACAAAATCACATATTGGATGCACAAGATTGGTTAAAAACCCTAATTGGATTAGAATAAGCCTAGCGAGAACGAAAATGACCTAATTGGATTACCATTGACACAAAATCACATATTGGATGCATAAGATTGGTTAAAAACCCTAATTGGATAAGAATAAGCCTAGGGAGGGCGAAAATGACTTAAATGTTCAACCAATGACACAAAATCACATATTGAATTCACAAGATTGGTTAAAAACCCTAATTGGATTAGAATAAGCCTAGGGAGGACGAAAATGACCTAAATGTACAACCAATGACACAAAATCACATATTGGATGCACAAGCTTGGTTAAAAACCCTAATTGGATTAGAATAAGCCTAGGGAGGACGAAAATGACCTAAATGTTCAACCAATGACCCAAAATCACATATTGGATGCACAAGATTGGTTAAAAACCCTAATTGGATTAGAATAAGCCTAGGGAGGACGAAAATTACCTAAATGTGCAACCAATGACACAAAATCACATATTGGATGCACAAGATTGGTTAAAAACCCTAATTGGATTAGAATAAGCCTAGGGAGTACGAAAATGACTTAAATGTTCAACCAATAACACAAAATGAGAAATCACATATTGGATGCAAAAGAATTGTTAAAAACCCTAATTGGATTAGAATTAGCCTAGCGAGGACGAAAATGACAGAATTGGATTACCAATGACACAAAATCACTTATTATATGCACAAGATTGGTTAAAAACCCTAATTGGATTAGAATAAGCCTAGGGAGGACAAAAATAACCTAAATGTTCAACCAATGACACAAAATCACATATTGGATGCACAAGAATGGTTAAAAACCCTAATTGGATTAGAATAAGCCTAGGGAGGACGAAAATGACCTAAATGTTCAACCAATGACACAAAATGATACAAAATCACATATTGGATGCACATGATTGGTTAAAAACCCTAATTGGATTAAAATAAGCCTAGGGAGGACGAAAATGACCTAAATGTGCAACCAATGACACAAAATCACATATTGGATGCACAAGCTTGGTTAAAAACCCTAATTGGATTAGAATAAGCCTAGGGAGGACGAAAATGACCTAAATGTTCAACCAATGACCCAAAATCACATATTGGATGCACAAGATTGGTTAAAAACCGTAATTGGATTAGAATAAGCCTAGGGAGGACGAAAATTACCTAAATGTGCAACCAATGACACGAAATCACATATTTGATGCACAAGATTGGTTAAAAACCCTAATTGGATTAGAATAAGCCTAGGGAGTACGAAAATTACTTAAATGTTCAACCAATGACACAAAATGACATAAAATCACATATTGGATGCACAAGATTCGTTAAAAACCCTAATTGGATTAGAATAAGCCTAGCGAGGACGAAAATGACATAATTGGATTACCAATGACACAAAATCACTTATTATATGCACAAGATTTGGTTAAAAATCCTAATTGGATTAGAATAAGCCTAGGGAGGACAAAAATAACCTAAATGTGCAACCAATGACACAAAATCACATATTGGATGCACAAGAATGGTTAAAAACCCTAATTGGATTAGAATAAGCCTAGGGAGGACGAAAATGACCTAAATGTTCAACCAATGACACAAAATGATACAAAATCACATATTGGATGCACAAGATTGGTTAAAAACCCTAATTGGATTAGAATAAGCCCAGGGAGGACAAAAATGACCTAAATATTCAACCAATGACACAAAATCACATATTGGATGCACAAGATTGGTTAAAAACCCTAATTGGATTAGAATAAGCCTAGGGAGGACGAAAATGACCTAAATGTTCAACCAATGACCCAAAATCACATATTGGATGCACAAGATTGGTTAAAAACCCTAATTGGATTAGAATAAGCCTAGGGAGGACGAAAATGACCTAAATGTTCAACCAATGACACAAAATGACACAAAATCACATATTGGATGCACAAGATTGGTTTAAAACCCTAATTGTATTAGAATAAGCCTAGGGAGTACGAAAATGACCTAAATGTTCAATCAATGACACAAAATGACACAAAATCACATACTGGATGCACAAGATTGGTTAAAAACCCTAATTGGATTAGAATAAGCCTAGGGAGGACGAAAATGACCTAAATGTTCAACCAATGACACAAAATCACATATTGGATGCACAAGATTGGTTAAAAACCCTAATTGGATTAGAATAAGGCTAGGGAGGACGAAAATGACCTAAATGTGCAACCAATGACACAAAATCACATATTGGATGCACAAGAATGGTTAAAAACCCTAATTGCATTAGAACAAGCATAGGGAGGACGAAAATGACCTAAATGTTCAACCAATGACACAAAATGACACAAAATCACATATTGGATGCACAAGATTGGTTAAAAACCCTAATTGGATTAGAATAAGGCTAGGGAGGACGAAAATGACCTAAATGTGCAACCAATGACACAAAATCACATATTGGATGCACAAGATTGGTTAAAAACCCTAATTGGATTAGAATAAGCCTAGCGAGGACGAAAATCACCTAATTGGATTACGGATGACAGAAAATCAGTTATTATATGCACATGATTGGTTAAAAACCCTAATTGGATTAGAATAAGCCTAGGGAGGACGAAAATGACCTAAATGTTCAACCAATGACACAAAATGACACAAAATCACATATTGGATGCACAAGATTGGTTAAAAACCCTAATTGGATTAGAATAAGCCTAGGGAGGACGAAAATTACCTAAATGTGCAACCAATGACACAAAATCACATATTGGATGCACAAGATTGGTTAAAAACCCTAATTGGATTAGAATAAGCCTAGGGAGTACGAAAATGACTTAAATGTTCAACCAATAACACAAAATGACATAAAATCACATATTGGATGCAAAAGAATTGTTAAAAACCCTAATTGGATTAGAATAAGCCTAGCGAGGACGAAAATGACATAATTGGATTACCAATGACACAAAATCACTTATTATATGCACAAGATTGGTTAAAAACCCTAATTGGATTAGAATAAGTCTAGCGAGGACAAAAATGACCCAATTGGATTACCAATGACACAAAATCACTTATTATATGCACAAGATTGGTTAAGAAACCTAATTGGATTAGAATAAGCCTAGGGAGGACGAAAATGACCTAAATGTGCAACCAATGACTCAAAATCACATATTGGATGCACAAGATTGGTTAAAAACCCTAATTGCATTAGAACAAGCATAGGGAGGACGAAAATGACCTAAATGTTCAACCAATGACACAAAATGACACAAAATCACATATTGGATGCACAAGATTGGTTAAAAACCCTAATTGGATTAGAATAAGGCTAGGGAGGACGAAAATGACCTAAATGTGCAACCAATGACAAAAAATCACATATTGGATGCACAAGATTGGTTAAAAACCCTAATTGGATTAGAATAAGCCTAGCGAGGACGAAAATCACCTAATTGGATTACGGATGACAGAAAATCAGTTATTATATGCACAAGATTGGTTAAAAACCCTAATTGGATTAGAATAAGCCTATGGAGGACGAAAATGACCTAAATGTTCAACTAATGACACAAAATGACTCAAAATCACATATTGGATGCACAAGATTGGTTAAAAACCCTAATTGGATTAGAATAAGCCTAGGGAGGACGAAAATTACCTAAATGTGCAACCAATGACACAAAATCACATATTGGATGCACAAGATTGGTTAAAAACCCTAATTGGATTAGAATAAGTCTAGCGAGGACAAAAATGACCCAATTAGATTACCAATGACACAAAATCACTTATTATATGCACAAGATTGGTTAAAAACCCTAATTGGATTAGAATAAGCCTAGGGAGGACGAAAATGACTTAAATGTTCAACCAATGACACAAAATCACATATTGGATGCACAAGATTGGTTAAAAACCCTAATTGGATTAGAATAAGGCTAGGGAGGACGAAAATGACCTAAATGTTCAACCAATGACACAAAATCACATATTGGATGCACAAGATTGGTTAAAAACCCTAATTGGATTAGAATAAGGCTAGGGAGGACGAAAATGACCTAAATGTGCAACCAATGACACAAAATCACATATTGGATGCACAAGATTGGTTAAAAACCCTAATTGGATTAGAATAAGCCTAGCGAGGACGAAAATCACCTAATTGGATTACGGATGACAGAAAATCAGTTATTATATGCACAAGATTGGTTAAAAACCCTAATTGGAATAGAATAAGCCTAGGGAGGACGAAAATGACCTAAATGTTCAACCAATGACACAAAATCACATATTGGATGCACAAGATTGGTTAAAAACCCTAATTGGATTAGAATAAGCCTATGGAGGACGAAAATGAACTATATGTTCAACCAACGACACAAAATGACACAAAATCACATATTGGATGCACAAGATTGGTTAAAAACCCTAATTGGATTAGAATAAGCCTAGGGAGGACGAAAATGACCTAAATGTACAATCGATGACACAAAATGACACAAAATCACATACTGGATGCACAAGATTGGTTAAAAACCCTAATTGGATTAGAATAAGCCTAGGGAGGACGAAAATGACCTAAATGTTCAACCAATGACACAAAATGATACAAAATCACATATTGAATGCACAAGATTGGTTAAAAACCCTAATTGGATTAGAATAAGCCTAGGGAGGACGAAAATGACCTAATTGGATTACCATTGACACAAAATCACATATTGGATGCATAAGATTGGTTAAAAACCCTAATTGGATAAGAATAAGCCTAGGGAGGGCGAAAATGACTTAAATGTTCAACCAATGACACAAAATCACATATTGAATGCACAAGATTGGTTAAAAACCCTAATTGGATTAGAATAAGCCTAGGGAGGACGAAAATGACCTAAATGTGCAACCAATGACACAAAATCACATATTGGATGCACAAGATTGGTTAAAAACCCTAATTGGATTAGAATAAGCCTAGCGAGGACGAAAATCACCTAATTGGATTACGGATGACAGAAAATCAGTTATTATATGCACAAGATTGGTTAAAAACCCTAATTGGATTAGAATAAGCCTAGGGAGGACAAAAATGACCTAAATGTTCAACCAATGACAAAAAATGACACAAAATCACATATTGGATGCACAAGATTGGTTAAAAACCCTAATTGGATTAGAATAAGCCTAGGGAGGACGAAAATGACCTAAATGTTCAACCAATGACACAAAATGACATATTGGGTGCACAAGATTGGTTAAAAATCCTAATTGGATTAGAATAAGATTTGGGAGGACGAAAATGACCTAAATATTCAACCAATGACACAAAATGACACAAAATCACATATTGGATGCACAAGATTGGTTAAAAACCCTAATTGGAGTAGAATAAACCTAGGGAGGACGAAAATGACCTAAACGTTCAACCAATGACACAAAATGATACAAAATCACATATTGGATGCACCAGATTGGTTAAAAACCCTAATTGGATTAGAATAAGCCTAGGGAGGACGAAAATGACCTAAATGTTCAACCAATGACACAAAATGACACAAAATCACATATTGGATGCACAAGATTGGTTAAAAATCCTAACTGGATTAGAATAAGCCTAGGGAGGACAAAAATGACCTAAATGTTCAACCAATGACACAAAATCACATATTCGATGCACAAGATTGGTTAAAAACCCTAATTGGATTAGAATAAGCCTAGGGAGGACGAAAATGACCTAAATGTTCAACCAATGACACAAAATGACACAAAATCACATATTGGATGCACAAGATTGGTTAAAAACCCTAATTAGATTAAAATAAGCCTAGCGAGGACGAAAATGACATAAATGTTCAACCAATGACACAAAATCACATATTGGATGCACAAGATTGGTTTAAAACCCTAATTGGATTAGAATAAGCCTATGGAGGACGAAAATGACCTAAATGTTCAACCAATGACACAAAATGACACAAAATCACATATTGGATGCACAAGATTGGTTAAAAACCCTAATTGGATTAGAATAAGCCTAGTAAGGACGAAAATGACCTAAATGTTCAACCAATGACACAAAATGACATAAAATCACATATTGGATGCACAAGATTGGTTAAAAACCCTAATTGGATTAGAATAAGCCTAGGGAGGACGAAAATGACCTAAATGTTCAACCAATGACACAAAATGACACAAAATCACATATTAGATGCACAAGATTGGTTAAAAACCCTAATTGGATCAGAATAAGCCTAGGGAGGACGAAAATGACCTAAATGTTCAACTAATGACACAAAATCACATATTGGTTGCACAAGATTGGTTAAAAACCCTAATTGGATTAGAATAAGCCTAGGGAGGACGAAAATGACCTAAATGTTCATCCAATCACAAAATCACATATTGGATGCACAAGATTGGTTAAAAACCCTAATTGGATTAGAATAAGCCTAGGGAGGACGAAAATGACCTAAATGTTCAACCAATGACAAAAAATCACACAAAATTACATATTAGATGCACAAGATTGGTTAAAAACCCTAATTGGATCAGAATAAGCCTAGGGAGGACGAAAATGACCTAAATGTTCAACCAATGACACAAAATGACACAAAATCACATATTGGATGCACAAGATTGGTTAAAAACCCTAATTGGATTAGAATAAGCCTAGGGAGGACGAAAATGACCTAAATGTTCAACCAATGACCCAAAATGACACAAAATCACACATTGGATGCACTAGATTGGTTAAGAACCTTAATTGGATAAGAATAAGCCAAGGGAGGACGAAAATGACCTAAATGTTCAACCAATGACACAAAATGACACAAAATCACATATTGGATGCACAAGATTGGTTAAAAACCCTAATTGGATTAGAATAAGCCTAGGGAGGACGAAAATGACCTAAATGTTCAACCAATGACCCAAAATCACATATTGGATGCACAAGATTGGTTAAAAACCCTAATTGGATTAGAATAAGCCTAGGGAGGACGAAAATTACCTAAATGTGCAACCAATGACACAAAATCACATATTGGATGCACAAGATTGGTTAAAAACCCTAATTGGATTAGAATAAGCCTAGGGAGTACGAAAATGACTTAAATGTTCAACCAATAACACAAAATGACATAAAATCACATATTGGATGCAAAAGAATTGTTAAAAACCCTAATTGGATTAGAATAAGCCTAGCGAGGACGAAAATGACATAATTGGATTACCAATGACACAAAATCACTTATTATATGCACAAGATTGGTTAAAAACCCTAATTAGATTAGAATAAGCCTAGGTAGGACAAAAATAACCTAAATGTTCAACCAATGACACAAAATCACATATTGGATGCACAAGAATGGTTAAAAACCCTAATTGGATTAGAATAAGCCTAGGGAGGACGAAAATGACCTAAATGTTCAACCAATGACACAAAATGATACAAAATCACATATTGGATGCACAAGATTGGTTAAAAACCCTAATTGGATTAGAATAAGCCTAGCGAGAACGAAAATGACCTAATTGGATTACCATTGACACAAAATCACATATTGGATGCATAAGATTGGTTAAAAACCCTAATTGGATAAGAATAAGCCTAGGGAGGGCGAAAATGACTTAAATGTTCAACCAATGACACAAAATCACATATTGAATTCACAAGATTGGTTAAAAACCCTAATTGGATTAGAATAAGCCTAGGGAGGACGAAAATGACCTAAATGTACAACCAATGACACAAAATCACATATTGGATGCACAAGCTTGGTTAAAAACCCTAATTGGATTAGAATAAGCCTAGGGAGGACGAAAATGACCTAAATGTTCAACCAATGACCCAAAATCACATATTGGATGCACAAGATTGGTTAAAAACCCTAATTGGATTAGAATAAGCCTAGGGAGGACGGAAATTACCTAAATGTGCAACCAATGACACAAAATCACATATTGGATGCACAAGATTGGTTAAAAACCCTAATTGGATTAGAATAAGCCTAGGGAGTACAAAAATGACTTAAATGTTCAACCAATAACACAAAATGAGAAATCACATATTGGATGCAAAAGAATTGTTAAAAACCCTAATTGGATTAGAATTAGCCTAGCGAGGACGAAAATGACAGAATTGGATTACCAATGACACAAAATCACTTATTATATGCACAAGATTGGTTAAAAACCCTAATTGGATTAGAATAAGCCTAGGGAGGACAAAAATAACCTAAATGTTCAACCAATGACACAAAATCACATATTGGATGCACAAGAATGGTTAAAAACCCTAATTGGATTAGAATAAGCCTAGGGAGGACGAAAATGACCTAAATTTTCAACCAATGACACAAAATGATACAAAATCACATATTGGATGCACATGATTGGTTAAAAACCCTAATTGGATTAGAATAAGCCTAGCGAGGACGAAAATGACCTAATTGGATTACCATTGATACAAAATCACATATTATATGCACAAGATTGGTTAAAAACCCTAATTGGATTAGAATATGCCTAGGGAGGACGAAAATGACCTAAATGTGCAACCAATGACACAAAATCACATATTGGATGCCTAAGATTGGTTAAAAACCCTAATTGGATAAGAATAAGCCTAGGGAGGGCAAAAATGACTTAAATGTTCAACCAATGACACAAAATCACTTATTGAATGCACAAGATTGGTTAAAAACCCTAATTGGATTAGAATAAGCCTAGGGAGGACGAAAATGACCTAAATGTTCAACCAATGACCCAAAATCACATATTGGATGCACAAGATTGGTTAAAAACCCTAATTGGATTAGAATAAGCCTTGGGCGGACGAAAATGACCTAAATGTTCAACCAATGACACAAAATCACATATTGGATGCACAAGATTGGTTAAAAACCCTAATTGGATCAGAATAAGCCTAGGGAGGACGAAAATGACCTAAATGTTCAACCAATGACACAAAATGACACAAAATCACATATTGGATGCACAAGATTGGTTAAAAACCCTAATTGGATTAGAATAAGCCTAGGGAGGACAAAAATTACCTAAATGTGCAACCAATGACACAAAATCACATATTGGATGCACAAGATTGGTTAAAAACCCTAATTGGATTAGAATAAGCCTAGGGAGTACGAAAATGACTTAAATGTTCAACCAATAACACAAAATGACATAAAATCACATATTGGATGCAAAAGAATTGTTAAAAACCCTAATTGGATTAGAATAAGCCTAGCGAGGACGAAAATGACATAATTGGATTACCAATGACACAAAATCACTTATTATATGCACAAGATTGGTTAAAAACCCTAATTGGATTAGAATAAGTCTAGCGAGGACAAAAATGACCCAATTGGATTACCAATGACACAAAATCACTTATTATATGCACAAGATTGGTTAAGAAACCTAATTGGATTAGAATAAGCCTAGGGAGGACGAAAATGACCTAAATGTGCAACCAATGACTCAAAATCACATATTGGATGCACAAGATTGGTTAAAAACCCTAATTGCATTAGAACAAGCATAGGGAGGACGAAAATGACCTAAATGTTCAACCAATGACACAAAATCACATATTGGATACACAAGAATGGTTAAAAACCCTAATTGGATTAGAATAAGCCTAGGGAGGACGAAAATGACCTAAATGTTCAACCAATGACACAAAATGATACAAAATCACATATTGGATGCACAAGATTGGTTAAAAACCCTAATTGGATTAGAATAAGCCTAGCGAGAACGAAAATGACCTAATTGGATTACCATTGACACAAAATCACATATTGGATGCATAAGATTGGTTAAAAACCCTAATTGGATAAGAATAAGCCTAGGGAGGGCGAAAATGACTTAAATGTTCAACCAATGACACAAAATCACATATTGAATTCACAAGATTGGTTAAAAACCCTAATTGGATTAGAATAAGCCTAGGGAGGACGAAAATGACCTAAATGTACAACCAATGACACAAAATCACATATTGGATGCACAAGCTTGGTTAAAAACCCTAATTGGATTAGAATAAGCCTAGGGAGGACGAAAATGACCTAAATGTTCAACCAATGACCCAAAATCACATATTGGATGCACAAGATTGGTTAAAAACCCTAATTGGATTAGAATAAGCCTAGGGAGGACGAAAATGACCTAAATGTTCAACCAATGACACAAAATCACATATTGGATGCACAAGATTGGTTAAAAACCCTAATTCGATAGAATAAGCCTAGGGAGGACAAAAATGACCTAAATGTTCAACCAATGACACAAAATCACATATTGGATGCAAAAGATTGGTTAAAAACCCTAATTGGATTAGAATAAGCCTAGGGAGTACGAAAATGACCTAAATGTTCAACCAATGACACAAAATGAGACAAAATCACATATTGGATGCACAAGATTGGTTAAAAACCCTAATTGGACTAGAATAAGCCTAGGGAGGACGAAAATGACCTAAATGTTTAACCAATGACACAAAATCACATATTGGATGCACAAGATTGGTTAAAAACCCTAATTGGATTAGAATAAGCCTAGGGAGTACGAAAATGACCTAAATGTTCAACCAATGACACAAAATTACACAAAATCACATATTGGATGCACAAGATTGGTTAAAAACCCTAATTGGATTAGAATAAGCCTAGCGAGGACGAAAATGACCTAATTGGATTACCAATGACACTAAATCACTTATTATATGCACAAGATTGGTTAAAAACCCTAATTGGATTAGAATAAGCCTAGGGAGGACGAAAATGACCTAAATGTTCAACCAATGACACAAAATGACACAAAATCACATATTGGATGCACAAGATTGGTTAAAAATCGTAATTGGATTAGAATATGCCTAGGGAGGACGAAAATGACCTAAATGTTCAACCAATGACACAAAATGACACAAAATCACATATTGGATGCACAAGATTGGTTAAAAACCCTAATTGGATTAGAATAAGCCTAGGGAGGACGAAAATGACCTAAATGTTCAACCAATGACACAAAATCACATATTGGATGCACAAGATTGGTTAAAAACCCTAATTGGATTAGAATAAGCCTAGGGACGACTAAAATGACCTAAATGTTCAACCAAAGACACAAAATCACATATTGGATGCACAAGATTGGTTAAAAACCGTAATTGGATTAGAATAAGCCTAGGGAGGACGAAAATGACCTAAATGTTCAACCAATGACACAAAATGACACAAAATCACATATTGGATGCACAAGATTGGTTAAAAACCCTAATTGGATTAGAATAAGACTACGGAGGACGAAAATGACCTAAATGTTCAACCAATGACACAAAATGACAAAAAATCACATATTGGATGCACAAGATTGGTTAAAAACCCTAATTGGATTAGAATAAGCCTAGGGAGGACGAAAATGACCTAAATGTTCAACCAATGACACAAAATCACATATTGGATGCACAAGATTGGTTAAAAACCCTAATTGGATTAGAATAAGCCTTTGGAGCATGAAAATGACCTAAATGTTCAACCAATGACACAAAATCACATATTGGATGCACAAGATTGGTTAAAAACCCTAATTGGATTAGAATAAGCCTAGGGAGGACGAAAATGACCTAAATGTTCAACCAATGACACAAAATCACATATTGGATGCACAAGATTGGTTAAAAACCCTAATTGGAAAATAATAAGCCTAGGGAGGACGAAAATGACCTAAATGTTCAACCAATGACACAAAATGACAGAAAATCACATATTGGATGCACAAGATTGGTTAAAAACCCTAATTGGATTAGAATAAGCCTAGGGAGGACGAAAATGACCTAAATGTTCAACCAATGAAACAAAATCACATATTGGATGCACAAGATTGGTTAAAAACCCTAATTGGATTAGAATAAGCCTATGGAGGACGAAAATGATCTATATGTTCAACCAACGACACAAAATGACACAAAATCACATACTGGATGCACAAGATTGGTTAAAAACCCTAATTGGATTAGAATAAGCCTAGGGAGGACGAAAATGACCTAAATGTTCAACCAATGACACAAAATGATACAAAATCACATATTGGATGCACAAGATTGGTTAAAAACCCTAATTGGATTAGAATAAGCCCAGAGAGGACAAAAATGACCTAAATATTCAACCAATGAGACAAAATCACATATTGGATGCACAAGATTGGTTAAAAACCCTAATTGGATTAGAATAAGCCTAGGGAGGACGAAAATGACCTAAATGTTCAACCAATGACACAAAATCACATATTGGATGCACAAGATTGGTTAAAAACCCTAATTGGATTAGAATAAGCCTATGGAGGACGAAAATGATCTATATGTTCAACCAACGACACAAAATGACACAAAATCACATACTGGATGCACAAGATTGGTTAAAAACCCTAATTGGATTAGAATAAGCCTAGGGAAGACGAAAATGACCTAAATGTTCAACCAATGACACAAAATGATACAAAATCACATATTGGATGCACAAGATTGGTTAAAAACCCTAATTGGATTAGAATAAGCCTGGCGAGGACGAAAATGACCTAATTGGATTACCATTGACACAAAATCACATATTATATGCACAAGATTGGTTAAAAACCCTAATTGGATTAGAATAAGCCTAGGGAGGACGAAAATGACCTAAATGTGCAACCAATGACACAAAATCACATATTGGATGCATAAGATTGGTTAAAAACCCTAATTGGATAAGAATAAGCCTAGAGAGGGCGAAAATGACTTAAATGTTCAACCAATGACACAAAATCACATATTGAATGCACAAGATTGGTTAAAAACCCTAATTGGATTAGAATAAGCCTAGGGAGGACGAAAATGACCTAAATGTGCAACCAATGACACAAAATCACATATTGGATGCACAAGATTGGTTAAAAACCCTAATTGGATTAGAATAAGCCTAGCGAGGACGAAAATCACCTAATTGGATTACCGATGACAGAAAATCACTTATTATATGCACAAGATTGGTTAAAAACCCTAATTGGATTAGAATAAGCCTAGGGAGGACAAAAATGACCTAAATGTGCAACCAACGACAAAAAATCACATATTGGATGCACAAGATTGGTTAAAAACCCTAATTGGATTAGAATAAGCCTAGGGAGGACGAAAATGACCTAAATGTTCAACCAATGACACAAAATCACATATTGGATGCACAAGATTGGTTAAAAACCCTAATTGGATTAGAATAAGCCTAGGGAGGACGAAAATGACCTAAATGTTCAACCAATGACACAAAATCACATATTGGATGCACAAGATTGGTTAAAAACCCTAATTGGATTAGAATAAGCCTAGGGGGGACGAAAATGACCTAAATGTTCAACCAATGACACAAAATCACATATTGGATGCACAAGATTGGTTAAAAACCCTAATTGGATTAGAATAAGCCTAGGGAGGACGAAAATGACCTAAATGTTCAACCAATGACACAAAATCACATATTGGATGCACAAGATTGGTTAAAAACCCTAATTGGATTAGAATAAGCCTAGGAAGGACGAAAATGACCTAAATGTTCAACCAATGACACAAGATGACACAAAATCACATATTGGATGCACAAGATTGGTTAAAAACCCTAATTGGATTAGAATAAGCCTAGGGAGGACGAAAATGACCTAAATGTTCAACCAATGACAGAAAATCACATATTGGATGCACAAGATTGGTTGAAAACCCTAATTGGATTAGAATAAGCCTAGGGAGGACGAAAATGACCTAAATGTTCAACCGATGACACAAAATGACACAAAATTACATATTGGATGCACAAGATTGGTTAAAAACCCTAATTGGATTAGAATAAGCATAAGGAGGACGAAAATGACCTAAATGTTCAACCAATCACAAAATCACATATTGGATGCACAAGATTGGTTAAAAACCCCAATTGGATTAGAATAAGCCTAGGGAGGACGAAAATGACCTAAATGTTCAACCAATGACACAAAATCACATATTGGATGCACAAGATTGGTTAAAAACCCTAATTGGATTAGAATAAGCCTAGGGAGGACGAAAATGACCTAAATGTTCAACCAATGACACAAAATCACATATTGGATGCACAAGATTGGTTAAAAACCCTAATTGGATTAGAATAAGCCTAGGTAAGACGAAAATGACCTAAATGTTCAACCAATGACACAAAATCACATATTGGATGCACAAGATTGGTTAAAAACCCAAATTGGATTAGAATAAGCCGTGGGAGGAAGAAAATGACCTAAATGTTCAACCAATGACACAAAATGACACAAAATCACATATTGGTTGCACAAGATTGGTTAAAAACCCTAATTGGACTAGAATAAGCCTAGGGAGGACGAAAATGACCTAAATGTTCAACCAATGACACAAAATGACACAAAATCACATATTGGATGCACAAGATTGGTTAAAAACCCTAATTGGATTAGAATAAGCCTAGGGAGGACGAAAATGACCTAAATGTTCAACCAATGACACAAAATCACATATTGGATGCACAAGATTGGTTAAAAACCCTAATGGGATAAGAATAAGCCTAGGGAGGACGAAAATGACCTAAATGTTCAACCAATGACACAAAATCACATATTGGATGCACAAGATTGGTTAAAAACCCTAATTGGATTAGAATAAGCCTAGGGAGGACGAAAATGACCTAAATGTTCAACCAATGACACAAAATCACATATTGGATGCACAAGATTGGTTAAAAACCCTAATTGGATTAGAATAAGCCTAGGGTGGACAAAAATGACCTAAATGTTCAACCAATGACACAAAATCACATATTGGATGCACAAGATTGGTTAAAAACCCTAATTGGATTAGAATAAGCCTAGGGAGGACAAAAATGACCTAAATGTTCAACCAATGACACAAAATCACATATTGGATGCACAAGATTGGTTAAAAACCCTAATTGGACTAGAATAAGCCTAGGGAGGACGAAAATGACCTAAATGTTCAACCAATGACACAAAATCACATATTGGATGCACAAGATTGGTTAAAAACCCTAATTGGATTAGAATAAGCCTAGGGAGGACCAAAATGACCTAACTGTTCAACCAATGACACAAAATGCACAAAATCACATATTGGATGCACAAGATTGGTTAAAAACCCTAATTGGATTAGAATAAGCCTAGGGAGGACGAAAATGACCTAAATGTTCAACCAATGACACAAAATCACATATTGGATGCACAAGATTGGTTAAAAACCCTAATTGGATTAGAATAAGCCTAGGGAGGACGAAAATGACCTAAATGTTCAACCAATGACACAAAATCACATATTGGATGCACAAGATTGGTTAAAAACCCTAATTGGATTAGAATAAGCCTAGGGAGGACGAAATTGACCTAAAAGTTCAACCAATGACACAAAATCACATATTGGATGCACAAGATTGGTTAAAAACCCTAATTGGATTAGAATAAGCCTAGGGAGGACGAAAATGACCTAAATGATCAACCAATAACACAAAATGACACAAAATCACATATTGGATGCACATGATTGGTTAAAAACCATAATTGGATTAGAATAAGTCTAGGGAGGACGAAAATGACCTAAATGTTCAACCAATGACACAAAATGACACAAAATCACATATTGGATGCACAAGATTGGTTAAAAACCCTAATTGGATTAGAATAAGCCTAGGGAGGACGAAAATGACCTAAATGTTCAACCAATGACACAAAATCACATATTGGATGCACAAGATTGGTTAAAAACCCTAATTGGATTAGAATAAGCTTAGGGAGGGCGAAAATGACCTAAATGTTCAAGCAATGACACAAAATGACACAAAATCACATATTGGATGCACAAGATTGGTTAAAAACCCTAATTGGATTAGAATAAGCCTAGGGAGGACGAAAATGACCTAAATGTTCAACCAATGACACAAAATCACATATTGGATGCACAAGATTGGTTAAAAACCCTAATTGGATTAGAATAAGCCTTTGGAGCATGAAAATGACCTAAATGTTCAACCAATGACACAAAATCACATATTGGATGCACAAGATTGGTTAAAAACCCTAATTGGATTAGAATAAGCCTAGGGAGGACGAAAATGACCTAAATGTTCAACCAATGACACAAAATCACATATTGGATGCACAAGATTGGTTAAAAACCCTAATTGGATTAGAATAACCCTAGGGAGGACGAAAATGACCTAAATGTTCAACCAACGACACAAAATGACACAAAATCACATACTGGATGCACAAGATTGGTTAAAAACCCTAATTGGATTAGAATAAGCCTAGGGAGGACGAAAATGACCTAAATGTTCAACCAATGACACAAAATGATACAAAATCACATATTGAATGCACAAGATTGGTTAAAAACCCTAATTGGATTAGAATAAGCCTAGGGAGGACGAAAATGACCTAATTGGATTACCATTGACACAAAATCACATATTGGATGCATAAGATTGGTTAAAAACCCTAATTGGATAAGAATAAGCCTAGGGAGGGCGAAAATGACTTAAATGTTCAACCAATGACACAAAATCACATATTGAATGCACAAGATTGGTTAAAAACCCTAATTGGATTAGAATAAGCCTAGGGAGGACGAAAATGACCTAAATGTACAACCAATGACACAAAATCACATATTGGATGCACAAGCTTGGTTAAAAACCCTAATTGGATTAGAATAAGCCTAGGGAGGACGAAAATGACCTAAATGTTCAACCAATGACCCAAAATCACATATTGGATGCACAAGATTGGTTAAAAACCCTAATTGGATTAGAATAAGCCTAGGGAGGACGAAAATTACCTAAATGTGCAACCAATGACACGAAATCACATATTTGATGCACAAGATTGGTTAAAAACCCTAATTGGATTAGAATAAGCCTAGGGAGTACGAAAATTACTTAAATGTTCAACCAATGACACAAAATGACATAAAATCACATATTGGATGCACAAGATTCGTTAAAAACCCTAATTGGATTAGAATAAGCCTAGCGAGGACGAAAATGACATAATTGGATTACCAATGACACAAAATCACTTATTATATGCGCAAGATTTGGTTAAAAATCCTAATTGGATTAGAATAAGCTTAGTGAGGACAAAAATAACCTAAATGTGCAACCAATGACACAAAATCACATATTGGACGCACAAGAATGGTTAAAAAACCTAATTTGATTAGAATAAGCCTAGGGAGGACGAAAATGACCTAAATGTTCAACCAATGACACAAAATGATACAAAATCACATATTGGATGCACATGATTGGTTAAAAACCCTAATTGGATTAGAATAAGCCTAGCGAGGACGAAAATGACCTAATTGGATTACCATTGACACAAAATCACATATTATATGCACAAGATTGGTTAAAAACTCTAATTGGATTAGAATAAGCCTAGGGAGGACGAAAATGACCTAAATGTGCAACCAATGAGACAAAATCACATATTGGATGCATAAGATTGGTTAAAAACCCTAATTGGATAAGAATAAGCCTAGGGAGGGCAAAAATGACTTAAATGTTCAACCAATGACACAAAATCACATATTGAATGCACAAGATTGGTTAAAAACCCTAATTGGATTAGAATAAGCCTAGGGAGGACGAAAATGACCTAAATGTGCAACCAATGACACAAAATCACATATTGGATGCACAAGCTTGGTTAAAAACCCTAATTGGATTAGAATAAGCCTAGGGAGGACGAAAATGACCTAAATGTTCAACCAATGACCCAAAATCACATATTGGATGCACAAGATTGGTTAAAAACCCTAATTGGATTAGAATAAGCCTAGGGAGGACGAAAATTACCTAAATGTGCAACCAATGACACAAAATCACATATTGGATGCACAAGATTGGTTAAAAACCCTAATTGGATTAGAATAAGCCTAGGGAGTACGAAAATGACTTAAATGTTCAACCAATAACACAAAATGAGAAATCACATATTGGATGCAAAAGAATTGTTAAAAACCCTAATTGGATTAGAATTAGCCTAGCGAGGACGAAAATGACAGAATTGGATTACCAATGACACAAAATCACTTATTATATGCACAAGATTGGTTAAAAACCCTAATTGGATTAGAATAAGCCTAGGGAGGACAAAAATAACCTAAATGTTCAACCAATGACACAAAATCACATATTGGATGCACAAGAATGGTTAAAAACCCTAATTGGATTAGAATAAGCCTAGGGAGGACGAAAATGACCTAAATGTTCAACCAATGACACAAAATGATACAAAATCACATATTGAATGCACAAGATTGGTTAAAAACCCTAATTGGATTAGAATAAGCCTAGGGAGGACGAAAATGACCTAATTGGATTACCATTGACACAAAATCACATATTGGATGCATAAGATTGGTTAAAAACCCTAATTGGATAAGAATAAGCCTAGGGAGGGCGAAAATGACTTAAATGTTCAACCAATGACACAAAATCACATATTGAATGCACAAGATTGGTTAAAAACCCTAATTGGATTAGAATAAGCCTAGGGAGGACGAAAATGACCTAAATGTGCAACCAATGACACAAAATCACATATTGGATGCACAAGATTGGTTAAAAACCCTAATTGGATTAGAATAAGCCTAGCGAGGACGAAAATCACCTAATTGGATTACGGATGACAGAAAATCAGTTATTATATGCACAAGATTGGTTAAAAACCCTAATTGGATTAGAATAAGCCTAGGGAGGACAAAAATGACCTAAATGTTCAACCAATGACAAAAAATGACACAAAATCACATATTGGATGCACAAGATTGGTTAAAAACCCTAATTGGATTAGAATAAGCCTAGGGAGGACGAAAATGACCTAAATGTTCAACCAATGACACAAAATCACATATTGGATGCACAAGATTGGTTAAAAACCCTAATCGGATTAGAATAAGCCTAGGGAGGATGAAAATGACCTAAATGTTCAACCAATGACACAAAATGACACAAAATCACATATTGGATGCACAAGATTGCTTAAAAACCCTAATTGAATTAGAATAAGCCTAGGGAGGACGAAAACGACCTAAATGTGCAACCAATGACACAAAATCACATATTGGATGCACAAGATTGGTTAAAAACCCTTATTGGATTAGAATAAGCCTAGGGAGGACGAAAATGACCTAAATGTTCAACCAATGACACAAAATGACACAAAATCACATATTGGATGCACAAGATTGGTTAAAAACCCTAATTTGATTAGAATAAGCCTAGGGAGGACGAAAATGACCTAAATGTTCAACCAATGGCACAAAATCACATATTGGATGCACAAGATTGGTTAAAAACCCTAATTGGATTAGAATAAGCCTATGGAGGACGAAAGTGACCTTAATGTTCAACCAATGACACAAAATGACATATTGGATGCACAAGATTGGTTAAAAACCCTAATTGGATTAGAATAAGCCTATGGAGGACGAAAATGACCTAAATGTTCAACCAATGACACAAAATGACACAAAATCACATATTGGATGCACAAGATTGGTTAAAAACCGTAATTGGATTAGAATAAGCCTAGGGAGGACGAAAATGACCTAAATGTTCAACCAATGACACAAAATCACTTATTAGATGCACAAGATTGGTTAAAAACCCTAATTGGATTAGAATAAGCCTAGGGAGGACGAAAATGACCTAAATGTTCAACCAATGACACAAAATCACATATTGGATGCACAAGATTGGTTAAAAACCCTAATTGGATTAGAATAAACCTAGGGAGGACGAAAATAACTTAAATGTTTAACCAATGACACAAAATCACATATTGGATGCACAAGATTGGTTAAAAACCCTAATTGGATTAGAATAAGCCTAGGGAGGACGAAAATGACCTAAATGTTCAACCAATGACACAAAATCACATATTGGATGCACAAGATTGGTTAAAAACCCTAATTGGATTAGAATAAGCCTAGGGATGACCAAAATGACCTAAATGTTCAACCAATGACACAAAATCACATATTGGATGCACAAGATTGGTTAAAAACCCTAATTGGATTAGAATAAGCCTAGGGAGGACGAAAATGACCTAAATGTTCAACCAATGACAGAAAATCACACATTGGATGCACAAGATTGGTTAAAAACCCTAATTGGATTAGAATAAGCCTAGGGAGGACGAAAATGACCTAAATGTTCAACCAATGACACAAAATCACATATTGGATGCACAAGATTGGTTAAAAACCCTAATTGGATTAGAATAAGCCTAGGGAGGACGAAAATGACCTAAATGTTCAACCAATGATACAAAATGACACAAAATCACATATTGGATGCACAAGGCTGGTTAAAAACCCTAATTGGATTAGAATAAGCCTAGGGAGGACGAAAATGACCTAAATGTTCAACCAATGACACAAAATGACACAAAATCACATATTGGATGCACAAGATTGGTTAAAAACCCTAATTGGATTGTAATAAGCCTAGGGAGGACGAAAATGACCTAATTGGATTACCAATGACATAAAATCACTTATCATATGCACAAGATTGGTTAAAAACCCTAATTGGATTAGAATAAGCCTAGGGAGGACGAAAATGACCTAAATGTTCAACCAATGACACAAAATGACACAAAATCACATATTGGATGCACAAGATTGGTTAAAAACCCTAATTGGATTAGAATAAGCCTAGGGAGGACGTAAATGACCTAAATGTTCAATCTATGACACAATATCACATATTGGATGCACAAGATTGGTTAAAAACCCTAATTGGATTAGAATAAGCCTAGGGAGGACGAAAATGACCTAAATGTTCAACCAATGACACAAAATCACATATTGGATGCACAAGATTGGTTAAAAACCCTAATTGGATTAGAATAAGCCTAGGGAGGACGAAAATGACTTAAATGTTCAACCAATGACCCAAAATGACACAAAATCACATATTGGATGCACAAGATTGGTTAAAAACCCTAATTGGATTAGAATAAGCCTAGGGAGGACGAAAATGACCGAAACGTTCAACCAATGATACAAAACAACACAAAATCACATATTGGATGCACAAGATTGGTTAAAAACCCTAATTGGAATAGAATAAGTCTAGCGAGGACAAAAATGACCCAATTAGATTACCAATGACACAAAATCACTTATTATATCCACAAGATTGGTTAAAAACCCTAATTGGATTAGAATAAGCCTAGGGAGGACGAAAATGACCTAAATGTGCAACCAATGACACAAAATCACATATTGGATGCACAAGATTGGTTAAAAACCCTAATTGCATTAGAAAAAGCATAGGGAGGACGAAAATGACCTAAATGTTCATCCAATGACACAAAATGACACAAAATCACATATTGGATGCACAAGATTGGTTAAAAACCCTAATTGGATAAGAATAAGCCTAGGGAGGGCGAAAATGACCTAAATGTGCAACCAATGACACAAAATCACATATTGGATGCACAAAATTGGTTAAAAACCCTAATTGCATTAGAATAAGCCTAGCGAGGACGAAAATCACCTAATTGGATTACCGATGACAGAAAATCACTTATTACTTGCACAAGATTGGTTAAAAACCCTAATTGGATTAGAATAAGCCAAGGGAGGACGAAAATGACCTAAATGTTCAACCAATGACACAAAATGACACAAAATCACATATTGGATGCACAAGATTGGTTAAAAACCCTAATTGGATTAGAATAAGCCTAGGGAGGACGAAAATTACCTAAATGTGCAACCAATGACACGAAATCACATATTTGATGCACAAGATTGGTTAAAAACCCTAATTGGATTAGAATAAGCCTAGGGAGTACGAAAATTACTTAAATGTTCAACCAATGACACAAAATGACATAAAATCACATATTGGATGCACAAGATTCGTTAAAAACCCTAATTGGATTAGAATAAGCCTAGCGAGGACGAAAATGACATAATTGGATTACCAATGACACAAAATCACTTATTATATGCACAAGATTTGGTTAAAAATCCTAATTGGATTAGAATAAGCCTAGGGAGGACAAAAATAACCTAAATGTGCAACCAATGACACAAAATCACATATTGGATGCACAAGAATGGTTAAAAACCCTAATTGGATTAGAATAAGCCTAGGGAGGACGAAAATGACCTAAATGTTCAACCAATGACACAAAATGATACAAAATCACATATTGGATGCACATGATTGGTTAAAAACCCTAATTGGATTAGAATAAGCCTAGCGAGGACGAAAATGACCTAATTGGATTACCATTGACACAAAATCACATATTATATGCACAAGATTGGTTAAAAACCCTAATTGGATTAGAATAAGCCTAGGGAGGACGAAAATGACCTAAATGTGCAACCAATGAGACAAAATCACATATTGGATGCATAAGATTGGTTAAAAACCCTAATTGGATAAGAATAAGCCTAGGGAGGGCAAAAATGACTTAAATGTTCAACCAATGACACAAAATCACATATTGAATGCACAAGATTAGTTAAAAACCCTAATTGGATTAGAATAAGCCTAGGGAGGACGAAAATGACCTAAATGTGCAACCAATGACACAAAATCACATATTGGATGCACAAGCTTGGTTAAAAACCCTAATTGGATTAGAATAAGCCTAGGGAGGACGAAAATGACCTAAATGTTCAACCAATGACACAAAATCACATATTGGATGCACAAGATTGGTTAAAAACCCTAATTGGATTAGAATAAGCCTAGGGAGTACGAAAATGACCTAAATGTTCAACCAATGACACAAAATTACACAAAATCACATATTGGATGCACAAGATTGGTTAAAAACCCTAATTGGATTAGAATAAGCCTAGCGAGGACGAAAATGACCTAATTGGATTACCAATGACACTAAATCACTTATTATATGCACAAGATTGGTTAAAAACCCTAATTGGATTAGAATAAGCCTAGGGAGGACGAAAATGACCTAAATGTTCAACCAATGACACAAAATGACACAAAATCACATATTGGATGCACAAGATTGGTTAAAAACCCTAATTGGATTAGAATAAGCCTAGGGAGGACGAAAATTACCTAAATGTTCAACCAATGACACAAAATGACACAAAATCACTTATTGGATGCACAAGATTGGTTAAAAACCCTAATTGGATTAGAATAAGCCTAGGGAGGACGAAAATGACCTAAATGTTCAACCAATGACACAAAATGACACAAAATCACATATTGGATGCACAAAATTGGTTAAAAACCCTAATTGGATTAGAATAAGCCTAGGGAGGACAAAAATGACCTAAATGTTCAACCAATGACACAAAATCACATATTGGATGCACAAGATTGGTTAAAAACCCTAATTGGATTAGAATAAGCCTAGGGAGGACGAAAATGACCTAAATATTCAACCAATGACACAAAATGACACAAAATCACATATTGGATGCTCAAGATTGGTTAAAAATCCTAATTGGATTAGAATAAGCCTAGGGAGGACAAAAATGACCTAAATGTTCAACCAATGACACAAAATCACATATTGGATGCACAAGATTGGTTAAAAACCCTAATTGGATTAGAATAAGCCTAGGGAGGACGAATATGACCTAAATGTTCAACCAATGACACAAAATGACATATTGGATGCACAAGATTGGTTAAAAACCCTAATTGGATTAGAATAAGCCTAGCGAGGACGAAAATGACCTAATTGGATTACCAATGACACAAAATCACTTATTATATGCACAAGATTGGTTAAAAACCCTAATTGGATTAGAATAAGCCTAGGGAGGACAAAAATGACCTAAATGTGCAACCAATGACACAAAATCACATATTGGATGCACAAGATTGGTTAAAAACCCTAATTGCATTACAACAAGCATAGGGAGGACGAAAATGACCTAAATGTTCAACCAATGACACAAAATGACACAAAATCACATATTGGATGCACAAGATTGGTTAAAAACCCTAATTGGATTAGAATAAGGCTAGGGAGGACGAAAATGACCTAAATGTGCAACCAATGACACAAATTCACATATTGGATGCACAAGATTGGTTAAAAACCCTAATTGGATTAGAATAAGCCTAGCGAGGACGAAAATCACCTAATTGGATTACCGATGACAGAAAATCGCTTATTATATGCACAAGATTGGTTAAATACCCTAATTGGATTAGAATAAGCCTAGGAAGGACAAAAATGACCTAAATGTGCAACCAATGACACAAAATCACATATTGGATGCACAAGATTGGTTAAAAACCCTAATTGCATTAGAACAAGCATAGGGAGGACGAAAATGACCTAAATGTTCAACCAATGACACAAAATGACACAAAATCACATATTGGATGCACAAGATTGGTTAAAAACCCTAATTGGATTAGAATAAGGCTAGGGAGGACGAAAATGACCTAAATGTGCAACCAATGACACAAAATCACATATTGGATGCACAAGATTGGTTAAAAACCCTAATTGGATTAGAATAAGCCTAGCGAGGACGAAAATCACCTAATTGGATTACGGATGACAGAAAATCAGTTATTATATGCACATGATTGGTTAAAAACCCTAATTGGATTAGAATAAGCCTAGGGAGGACGAAAATGACCTAAATGTTCAACCAATGACACAAAATGACACAAAATCACATATTGGATGCACAAGATTGGTTAAAAACCCTAATTGGATTAGAATAAGCCTAGGGAGGACGAAAATTACCTAAATGTGCAACCAATGACACAAAATCACATATTGGATGCACAAGATTGGTTAAAAACCCTAATTGGATTAGAATAAGCCTAAGGAGGACGAAAATGACCTAAATGTGCAACCAATGACACAAAATCACATATTGGATGCACAAGATTGGTTAAAAACGCTAATTGGATTAGAATAAGCCTAGGGAGGACGAAAATGACCTAAATGTGCAACCAATGACACAAAATCACATATTGGATGCACAAGATTGGTTAAAAACCCTAATTGGATTAGAATAAGCCTAGGGAGGACGAAAATGACCTAATTGGATTACCAATGACGAAAAATCACTTATTATATGCACAAGATTGGTTAAAAACCCTAATTGGATTAGAATAATCCTAGGGAGGACGAAAATGACCTAAATGTGCAACCAATGACACAAAATCACATATTGGATGCATAAGATTGGTTAAAAACCCTAATTGGATAAGAATAAGCCTAGGGAGGGCGAAAATGACTTAAATGTTCAACCAATGACACAAAATCACATATTGAATGCACAAGATTGGTTAAAAACCCTAATTGGATTAGAATAAGCCTAGGGAGGACGAAAATGACCTAAATGTACAACCAATGACACAAAATCACATATTGGATGCACAAGCTTGGTTAAAAACCCTAATTGGATTAGAATAAGCCTAGGGAGGACGAAAATGACCTAAATGTTCAACCAATGACCCAAAATCACATATTGGATGCACAAGATTGGTTAAAAACCCTAATTGGATTAGAATAAGCCTAGGGAGGACGGAAATTACCTAAATGTGCAACCAATGACACAAAATCACATATTGGATGCACAAGATTGGTTAAAAACCCTAATTGGATTAGAATAAGCCTAGGGAGTACAAAAATGACTTAAATGTTCAACCAATAACACAAAATGAGAAATCACATATTGGATGCAAAAGAATTGTTAAAAACCCTAATTGGATTAGAATTAGCCTAGCGAGGACGAAAATGACAGAATTGGATTACCAATGACACAAAATCACTTATTATATGCACAAGATTGGTTAAAAACCCTAATTGGATTAGAATAAGCCTAGGGAGGACAAAAATAACCTAAATGTTCAACCAATGACACAAAATCACATATTGGATGCACAAGAATGGTTAAAAACCCTAATTGGATTAGAATAAGCCTAGGGAGGACGAAAATGACCTAAATGTTCAACCAATGACACAAAATGATACAAAATCACATATTGGATGCACATGATTGGTTAAAAACCCTAATTGGATTAAAATAAGCCTAGGGAGGACGAAAATGACCTAAATGTGCAACCAATGACACAAAATCACATATTGGATGCACAAGCTTGGTTAAAAACCCTAATTGGATTAGAATAAGCCTAGGGAGGACGAAAATGACCTAAATGTTCAACCAATGACCCAAAATCACATATTGGATGCACAAGATTGGTTAAAAACCGTAATTGGATTAGAATAAGCCTAGGGAGGACGAAAATTACCTAAATGTGCAACCAATGACACGAAATCACATATTTGATGCACAAGATTGGTTAAAAACCCTAATTGGATTAGAATAAGCCTAGGGAGTACGAAAATTACTTAAATGTTCAACCAATGACACAAAATGACATAAAATCACATATTGGATGCACAAGATTCGTTACAAACCCTAATTGGATTAGAATAAGCCTAGCGAGGACGAAAATGACATAATTGGATTACCAATGACACAAAATCACTTATTATATGCACAAGATTTGGTTAAAAATCCTAATTGGATTAGGATAAGCTTTGGGAGGACAAAAATAACCTAAATGTGCAACCAATGACACAAAATCACATATTGGATGCACAAGAATGGTTAAAAACCCTAATTGGATTAGAATAAGCCTAGGGAGGACGAAAATGACCTAAATGTTCAACCAATGACACAAAATGATACAAAATCACATATTGGATGCACATGATTGGTTAAAAACCCTAATTGGATTAGAATAAGCCTAGCGAGGACGAAAATGACCTAATTGGATTACCATTGACACAAAATCACATATTATATGCACAAGATTGGTTAAAAACTCTAATTGGATTAGAATAAGCCTAGGGAGGACGAAAATGACCTAAATGTGCAACCAATGAGACAAAATCACATATTGGATGCATAAGATTGGTTAAAAACCCTAATTGGATAAGAATAAGCCTAGGGAGGGCAAAAATGACTTAAATGTTCAACCAATGACACAAAATCACATATTGAATGCACAAGATTGGTTAAAAACCCTAATTGGATTAGAATAAGCCTAGGGAGGACGAAAATGACCTAAATGTGCAACCAATGACACAAAATCACATATTGGATGCACAAGCTTGGTTAAAAACCCTAATTGGATTAGAATAAGACTAGGGAGGACGAAAATGACCTAAATGTTCAACCAATGACCCAAAATCACATATTGGATGCACAAGATTAGTTAAAAACCCTAATTGGATTAGAATAAGCCTAGGGAGGACGAAATCGACCTAAATGTTCAACCAATGACACAAAATGACACAAAATCACATATTGGATGCACAAGATTGGTTAAAAACCCTAATTGGATCAGAATAAGCCTAGGGAGGACGAAAATGACCTAAATGTTCAACCAATGACACAAAATGACACAAAATCACATATTGGATGCACAAGATTGGTTAAAAACCCTAATTGGATTAGAATAAGCCTAGGGAGGAAGAAAATGATCTAAATGTTCAACCAATGACACAAAATTACATATTGGATGCACAAGATTGGTTAAAAACCCTAATTGGATTAGAATAAGCCTATGGAGGACGAAAATGACCTAAATGTTCAACCAATGACACAAAATGACACAAAATCACATATTGGATGCACAAGATTGGTTAAAAACCCTAATTGGATTAGAATAAGCCTAGGGAGGACGAAAATGACCTAAATGTTGAACCAATGACACAAAATCACATATTGAATACACAAGATTGGTAAAAACCCTAATTGGATTAGAATAAGCCTAGGGAGGACGAAAATGACCTAAATGTTCAACCAATGACACAAAATGACACAAAATCACATATTGGATGCACAAGATTGGTTAAAAACCCTAATTGGATTAGAATAAGCCTAGGGAGGACGAAAATTACCTAAATGTTCAACCAATGACACAAAATGACACAAAATCACATATTGGATGCACAAGATTGGTTAAAAACCGTAATTGGATTAGAGTAAGCCTAGGGAGGACGAAAATGACCTAAATGTTAAACCAATGACACAAAATGACACAAAATCACATATTGGATGCACAAGATTGGTTAAAAACCCTAATTCGATTAGAATTAGCCTAGGGAGGACGAAAATGACCTAAATGTTCAACCAATGACACAAAATGACACAAAATCACATATTGGATGCACAAGATTGGTTAAAAACCGTAATTGGATTAGAATAAGCCTAGGGAGGACGAAAATGACTTAAATGTTCAACCAATGACACAAAATTACATATTGGACGCACAAGATTGGTTAAAAACCCTAATTGGATTAGAATAAGCCTAGGGAGGACGAAAATGACCTAAATGTTCAACCAATGACACAAAATGACACAAAATAACATATTGCATGCACAAGATTGGTTAAAAACCCTAATTGGATTAGAATAAGCCTAGGGAGGACGCAAATGACCTAAATGTTCAACCAATGACACAAAATCACATATTGGATGCACAAGATTGGTTAAAAACCCTAATTGGATTAGAATAAGCCAAGGGAGGACGAAAATGACCTAAATGTTCAACCAATGACACAAAATGACACAAAATCACATATTGGATGCACAAGATTGGTTAAAAACCCTAATTGGATTAGAATAAGCCTAGGGAGGACGAAAATTACCTAAATGTGCAACCAATGACACGAAATCACATATTTGATGCACAAGATTGGTTAAAAACCCTAATTGGATTAGAATAAGCCTAGGGAGTACGAAAATTACTTAAACGTTCAACCAATGACACAAAATGACATAAAATCACATATTGGATGCACAAGATTCGTTAAAAACCCTAATTGGATTAGAATAAGCCTAGCGAGGACGAAAATGACATAATTGGATTACCAATGACACAAAATCACTTATTATATGCACAAGATTTGGTTAAAAATCCTAATTGGATTAGAATAAGCCTAGGGAGGACAAAAATAACCTAAATGTGCAACCAATGACACAAAATCACATATTGGATGCACAAGAATGGTTAAAAACCCTAATTGGATTAGAATAAGCCTAGGGAGGACGAAAATGACCTAAATGTTCAACCAATGACACAAAATGATACAAAATCACATATTGGATGCACAAGATTGGTTAAAAACCCTAATTAGATTAGAATAAGCCTAGGGAGGACGAAAATGACCTAAATGTTCAACCAATGACACAAAATCACATATTGGATGCACAAGATTGGTTAAAAACCCTAATTGGATTAGAATAAGCCTAGCGAGGACGAAAATGACCAAATTGGATTACCAATGACACAAAATCACTTATTATATGCACAAGATTGGTTAAAAACCCTAATTGGATTAGAATAAGCCTAGGGAGGACGAAAATGACCTAAATGTGCAACCAATGACACAAAATCACATATTGGATGCACAAGATTGGTTAAAAACCCTAAATTGATTAGAATAAGCCTAGGGAGGACGAAAATGACCTAAATGTTCACCCAATGACACAAAATCACATATTGGATGCACAAGATTGGTTAAAAACCCTAATTGGATTAGAATAAGCCTAGGGAGGACGAAAATGACCTAAATGTGCAACCAATGACACAAAATCACATATTGGATGCACAAGATTGGTTAAAAACCCTAATTGGATTACAATAAGCCTAGCGAGGATGAAAATGACCTAATTGGATTACCAATGACACAAAATGACACAAAATCACATATTGGATGCATAAGATTGGTTAAAAACCCTAATTGGATTAGAATAAGCCTAGCGAGGACAAAAATGACCTAATTGGATTACCAATGACACAAAATGACTTATTATATGCACAAGATTGGTTAAAAACCCTAATTGGATTAGAATAAGCCTAGGGAGGACGAAAATGACCTAAATGTGCAACCAATGACACAAAATCACATATTGGATGCACAAGATTGGTTAAAAACCCTAATTGGATTAGCATAAGCCTAAGGAGGACGAAAATGACCTAAATGTTCAACCAATGACACAAAATGATACAAAATCACATATTGGATGCACAAGATTGGTTAAAAACCCTAATTGGATTAGAATAAGCCTAGCGAGGACGAAAATGACCTAATTGGATTACCATTGACACAAAATCACTTATTATATGCACAAGATTGGTTAAAAACCCTAATTGGATTAGAATAAGCCTAGGGAGGACAAAAATAAGCTAATTGTTCAACCAATGACACAAAATCACATATTGGATGCACAAGAATGGTTAAAAACCCTAATTGGATTAGAATAAGCCTAGGGAGGACGAAAATGACCTAAATGTTCAACCAATGACACAAAATGATACAAAATCACATATTGGATGCACAAGATTGGTTAAAAACCCTAATTGGATTAGAATAAGCCTAGCGAGGACGAAAATGACGTAATTGGATTACCATTGACACAAAATCACTTATTATATGCACAAGATTGGTTAAAAACCCTAATTGGATTAGAATAAGCCTAGGGAGGACGAAAATGACCTAAATGTGCAACCAATGACACAAAATCACATATTGGATGCACAAGATTGGTTAAAAACCCTAATTGGATTAGAATAAGCCTATGGAGGACGAAAATAACCTAAACGTTCATCCAATGACACAAAACGACACAAAATCACATATTGGATGCACAAGATTGGTTAAAAACCCTAATTGGATTAGAATAAGTCTAGCGAGGATAAAAATGACCCAATTAGATTACCAATGACACAAAATCACTTATTATATCCACAAGATTGGTTAAAAACCCTAATTGGATTTGAATAAGCCTAAGGAGGACGAAAATGACCTAAATGTGCAACCAATGACACAAATTCACATATTGGATGCCCAAGATTGGTTAAAAACCCTAATTGGATTAGAATAAGCCTAGGGAGGACGAAAATGACTTAAATGTTCAACCAATGACCCAAAATGACACAAAATCACATATTGGATGCACAAGATTGGTTAAAAACCCTAATTGGATTAGAATAAGCCTAGGGAGGACGAAAATGACCGAAACGTTCAACCAATGATACAAAACAACACAAAATCACATATTGGATGCACAAGATTGGTTAAAAACCCTAATTGGAATAGAATAAGTCTAGCGAGGACAAAAATGACCCAATTAGATTACCAATGACACAAAATCACTTATTATATCCACAAGATTGGTTAAAAACCCTAATTGGATTAGAATAAGCCTAGGGAGGACGAAAATGACCTAAATGTGCAACCAATGACACAAAATCACATATTGGATGCACAAGATTGGTTAAAAACCCTAATTGCATTAGAAAAAGCATAGGGAGGACGAAAATGACCTAAATGTTCATCCAATGACACAAAATGACACAAAATCACATATTGGATGCACAAGATTGGTTAAAAACCCTAATTGGATAAGAATAAGCCTAGGGAGGGCGAAAATGACCTAAATGTGCAACCAAGGACACAAAATCACATATTGGATGCACAAGATTGGTTAAAAACCCTAATTGGATTAGAATAAGCCCAGCGAGGACGAAAATCACCTAATTGGATTACCGATGACAGAAAATCACTTATTACTTGCACAAGATTGGTTAAAAACCCTAATTGGATTAGAATAAGCCTAGGGAGGACGAAAATGACCTAAATGTTCAACCAATGACACAAAATGACACAAAATCACATATTGGATGCACAAGATTGGTTAAAAACCCTAATTGGATTAGAATAAGCCTAGGGAGGACGAAAATTACCTAATTGTGCAACCAATGAAACAAAATCACATATTCGATGCACAAGATTGGTTAAAAACCCTAATTGGATTAGAATAAGCCTAGGGAGTACGAAAATGACTTAAATGTTCAACCAATGACACAAAATGACATAAAATCACATATTGGATGCACAAGAATGGTTAAAAACCCTAATTGGATTAGAATAAGCCTAGGGAGGACGAAAATGACCTAAACGTTCAACCAATGACACAAAACAACACAAAATCACATATTGGATGCACAAGATTGGTTAAAAACCCTAATTGGATTAGAATAAGTCTAGCGAGGACAAAAATGACCCAATTGGATTACCAATGACACAAAATCACTTATTATATGCACAAGATTGGTTAAGAAACCTAATTGGATTAGAATAAGCCTTGGGAGGACGAAAATGACCTAAATGTGCAACCAATGACACAAAATCACATATTGGATGCATAAGATTGGTTAAAAACCCTAATTGCGTTAGAACAAGCATAGGGAGGACGAAAATGACCTAAATGTTCAACCAATGACACAAAATGACACAAAATCACATATTGGATGCACAAGATTGGTTAAAAACCCTAATTGGATTAGAATAAGGCTAGGGAGGACGAAAATGACCTAAATGTGCAACCAATGACACAAAATCACATATTGAATGCACAAGATTGGTTAAAAACCCTAATTGCATTAGAACAAGCATAGGGAGGACGAAAATGACCTAAATGTTCAACCAATGACACAAAATGACACAAAATCACATATTGGATGCACAAGATTGGTTAAAAACCCTAATTGGATTAGAATAAGGCTAGGGAGGACGAAAATGATCTAAATGTTCAACCAATGACACAAAATGACAAAAAATCACATATTGGATGCACAAGATTGGTTAAAAACCCTAATTGGATTAGAATAAGCCTAGGGAGGACGAAAATGACCTAAATGTTCAACCAATGACACAAAATGACACAAAATCACATATTGGATGCACTACATTGGTTAGAAACCCTAATTGGATTAGAATAAGCCTAGGGAGGACGAAAATGACCTAAATGTTCAACCAATGACACAAAATGACACAAAATCACATATTGGATGCACAAGATTGGTTAAAAACCCTAATTGGATTAGAATAAGCCTAGGGAGGACGAAAATTACCTAAATGTTCAACCAATGACACAAAATGACACAAAATCACATATTGGATGCACAAGATTGGTTAAAAACCGTAATTGGATTAGAGTAAGCCTAGGGAGGACGAAAATGACCTAAATGTTAAACCAATGACACAAAATGACACAAAATCACATATTGGATGCACAAGATTGGTTAAAAACCCTAATTCGATTAGAATTAGCCTAGGGAGGACGAAAATGACCTAAATGTTCAACCAATGACACAAAATGACACAAAATCACATATTGGATGCACAAGATTGGTTAAAAACCGTAATTGGATTAGAATAAGCCTAGGGAGGACGAAAATGACCTCAATGTTCAACCAATGACACAAAATCACATATTGGATGCACAAGATTGGTTAAGAACCATAATTGGATTAGAATAAGCCTAGGGAGGACGAAAATGACCTAAATGTTCAACCAATGACACAAAATGACACAAAATCACATATTGGATGCACAAGATTGGTTAAAAACCCTAATTGGATTAGAATAAGCCTAGGGAGGACGAAAATGACCTAAATGTTCAACCAATGATACAAAATGACACAAAATCACATATTGGATGCACAAGATTGGTTAAAAACCCTAATTAGATTAGAATAAGCCTAGGGAGGACGAAAATGACCTAAATGTTCAACCAATGACACAAAATGACACAAAATCACATATTGGATGCACAAGATTGGTTAAAAACCCTAATTGGATTAGAATAAGCCTAGGGAGGACGAAAATTACCTAAATGTTCAACCATTGACACAAAATCACATATTGGATGCACAAGATATGTTAATAACCCTAATTGGATTAGTATAAGCCTAGGGAGGACGAAAATGACCTAAATGTTTAACCAATGACACAATATCACATATTGGATGCACAAGATTGGTTAAAAACCCTAATTGGATTAGAATAAGCCTGGGGAGGACGAAAATGACCTAAATGTTCAACCAATGACCCAAAATTACACAAAATCACATATTGGATGCACAAGATTGGTTAAAAACCCTAATTGGATTAGAATAAGCCTAGGGAGGACGAAAATGACCTAAATGTTCAACCAATGACACAAAATGACACAAAATCACATATTGGATGCACAAGATTGGTTAAAAACCCTAATTGGATTAGAATAAGCCTATCGAGGACGAAAATGACCTAATTGGATTACCAATGACAAAAAATAACTTATTATATGCACAAGATTGGTTAAAAACCCTAATTGGATTAGAATAAGCCTAGGGAGGACGAAAATGACCTAAATGTGCAACCAATGACACAAAATCACATATTGGATGCACAAGATTGGTTAAAAACCCTAGTTGGCTTAGAATAAGCCTTGGGGGGACGAAAATGACCTAAATGTTCAACCAATGACACAAAATGACACAAAATCACATATTGGATGCACAAGATTGGTTAAAAATCCTAATTGGATTAGAATAAGCCTAGGGAGGACGAAAATGACCTAAATGTTCAACCAAGGATACAAAATCACATATTGGATGCACAAGATTGGTTAAAAACCCTAATTGGATTAGAATAAGCCTAGCGAGGACGAAAATGACCTTATTGGATTACCAATAACACAAAATCACTTATTATATGCACAAGATTGGTTAAAAACCCTAATTGGATTAGAATAAGCCTAGGGAGGACGAAAATGACCTAAATGTGCAACCAATGACACAAAATCACATATTGGATGCACAAGATTGGTTAAAAACCCTAAATGGATTAGAATAAGCCTAAGGAGGACGAAAATGACCAAAATGTTCAACCAATGACACAAAATGACACAAAATCACATATTGGATGCACAAGATTGGTTAAAAACCCAAATTGGGTGAGAATAAGCCGAGGGAGGACGAAAATGACCTAATTGGATTACCAATGACAAAAAATCACTTATTATATGCACAAGATTGGTTAAAAACCCTAATTGGATTAGAATAAGCCTAGGGAGGACGAAAATAACCTAAATGTGCAACCAATGACACAAAATCACATATTGGATACACAAGATTGGTTAAAAACCCTAATTGGATTAGAATAAGCCTAGGGAGGACGAAAATGACCTAATTGGATTACCAATGACAAAAAATCACTTATTATATGCACAAGATTGGTTAAAAACCCTAATTGGATTAGAATAAGCCTAGGGAGGACGAAAATGACCTAAATGTTCAACCAATGACACAAAGTCACATATTGGATGCACAAGATTAGTTAAAAACCCTAATTGGATTAGAATAAGTCAAGCGAGGACGAAAATGACCTAAATGTTCAACCAATGACACAAAATGACACAAAATCACATATTGGATGCATAAGATTGGTCAAAAACCCTAATTGGATTAGAATAAGCCTAGCGAGGACGAAAATGACCTAATTGGATCACCAATGACATAAAATCACTTATTATATGCACAAGATTGGTTAAAAACCCTAATTGGATTAGAATAAGCCTAGGGAGGACGAAAATGACCTAAATGTGCAACCAATGACACAAAATCACATATTGGATGCACAAGATTGGTTAAAAACCCTAATTGGATTAGAATAAGCCTAGGGAGGACGAAAATGACCTAATTGGATTACCAATGACGAAAAATCACTTATTATATGCACAAGATTGGTTAAAAACCCTAATTGGATTAGAATAATCCTAGGGAGGACGAAAATGACCTAAATGTGCAACCAATGACACAAAATCACATATTGGATGCATAAGATTGGTTAAAAACCCTAATTGGATAAGAATAAGCCTAGGGAGGGCGAAAATGACTTAAATGTTCAACCAATGACACAAAATCACATATTGAATGCACAAGATTGGTTAAAAACCCTAATTGGATTAGAATAAGCCTAGGGAGGACGAAAATGACCTAAATGTGCAACCAATGACACAAAATCACATATTGGATGCACAAGATTGGTTAAAAACCCTAATTGGATTAGAATAAGCCTAGCGAGGACGAAAATCACCTAATTGGATTACGGATGACAGAAAATCAGTTATTATATGCACATGATTGGTTAAAAACCCTAATTGGATTAGAATAAGCCTAGGGAGGACGAAAATGACCTAAATGTTCAACCAATGACACAAAATGACACAAAATCACATATTGGATGCACAAGATTGGTTAAAAACCCTAATTGGATTAGAATAAGCCTAGGGAGGACGAAAATTACCTAAATGTGCAACCAATGACACAAAATCACATATTGGATGCACAAGATTGGTTAAAAACCCTAATTGGATTAGAATAAGCCTAGGGAGTACGAAAATGACTTAAATGTTCAACCAATAACACAAAATGACATAAAATCACATATTGGATGCAAAAGAATTGTTAAAAACCCTAATTGGATTAGAATAAGCCTAGCGAAGACGAAAATGACATAATTGGATTACCAATGACACAAAATCACTTATTATATGCACTAGATTGGTTAAAAATTCTAATTGGATTAGAATAAGCCTAGGGAAGACAAAAATAACCTAAATGTGCAACCAATGACACAAAATCTCATATTGGATGCACAAGAATGGTTAAAAACCCTAATTGGATTAGAATAAGCCTAGGGAGGACGAAAATGACCTAAATGTTCAACCAATGACACAAAATGACACAAAATCACATATTGGATGCACAAGATTGTTTAAAAACCCTAATTTGATTAGAATAAGCCTAGGGAGGACGAAAATCACCTAAATGTTCAACCAGTGACACAAAATGACACAAAATCACATATTGGATGCACAAGATTAGTTAAAAACCCTAATTCGATTAGAATAAGCCTAGCGAGGACGAAAATGACCTAATTGGATTACCAATGACACAAAATCACTTATTATATGCACAAGATTGATTAAAAACCCTAATTGGATTAGAATAACCCTAGGGAGGACGAAAATGACCTAAATGTTCAACCAATGACACAAAATGACACAAAATCACATATTGGATGCACAAGATTGTTTAAAAACCCTAATTGGATTAGAATAAGCCTACCTAGGACGAAAATGACCTAATTGGATTACCAATGACACAAAATCACTTATTATATGCCCAAGATTGGTTAAAAACCCTAATTGGATTAGAATAAGCCTAGGGAGGACGAAAATGACCTAAATGTGCAACCAATGACACAAAATCACATATTGGATGCACAAGATTGTTTAAAAACCCTAATAGGATTACAATAAGCCTAGCGAGGACGAAAATGACCTAATTGGATTACCAATGACACAAAATCACATATTTGATGCATAAGATTAGTTAAAAACCCTAATTGGATTAGAATAAGCCTAGCGAGGACGAAAATGACCTAATTGGATTACCAATGACACAAAATCACATATTATATGCACAAGATTGGTTAAAAACCCTAATTGGATTAGAATAAGCCTAGGGAGGACGAAAATGACCTAAATGTGCAACCAATGACACAAAATCACATATTGGATGCACAAGATTGGTTAAAAACCCTAATTGGATTAGAATAAGCCTATGGAGGACGAAAATGACCTAAACGTTCATCCAATGACACAAAACGACACAAAATCACATATTGGATGCACAAGATTGGTTAAAAACCCTAATTGGATTAGAATAAGTCTAGCGAGGACAAAAATGACCCAATTAGATTACCAATGACACAAAATCACTTTTTATATCCACAAGATTGGTTAAAAACCCTAATTGGATTAGAATAAGCCTAGGGAGGACGAAAATGACCTAAATGTGCAACCAATGACACAAAATCACATATTGGATGCACAAGATTGGTTAAACACCCTAATTGGATTAGAATAAGCCTAGGGAGGACGAAAATGACCTAAATGTTCAACCAATGACACAAAATGACACAAAATCACATATTGGATGCACAAGATTGGTTTAAAACCCTAATCGGATTAGAATAAGCCTAGGGAGGACGAAAATGACCTAAATGTTCAACCAATGACACAAAATCACATATTGGATGCACAAGATTGGTTAAAAACCCTAATTGGATTAGAATAAGCCTAGGGAGGACGAAGATGACCTAAACGTTCAACCAAATACACAAAATCACATATTTGATGCACAAGATTGGTTAAAAACCCTAATTGGATTAGAATAAGCCTAGGGAGGACGAAAATGACCTAAATGTTCAACCAATGACACAAAATGACACAAAATCACATATTGGATGCACAAGATTGGTTAAAAACCCTAATTGGATTAGAATAAGCCTAGGGAGGACGAAAATTACCTAAATGTTCAACCAATGACACAAAATGACACAAAATCACTTATTGGATGCACAAGATTGGTTAAAAACCCTAATTGGATTAGAATAAGCCTAGGGAGGACGAAAATGACCTAAATGTTCAACCAATGACACAAAATGACACAAAATCACATATTGGATGCACAAAATTGGTTAAAAACCCTAATTGGATTAGAATAAGCCTAGGGAGGACAAAAATGACCTAAATGTTCAACCAATGACACAAAATCACATATTGGATGCACAAGATTGGTTAAAAACCCTAATTGGATTAGAATAAGCCTAGGGAGGACGAAAATGACCTAAATTTTCAACCAATGACACAAAATCACATATTGGATGCACAAGATTGGTTAAAAACCCTAATTGGACTAGAATAAGCCTAGGGAGGACGAAAATGACCTAAATGTTCAACCAATGACACAAAATCACATATTGGATGCACAAGATTGGTTAAAAACCCTAATTGGATTAGAATAAGCCTAGGGAGGACCAAAATGACCTAAATGTTCAACCAATGACACAAAGTCACATATTGGATGCACAAGATTGGTTAAAAACCCTAATTGGATTAGAATAAGTCTAGCGAGGAAGAAAATGAACTTATTGGATTACCAATGATAAAAAATCACTTATTATATGCACAAGATTGGTTAAAAACCCTAATTGGATTAGAATAAGCCTAGGGAGGACGAAAATGACCTAAATGTGCAACCAATGACACAAAATCACATATTGGATGCACAAGATTGGTTAAAAACCCTAATTGGATTAGAATAAGCCTAGGGAGGACGAAAATGACTTAAATGTTCAACCAATGACCCAAAATGACACAAAATCACATATTGGATGCACAAGATTGGTTAAAAACCCTAATTGGATTAGAATAAGCCTAGGGAGGACGAAAATGACCGAAACGTTCAACCAATGATACAAAACAACACAAAATCACATATTGGATGCACAAGATTGGTTAAAAACCCTAATTGGAATAGAATAAGTCTAGCGAGGACAAAAATGACCCAATTAGATTACCAATGACACAAAATCACTTATTATATCCACAAGATTGGTTAAAAACCCTAATTGGATTAGAATAAGCCTAGGGAGGACGAAAATGACCTAAATGTGCAACCAATGACACAAAATCACATATTGGATGCACAAGATTGGTTAAAAACCCTAATTGCATTAGAAAAAGCATAGGGAGGACGAAAATGACCTAAATGTTCATCCAATGACACAAAATGACACAAAATCACATATTGGATGCACAAGATTGGTTAAAAACCCTAATTGGATAAGAATAAGCCTAGGGAGGGCGAAAATGACCTAAATGTGCAACCAAGGACACAAAATCACATATTGGATGCACAAGATTGGTTAAAAACCCTAATTGGATTAGAATAAGCCCAGCGAGGACGAAAATCACCTAATTGGATTACCGATGACAGAAAATCACTTATTACTTGCACAAGATTGGTTAAAAACCCTAATTGGATTAGAATAAGCCTAGGGAGGACGAAAATGACCTAAATGTTCAACCAATGACACAAAATGACACAAAATCACATATTGGATGCACAAGATTGGTTAAAAACCCTAATTGGATTAGAATAAGCCTAGGGAGGACGAAAATTACCTAATTGTGCAACCAATGAAACAAAATCACATATTCGATGCACAAGATTGGTTAAAAACCCTAATTGGATTAGAATAAGCCTAGGGAGTACGAAAATGACTTAAATGTTCAACCAATGACACAAAATGACATAAAATCACATATTGGATGCACAAGAATGGTTAAAAACCCTAATTGGATTAGAATAAGCCTAGGGAGGACGAAAATGACCTAAACGTTCAACCAATGACACAAAACAACACAAAATCACATATTGGATGCACAAGATTGGTTAAAAACCCTAATTGGATTAGAATAAGTCTAGCGAGGACAAAAATGACCCAATTGGATTACCAATGACACAAAATCACTTATTATATGCACAAGATTGGTTAAAAACCCTAATTGGATTAGAATAAGCCTAGGGAGGACGAAAATGACCTAAATGTGCAACCAATGACACAAAATCACATATTGGATGCACAAGATTGGTTAAAAACCCTAAATTGATTAGAATAAGCCTAGGGAGGACGAAAATGACCTAAATGTTCACCCAATGACACAAAATCACATATTGGATGCACAAGATTGGTTAAAAACCCTAATTGGATTAGAATAAGCCTAGGGAGGACGAAAATGACCTAAATGTGCAACCAATGACACAAAATCACATATTGGATGCACAAGATTGGTTAAAAACCCTAATTGGATTACAATAAGCCTAGCGAGGATGAAAATGACCTAATTGGATTACCAATGACACAAAATGACACAAAATCACATATTGGATGCATAAGATTGGTTAAAAACCCTAATTGGATTAGAATAAGCCTAGCGAGGACAAAAATGACCTAATTGGATTACCAATGACACAAAATGACTTATTATATGCACAAGATTGGTTAAAAACCCTAATTGGATTAGAATAAGCCTAGGGAGGACGAAAATGTCCTAAATGTGCAACCAATGACACAAAATCACATATTGGATGCACAAGATTGGTTAAAAACCCTAATTGGATTAGCATAAGCCTAGGGAGGACGAAAATGACCTAAATGTTCAACCAATGACACAAAATGATACAAAATCACATATTGGATGCACAAGATTGGTTAAAAACCCTAATTGGATTAGAATAAGCCTAGCGAGGACGAAAATGACCTAATTGGATTACCATTGACACAAAATCACATATTATATGCACAAGATTGGTTAAAAACCCTAATTGGATTAGAATAATCCTAGGGAGGACGAAAATGACCTAAATGTGCAACCAATGACACAAAATCACATATTGGATGCATAAGATTGGTTAAAAACCCTAATTGGATAAGAATAAGCCTAGGGAGGGCGAAAATGACTTAAATGTTCAACCAATGACACAAAATCACATATTGAATGCACAAGATTGGTTAAAAACCCTAATTGGATTAGAATAAGCCTAGGGAGGACGAAAATGACCTAAATGTGCAACCAATGACACAAAATCACATATTGGATGCACAAGATTGGTTAAAAACCCTAATTGGATTAGAATAAGCCTAGCGAGGACGAAAATCACCTAATTGTATTACCGATGACAGAAAATCACTTATTATATGCACAAGATTGGTTAAAAACCCTAATTGGATTAGAATAAGCCTAGGGAGGACAAAAATGACCTAAATGTGCAACCAATGACAAAAAATCACATATTGGATGCACAAGATTGGTTAGAAACCCTAATTGGATTAGAATAAGCCTAGGGAGGACAAAAATGACCTAAATGTTCTACCAATGACCCAAAATCACATATTGGATGCACAAGATTGGTTAAAAACCCTAATTGGATTAGAATAAGCCTAGGGAGGACGAAAATTACCTAAATGTGCAACCAATGACACAAAATCACATATTGGATGCACAAGATTGGTTAAAAACCCTAATTGGATTAGAATAAGCCTAGGGAGTACGAAAATGACTTAAATGTTCAACCAATGACACAAAATCACATATTGGATGCACAAGATTCGTTAAAAACCCTAATTGGATTAGAATAAGCCTAGGGAGAATGAAAATGACCTAAATGTTCAACCAATGACACAAAATGACACAAAATCACATATGGGATGCACAAGATTGGTTTAAAACCCTAATTGGATTGGAATAAGCCTAGGGAGGACGAAAATTACCTAAATATGCAATCAATGACACAAAATCACATATTCGATGCACAAGATTGGTTAAAAACCCTAATTGGATTAGAATAAGCCTAGGGAGGACGAAAATGACCTAAATGTTCAACTAATGACACAAAATGACACAAAATCACATATTGGATGCACAAGATTGGTTAAAAACCCTAATTGGTTTAGAATAAGGCTAGGGAGGACGAAAATGACCTAAATGTGCAACCAATGACACAAAATCACATATTGGATGCACAAGATTGGTTAAAAACCCTAATTGGATTAGAATAAGCCTAGCGAGGACGAAAATCACCTAATTGGATTACGGATGACAGAAAATCAGTTATTATATGCACATGATTGGTTAAAAACCCTAATTGGATTAGAATAAGCCTAGGGAGGACGAAAATGACCTAAATGTTCAACCAATGACACAAAATGACACAAAATCACATATTGGATGCACAAGATTGGTTAAAAACCCTAATTGGATTAGAATAAGCCTAGGGAGGACGAAAATTACCTAAATGTGCAACCAATGACACAAAATCACATATTGGATGCACAAGATTGGTTAAAAACCCTAATTGGATTAGAATAAGCCTAGGGAGGACAAAAATGACCTAAATGTGCAACCAATGACACAAAATCACATATTGGATGCACAAGATTAGTTAAAAACCCTAATTAGATTAGAATAAGCCTAGGGAGGACGAAAATGACCTAAATGTTCAACCAATGACACAAAATGACACAAAATCACATATTGGATGCACAAGATTGGTTAAAAACCCTAATTGGATTAGAATAAGCCTAGGAAGGACAAAAATGACCTAAATGTTCAACCAATGACACAAAATGACACAAAATCACAGGTTGGATGCACAAGATTGGTTAAAAACCCTAATTGGATTAGAATAAGCCTAGGGAGGACGAAAATGACCTAAATGTTCAACCAATGACACAAAATGACACAAAATCACATATTGGATGCACAAGATTGGTTAAAAACCCTAATTGGATTAGAATAAGCCTAGGGAGGACGAAAATTACCTAAATGTTCAACCAATGACACAAAATGACACAAAATCACATATTGGATGCACAAGATTGGTTAAAAACCGTAATTGGATTAGAGTAAGCCTAGGGAGGACGAAAATGACCTAAATGTTAAACCAATGACACAAAATGACACAAAATCACATATTGGATGCACAAGATTGGTTAAAAACCCTAATTCGATTAGAATTAGCCTAGGGAGGACGAAAATGACCTAAATGTTCAACCAATGACACAAAATGACACAAAATCACATATTGGATGCACAAGATTGGTTAAAAACCCTAAATGGATTAGAATAAGCCTAGGGAGGACGAAAATGACCTAAATGTTCAACCAATGACACAAAATCACATATTGGATGCACAAGATTGGTTAAAAACCCTAATTGGATTAGAATAAGCCTAGGGAAGACGAAAACGACCTAAATGTTCAACTGATGACACAAAATGACACAAAATCACATATTGGATGCACAAGATTGGTTAAAAACCCTAATTGGATTAGAATAAGCCTAGGGAGGACGAAAATGACCTAAATGTTCAACCAATGACACAAAATGACACAAAATCACATATTGGATGCACAAGATTGGTTAAAAACCTTAATTGGATTAGAAAGAGCCTAGGGAGGACGAAAATGACCTAAATGTTCAACCAATGACACAAAATCACATATTGGATGCACAAGAATGGTTAAAAACCCTAATTGGATTAGAATAAGCCTAGGGAGGACGAAAATGACCTAAATGTTCAACCAATGACACAAAATGATACAAAATCACATATTGGATGCACAAGATTGGTTAAAAACCCTAATTGGATTAGAATAAGCCTAGCGAGGACGAAAATGACCTAATTGGATTACCAATGACACAAAATCACTTATTATATGCACAAGATTGTTTAAGAACCCTAATTGGATTAGAATAAGCCTAGGGAGGACGAAAATGACCTAAATGTGCAACCAATGACACAAAATCACATATTGGATGCACAAGATTGGTTAAAAACCCTAATTGGATTAGAATAAGCCTAGCGAGGACGAAAATGACCTTATTGGATTACCAATATCACAAAATCACTTATTATATGCACAAGATTGGTTAAAAACCCTAATTGGATTAGAATAAGCCTAGGGAGGACGAAAATGACCTAAATGTGCAACCAATGACACAAAATCACATATTGGATGCACAAGATTGGTTAAAAACCCTAGTTGGCTTAGAATAAGCCTTGGGGGGACGAAAATGACCTAAATGTTCAACCAATGACACAAAATGACACAAAATCACATATTGGATGCACAAGATTGGTTAAAAATCCTAATTGGATTAGAATAAGCCTAGGGAGGACGAAAATGACCTAAATGTTCAACCAAGGATACAAAATCACATATTGGATGCACAAGATTGGTTAAAAACCCTAATTGGATTAGAATAAGCCTAGCGAGGACGAAAATGACCTTATTGGATTACCAATAACACAAAATCACTTATTATATGCACAAGATTGGTTAAAAACCCTAATTGGATTAGAATAAGCCTAGGGAGGACGAAAATGACCTAAATGTGCAACCAATGACACAAAATCACATATTGGATGCACAAGATTGGTTAAAAACCCTAAATGGATTAGAATAAGCCTAAGGAGGACGAAAATGACCAAAATGTTCAACCAATGACACAAAATGACACAAAATCACATATTGGATGCACAAGATTGGTTAAAAACCCAAATTGGGTGAGAATAAGCCGAGGGAGGACGAAAATGACCTAATTGGATTACCAATGACAAAAAATCACTTATTATATGCACAAGATTGGTTAAAAACCCTAATTGGATTAGAATAAGCCTAGGGAGGACGAAAATAACCTAAATGTGCAACCAATGACACAAAATCACATATTGGATACACAAGATTGGTTAAAAACCCTAATTGGATTAGAATAAGCCTAGGGAGGACGAAAATGACCTAATTGGATTACCAATGACAAAAAATCACTTATTATATGCACAAGATTGGTTAAAAACCCTAATTGGATTAGAATAAGCCTAGGGAGGACGAAAATGACCTAAATGTTCAACCAATGACACAAAGTCACATATTGGATGCACAAGATTAGTTAAAAACCCTAATTGGATTAGAATAAGTCAAGCGAGGACGAAAATGACCTAAATGTTCAACCAATGACACAAAATGACACAAAATCACATATTGGATGCATAAGATTGGTCAAAAACCCTAATTGGATTAGAATAAGCCTAGCGAGGACGAAAATGACCTAATTGGATCACCAATGACATAAAATCACTTATTATATGCACAAGATTGGTTAAAAACCCTAATTGGATTAGAATAAGCCTAGGGAGGACGAAAATGACCTAAATGTGCAACCAATGACACAAAATCACATATTGGATGCACAAGATTGGTTAAAAACCCTAATTGGATTAGAATAAGCCTAGGGAGGACGAAAATGACCTAATTGGATTACCAATGACGAAAAATCACTTATTATATGCACAAGATTGGTTAAAAACCCTAATTGGATTAGAATAATCCTAGGGAGGACGAAAATGACCTAAATGTGCAACCAATGACACAAAATCACATATTGGATGCATAAGATTGGTTAAAAACCCTAATTGGATAAGAATAAGCCTAGGGAGGGCGAAAATGACTTAAATGTTCAACCAATGACACAAAATCACATATTGAATGCACAAGATTGGTTAAAAACCCTAATTGGATTAGAATAAGCCTAGCGAGGACGAAAATCACCTAATTGGATTACGGATGACAGAAAATCAGTTATTATATGCACAAGATTGGTTAAAAACCCTAATTGGATTAGAATAAGCCTAGGGAGGACGAAAATGACCTAAATGTTCAACCAATGACACAAAATGACACAAAATCACATATTATATGCACAAGATTTGGTTAAAAATCCTAATTGGATTAGAATAAGCCTAGGGAGAACAAAAATAACCTATATGTGCAACCAATGACACAAAATCACATATTGGATGCACAAGAATGGTTAAAAACCCTAATTGGATTAGAATAAGCCTAGGGAGGACGAAAATGACCTAAATGTTCAACCAATGACACGAAATGATACAAAATCACATATTGGATGCACAAGATTGGTTAAAAACCCTAATTGGATTAGAATAAGCCTAGCGAGGACGAAAATGACCTAATTGGATTACCATTGACACAAAATCACTTATTATATGCACAAGATTGGTTAAAAACCCTAATTGGATTAGAATAAGCCTAGGGAGGACGAAAATGACCTAAATATGCAACCAATGACACAAAATCACATATTGCATGCAAAAGATTGGTTAAAAACCCTAATTGGATAAGAATAAGCCTAGGGAGGGCGAAAATGACTTAAATGTTCAACCAATGACACAAAATCACATATTGGATGCACAAGATTGGTTAAAAACCCTAATTGGATTAGAATAAGCCTAGGGAGGACGAAAATGACCTAAATGTGCAACCAATGACACAAAATCACATATTGGATGCACAAGATTGGTTAAAAACCTAAATTGGATTAGAATAAGCCTAGGGAGAACGTAAATGACCTAAATGTTCAACCAATAACACAAAACAACACAAAACCACATATTGGATGCATAAGATTTGTTAAAAACCCTAATTGGATTAGAATAAGCCTAGCGAGGACGAAAATGACCAAATTGGATTACCAATGACATAAAATCACTTATTATATGCACAAGATTGGTTAAAAACCCTAATTGGATTAGAATAAGCCTAGGGAGGACGAAAATGACCTAAATGTGCAACCAATGACACAAAATCACATATTGGATGCACAAGATTGGTTAAAAACCCTAATTGGATTACAATAAACCTGGGGAGGACGAAAATGACCTAAATGTGTAACCAATGACACAAAATCACATATTGGGTGCACAAGATTGGTTAAAAACCCTAATTTGATTAGAATAAGCCTAGGGAGGACCAAAATGACCTAAATGTTCAACCAATGACACAAAGTCACATATTGGATGCACAAGACTGGTTAAAAACCCTAATTGGATTAGAATAAGCCTTGGGAGGACGAAAATGACCTAAATGTTCAACCAATGACACAAAATCACATATTGGATGCACAAGATTGGTTAAAAACCCTAATTGGATTAGAATAAGCCTAGGGAGGACGAAAATAACCTAAATGTTCAACCAATGACACAAAATGACACAAAATCACATATTGGATGCACAAGATTGGTTAAAAACCCTAATTGGATTATAATAAGCCTAGGGAGGACGAAAATGACCTAAATGTTCAACCAATGACACAAAATGACACAAAATCACATATTGGAAGCACAAGATTGGTTAAACACCCTAATTGGATTAGAATAAGCCTAGGGAGGACGAAAATGACCTAAATGTTCAACCAATGACACAAAATGACACAAAATCACATATTGGATGCACAAGATTGGTTAAAAACCCTAATTGGATTAGAATAAGCCTAGGGAGGACGAAAATTACCTAAATGCTCAACCAATGACACAAAATGACACAAAATCACATATTGGATGCACAAGATTGGTTAAAAACCCTAATTGGATTAGAATAAGCCTAGGGAGGACGAAAATGACCTAAATGTTCAACCAATGACACAAAATCACATATTGGATGCACAGGATTGATTAAAAACCCTAATTGGATTAGAATAAGCCTAGGCAGGACGAAAATGACCTAAATGTTCAACCAATGATACAAAATGACAAAAAATCACATACTGGATGCACAAGATTGGTTAAAAACCCTAATTGGATTAGAATAAGCCTAGGGAGGACGAAAATGACCTAAATGTTCAACCAATGACACAAAATGACACAAAATCACATATTGGATGCACAAGATTGGTTAAAAACCCTAATTGGATTAGAATAAGACTACGGAGGACGAAAATGACCTAAATGTTCAACCAATGACACAAAATGACACAAAATCACATATTGGATGCACAAGATTGGTTAAAAACCCTAATTGGATTAGAATAAACCTAGGGAGGACGAAAATGACCTAAATGTTCAACCAATGACACAAAATCACATATTGGATGCACAAGATTGGTTAAAAACCCTAATTGGATTAGAATAAGCCTAGGCAGGAAAAAATGATCTAAATGTTCAACCAATGACACAAAATGACAAAAAATCACATACTGGATGCACAAGATTGGTTAAAAACCCTAATTGGATTAGAATAAGCCTAGGGAGGACGAAAATGACCTAAATGTTCAACCAATGACACAAAATGACACAAAATCACATATTGGATGCACAAGATTGGTTAAAAACCTTAATTGGATTATAATAAGCCTAGGGAGAAGAAAATGACCTAAATGTTCAACCAATGACACAAAATGACACAAACTCACATATTGGATGCACAAGATTGGTTATAAACCCTAATTGGATTAGAATAAGCCTAGGGAGGACGAAAATGACCTAAATTTTCAACCAATGACACAAAATCACATATTGGATACACAAGATTGGTTAAAAACCCTAATTGGATTAGAATAAGCCTAGGGAGGACGAAAATGAACTAAATGTTCAACCAATGACACAAAATGACACAAAATCACATATGGGATGCACAAGATTGGTTAAAAACCCTAATTGGATTAGAATAACCCTAGGGAGGACGAAAATGACCTAAATGTTCAACCAATGACACAAAATGACACAAAATCACATATTGGATGCACAAGATTGGTTAAAAACCCTAATTGGATTAGAATAAGCCTAGGGAGGACGTAAATGACCTAAATGTTAAATCTATGACACAAAATCACATATTGGATGCACAAGATTGGTTAAAAACCCTAATTGGATTAGAATAAGCCTAGGGAGGACGAAAATGACCTAAATGTTCAACCAATGACACAAAATGACACAAAATCACATATTGGATGCACAAGATTGGTTAAAAACCCTAATTGGATTAGAATAAGCCTAGGGAGGACGAAAATGACCTAAATGTTCAACCAATGATACAAAATGACGCAAAATCACATATTGGACGCACAAGATTGGTTAAAAACCCTAATTGGATTAGAATAAGCCTAGGGAGGACGAAAATGACCTAAATGTTCAACCAATGACACAAAATGACACAAAATCACATATTGGATGCACAAGATTGGTTAAAAACCCTAATTGGATTAGAATAAGCCTAGCGAGGACGAAAATGACCTAATTGGATTACCAATGACACAATATCACTTATTATATTCACAAGATTGGTTAAAAACCCTAATTGGATTAGAATAAGCCTAGGGAGGACGAAAATGACCTAAATGTTCAACCAATGACACAAAATGACACAAAATCACATATTGGATGCACAAGATTGGTTAAAAACCCTAATTGGATTAGAATATGCCTAGGGAGGACAAAAATGACCTAAATGTTCAACCAATGACACAAAATCACATATTGGATGCCCAAGATTGGTTAAAAACCCTAATTGGATTAGAATAAGCCTAGGGAGGACGAAAATGACCTAAATGTTCAACCAATGACACAAAATGACACAAAATCACATATTGGATGCACAAGATTGGTTAAAAACCGTAATTGGATTAGAATAAGCCTATGGAGGACAAAAATGACCTAAATGTTCAACCAATGACACAAAATCACATATAGGATGCACAAGATTGGTTAAAAACCCTAATTGGATTAGAATAAGCCTAGGGAGGACGAAAATGACCTAAATGTTCAACCAATGACACAAAATGACACAAAATCACATATTGGATGCACAAGATTGGTTAAAAACCTTAATTGGATTATAATAAGCCTAGGGAGAAGAAAATGACCTAAATGTTCAACCAATGACACAAAATGACACAAAATCACATATTGGATGCACAAGATTGGTTATAAACCCTAATTGGATTAGAATAAGCCTAGGGAGGACGAAAATGACCTAAATTTTCAACCAATGACACAAAATCACATATTGGATACACAAGATTGGTTAAAAACCCTAATTGGATTAGAATAAGCCTAGGGAGGACGAAAATGAACTAAATGTTCAACCAATGACACAAAATGACACAAAATCACATATGGGATGCACAAGATTGGTTACAAACCCTAATTGGATTAGAATAACCCTAGGGAGGACGAAAATAACCTAAATGTTCAACCAATGACACAAAATGACACAAAATCACATATTAGATGCACCAAATTGGTTAAAAACGCTAATTGGAATAGAATAAGCCTAGGGAGGACGAAAATGACCTAAATGTTCAACCAATGACACAAAATCACTAATTGGATGCACAAGATTGGTTAAAAACCCTAATTGGATTAGAATAAGCCTAGGGAGGACGAAAATGACCTAAATGTTCAACCAATCACACAAAATGACACAAAATCACATATTGGATGCACAAGATTGGTTAAAAACCCTAATTGGATTAGAATAAGCCTAGGAAGGATGAAAATGACCTAAATGTTCAACCTATGACACAAAATGACACAAAATCACATATTGGATGCACAAGATTGGTTAAAAACCCTAATTGGATTAGAATAAGCCTAGGGAGGACGAAAATGACCTAAATGTTCAACCAATGACACAAAATCACATATTGGATACACAAGATTGGTTAAGAACCCTAATTGGATTAGAATAAGCCTAGGGAGGACGAAAATGACCTAAATGTTGAACCAATGACACAAAATGACACAAAATCACATATTGGATGCACAAGATATGTTAGAAACCCTAATTGGATTAGAATAAGCCTAGGGAGGACAAAAATGACCTAAATGTTCAACCAATGACACAAAATGACACAAAACCACATATTGGATGCACAAGATTGGTTAAAAACCCTAATTGGATTAGAATAAGCCTAGGGAGGACGAAAATGACCTAAATGTTCAACCAATGACACAAAATGACACAAAATCACATATTGGATGCACAAGATTGGTTAAAAACCCTAATTGGATTAGAATAATTCTAGGGAGGACAAAAATGACCTAAATGTTCAACCAATGACACAAAATCACATATTGGATGCACAAGATTGGTTAAAAACCCTAATTGGATTAGAATAAGCCTAGGGAGGACGAAAATGACCTAAATGTTCAACCAATGACACAAAATGACACAAAATCACATATTGGATGCACAAGATTGGTTAAAAACCCTAATTGGATTAGAATAAGCCTAGGGAGGATGAAAATGACCTAAATGTTCAACCAATGACATAAAATGACACAAAATCACATATTGGATGCACAAGATTGGTTAAAAACCCTTATTGGATTAGAATAAGCCTAGGGAGGACGAAAATGACCTAAATGTTCAACCAATGACACAAAATGACACAAACTCACATATTGGATGCACAATGTTGGTTAAAAACCCTAATTGGATTAGAATAAGACTAGGGATGACGAAAATGACCTAAATGTTCAACCAATGACACAAAATGACACAAAATCACATATTGGATGCACAAGATTGGTTAAAAACCCTTATTGGATTAGAATAAGCCTAGGGAGGACGAAAATGACCTAAATGTTCAACCAATGACACAAAATGACAAAAAATCACATACTGGATGCACAAGATTGGTTAAAAACCCTAATTGGATTAGAATAAGCCTAGGGAGGACGAAAATGACCTAAATGTTCAACCAATGACACAAAATGACACAAAATTACATATTGGATGCACAGGAATGGTTAAAAACCCTAATTGGATTAGAATAAGCCTAGGGAGGACGAAAATAACCTAAATGTTCAACCAATGACACAAAATCACTAATTGGGTGCACAAGATTGGTTAAAAACCCTAATTGGATTAGAATAAGCCTAGGGAGGACGAAAATGACCTAAATGTTCAACCAATCACACAAAATGACACAAAATCACATATTGGATGCACAAGATTGGTTAAAAACCCTAATTGGATTAGAATAAGCCTAGGAAGGATGAAAATGACCTAAATGTTCAACCAATGACACAAAATGACCCAAAATCATATATTGGATGCACAAGATTGGTTATAAACCCTAATTGGATTAGAATAAGCCTAGGGAGGACGAAAATGACCTAAATTTTCAACCAATGACACAAAATCACATATTGGATACACAAGATTCGTTAAAAACCCTAATTGGATTAGAATAACCCTAGGGAGGACGAAAATGACCTAAATGTTCAACCAATGACACAAAATCACATATTAGATGCACCAAATTGGTTAAAAACGCTAATTGGAATAGAATAAGCCTAGGGAGGACGAAAATGACCTAAATGTTCAACCAATGACACAAAATCACATATTGGATGCACAAGATTGGTTAAAAACC
>JBBPBQ010020321.1:15340725-15358313 GCA_037974755.1 Cicer yamashitae | reverse complement strand
AAACCCTAATTGGATTAGAATAACCCTAGGGAGGACGAAAATAACCTAAATGTTCAACCAATGACACAAAATGACACAAAATCACATATTAGATGCACCAAATTGGTTAAAAACGCTAATTGGAATAGAATAAGCCTAGGGAGGACGAAAATGACCTAAATGTTCAACCAATAACACAAAATCACATATTGGATGCACAAGATTGGTTAAAAACCCTAATTGGATTAGAATAAACCTAGGCAGGACGAAAATGACCTAAATGTTCAACCAATGACACTAAATGACAAAAACTCACATACTGGATGCACAAGATTGGTTAAAAACCCTAATTGGATTAGAATAAGCCTAGGGAGGACGAAAATGACCTAAATGTTCAACCAATGACACAAAATGACACAAAATCACATATTGGATGCACAAGATTGGTTAAAAACCCTAATTGGATTAGAATAAGCCTAGGGAGGACGAAAATTACCTAATTGTGCAACCAATGAAACAAAATCACATATTCGATGCACAAGATTGGTTAAAAACCCTAATTGGATTAGAATAAGCCTAGGGAGTACGAAAATGACTTAAATGTTCAACCAATGACACAAAATGACATAAAATCACATATTGGATGCACAAGAATGGTTAAAAACCCTAATTGGATTAGAATAAGCCTAGGGAGGACGAAAATGACCTAAACGTTCAACCAATGACACAAAACAACACAAAATCACATATTGGATGCACAAGATTGGTTAAAAACCCTAATTGGATTAGAATAAGTCTAGCGAGGACAAAAATGACCCAATTGGATTACCAATGACACAAAATCACTTATTATATGCACAAGATTGGTTAAAAACCCTAATTGGATTAGAATAAGCCTAGGGAGGACGAAAATGACCTAAATGTGCAACCAATGACACAAAATCACATATTGGATGCACAAGATTGGTTAAAAACCCTAATTGGATTAGAATAAGCCTAGGGAGGACGAAAATGACGTCAATGTGCAACCAATGACACAAAATCACATATTGGATGCATAAGATTGGTTAAAAACCCTAATTAGATTAGAATAAGCCTAGGGAGGACGAAAATGGCCTAAATGTTCAACCAATAACACAAAATGACACAAAATCACATATTGGATGCATAAGATTGGTTAAAAATTCTACTTGGATTAGCATAAGCCTAGCGAGGACGAAAATGACCTAATTGGATTACCAATGACATAAAATCACTTATTATATGCACAAGATTGGTTAAAAACCCTAATTGGATTAGAATAAGCCTAGGGAGGACGAAAATGACCTAAATGTGCAACCAATGACACAAAATCACATATTGGATGCACAAGATTGGTTAAAAACCCTAATTGGATTAGAATAAGCCTAGGGAGGACGAAAATTACCTAAATGTGCAACCAATGACACAAAATCACATATTCGATGCACAAGATTGGTTAAAAACCCTAATTGGATTAGAATAAGCCTAGGTAGTACGAAAATGACTTAAATGTTCAACCAATGACACAAAATCACATATTGGATGCACAAGAGTCGTTAAAAACCCTAATTGGATTAGAATAAGCCTAGGGAGGACAAAAATGACCTAAATGTGCAACCAATGACACAAAATCACATATTGGATGCACAAGATTGGTTAAAAACCCTAATTGGATTAGAATAAGCATAGGGACGACCAAAATGACCTAAATGTTCAACCAATGACACAAAATCACATATTGGATGCACAAGATTGGTTAAAAACCCTAATTGGATTAGAATAAGTTTAGCGAGGACGAAAATGACCTAATTGGATTACAAATGACACAAAATCACATATTGGATGCACAAGATAGGTTAAAAACCCTAATTGGATTAAAATAAGCCTAGGGAGGACGAAAATGACCTAAATGTGCAACCAATGACACCAAATCACATATTGATGCACAAGATTGGTTAAAAACCATAAATGGACTAGAATAAGCCTCTAGAGGACGAACATGACCAAAATTTCAACCAATGACACAAAATAACACAAAATCGCATATTGGATGCAGAAGATTAATTAAAAACCCTAATTGGATTTGAATAAGCCTAGTGAGGACGAAAATGACCTAATTGAATTACCAATGACACAAAATCACTTATTATATGCACAAGATTGGTTAAAAACCCTAATTGGATTAGAATAAGCCTAGGGAGGACGAAAATGACCTAAATGTGCAACCAATGACACAAAATCACATATTGGATGCACAAGATTGGTTAAAAACCCTAATTGGATTAGAATAAGCCTAGGGAGGACGAAAATGACCTAAATGTTCAACCAATGACACAAAATGACACAAAATCACATATTGGATGCACAAGATTGGTTAAAAACCCTAAAACCCTAATTGGATTAGAATAAGCCTAGAGAGGACGAAAATGACCTAAATGTTCAACCAATGACACAAAATCACATATTGGATGCACAAGATTGGTTAAAAACCCTAATTGGATTAGAATAAGCCTAGGGAGGACGAAAATGACCTAAATGTGCAACCAATGACACAAAATCACATATTGGATGCCCAAGATTGGTTAAAAACCCTAATTGGATTAGAATAAGCCTAGGGAGGACGAAAATGACCTAAATGTTCAACCAATGACCCAAAATGACACAAAATCACATCTTGGATGCACAAAATTGGTTAAAAACCCTAATTGGACTAGAATAAGCCTAGGGAGGACGAAAATGACCTAAACGTTCAACCAATGATACAAAACAACACAAAATCACATATTGGATGCACAAGATTGGTTAAAAACCCTAATTGGAATAGAATAAGTCTAGCGAGGACAAAAATGACCCAATTAGATTACCAATGACACAAAATCACTTATTATATCCACAAGATTGGTTAAAAACCCTAATTGGATTAGAATAAGCCTAGGGAGGACGAAAATGACCTAAATGTGCAACCAATGACACAAAGTCACATATTGGATGCACAAGATTGGTTAAAAACCCTAATTGCATTAGAAAAAGCATAGGGAGGACGAAAATGACCTAAATGTTCATCCAATGACACAAAATGACACAAAATCACATATTGGATGCACAAGATTGGTTAAAAACCCTAATTGGATAAGAATAAGCCTAGGGAGGGCGAAAATGACCTAAATGTGCAACCAAGGACACAAAATCACATATTGGATGCACAAGATTGGTTAAAAACCCTAATTGGATTAGAATAAGCCCAGCGAGGACGAAAATCACCTAATTGGATTACCGATGACAGAAAATCACTTATTACTTGCACAAGATTGGTTAAAAACCCTAATTGGATTAGAATAAGCCTAGGGAGGACGAAAATGACCTAAATGTTCAACCAATGACACAAAATGACACAAAATCACATATTGGATGCACAAGATTGGTTAAAAACCCTAATTGGATTAGAATAAGCCTAGGGAGGACGAAAATGACCTAAATGTTCAACCAATGACACAAAACAACACATAATCACATATTGGATGCACAAGATTGGTTAAAAACCCTAATTGGATTAGAATAAGCCTGTGGAGGACGAAAATGACCTAAATGTTCAACCAATGACACAAAATCACATATTGGACGCACAAGATTGGTTAAAAACGCTAATTGGATTAGAATAAGCCTAGGGAGGACGAAAATGACCTAAATTTTCAACCAATGACACCAAATCACATATTGGATGCACAAGATTGGTTAAAAACCCTAATTGGATTAGAATAAGCCTAGGGAGGACGAAAATGACCTAAATGTTCAACCAATGACACAAAATGACACAAAATCACATATTGGATGCACAAGATTGGTTAAAAACCCTAATTGGATTAGAATAAGCCTAGGGAGGACGAAAATGACCTAAATGTTCAACCAATGACACAAAATGACACAAAATCACATATTGGATGCACAAGATTGGTTAAAAACCCTAATTGGCGTAGAATAAGCCTAGGGAGGACAAAAATGACCTAAATGTTCAACCAATGACACAAAATCACATATTGGATGCACAAGATTGGTTACAAATCATAATTGGATTAAAATAACCCTAGGGAGGACGAAAATGACCTAAATGTTCAACCAATGACACAAAATCACATATTGGATGCACAGGATTGGTGAAAAACCCTAATTGGATTAGAATAAGCCTGGTGAGGACGAAAATGACCTAAATGTTCAACCAATGACACAAACTAACACAAAATCACATATCGGAAGCACAAGATTGGTTTAAAACCCTAATTGGATTAGAATAAGCCTAGGGAGAACGAAAATGACCTAAATGTTCAACCAATGACACAAAATCAGATACTGGATGCACAAGATTGGTTAAAAACCCTAATTGGATTAGAATAAGCCTAGGGAGGATGAAAATGACCTAAATGTTCAACCAATGACACAAAATGACACAAAATCACATATTGGATGCACAAGATTGGTTAAAAACCCTAATTGGTTTAAAATAAGCCTAGGGATGACGAAAATGACCTAAATGTTCAACCAATGACACAAAATGACACAAAATCAGATATTGGATGCACAAGATTGGTTAAAAACCCTAATTGGATTAGAATAAGCCTAGGGAGGACGAAAATGACCTAAATGTTCAACCAATGACACAAAATGACACAAAATCACATATTGGATGCACAAGATTGGTTAAAAACCCTAAATGGATTCGAATATGCCTAGGGAGGACGAAAATGACCTAAATGTTCAACCAATGACACAAAATCACATTTTGGATGCACAAGATTGGTTAAAAACCCTAATTGGATTTGAATAAGCCTAGGGAGGACGAAAATGACCTAAATGTTCAACCAATGACACAAAACCACATATTGGATGCACAAGATTGGTTAAAAACACTAGTTGGATTAGAATAAGCCTAGGGAGGACGAAAATGACATAAATGTTCAACCAATGACACAAAATAACACAAAATCACATATTGGATGCACAAGATTGGTTAAAAACCCTAATTGGATTAGAATAAGCCTAGGGAGGACGAAAATGACCTAAATGTTCAACCAACGACACAAAATGACACAAAATCACATATTGGATGCACAAGATTGGTTAAAAACCCTAATTGGATTAGAATAAGCCTAGGGAGGACGAAAATGACCTAAATGTTCAACCAATGACACAAAATGACACAAAATCACATATTGGATGCACAAGATTGGTTAAAAACCCTAATTGGATTAAAATAAGCCTAGGGAGGACGAAAATGACCTAAATGTGGAACCATTGACACAAAATGACACAAAATCACATATTGGATGCACAAGATTGGTTAAAAACCCTAATTGGATTAGAATAAGCCTAGGGAGGACGAAAATGACCTAAATGTTCAACCAATGACACAATCACATATTGGATGCACAAGATTTGTTAAAAACACTAATTGGATTAGAATAAGCCTAGGGAGGACGAAAATGACCTAAATGTTCAACCAATGACACAAAATGACACAAAATCACATATTGGATGCAAAGATTGGTTAAAAACCCTAATTGGATTAGAATAAGCCTAGGGAGGACGAAAATGACCTAAATGTTCAACCAATGACACAAAATCACATATTGGATGCACAAGATTGGTTAAAAACCCTAATTGGATTAGAATAAGCCTAGGGAGGACAAAAATGACGTACATGTTCAACCAATGACACAAAATCACATATAGGATGCACAAGATTGGTTAAAAACCCTAATTGGATTAGAATAAGCCTAGGGAGGACGAAAATGACCTAAATGTTCAACCAATGACACAAAATGACACAAAATCACATATTGGATGCACAAGATTGGTTAAAAACCCTAATTGGATTAGAAGAAGCCTAGGGAGGACGAAAATGACCTAAATGTTCAACCAATGACACAAAATCACATATTGGATGCACAAGATTGGTTAAAAACCCTAATTGGATTAGAATAAGCCTAGGGAGGACGAAAATGACCTAAATGTGCAACCAATGACACAAAATCACATATTGGATGCACAAGATTGGTTAAAAACCCTAATTGGATTAGAATAAGCCTAGCGAGGACGAAAATGACCTAAATGTTCAATCAATGACAAAAAATCACATATTAGATGCACAAGATTGGTTAAAAACCCTAATTGGATTAGAATAAGCCTAGGGAGGACGAAAATGACCTAAATGTTCAACCAATGACACAAAATCACATATTAGATGCACAAGATTGGTTAAAAACCCTAATTGGATTAGAATAAGCCTAGGGAGGACGAAAATGACCTAAATGTTCAACCAATGACACAAAATCACATATTGGATGCACAAGATTGGTTAAAAACCCTAATTGGATTAGAAAAAGCCTAGCGAGGACGAAAATGACCTAAATGTTCAACCAATGACACAAAATCACATATTTGATGCACAAGATTGGTTAAAAACCCTAATTGGATTAAAAAGATCCTAGGGAGGACGAAAAAGACCTAAATGTTCAACCAATGACACAAAATGACACAAAATCACATATTGGATGCACATGATTGGTTAAAAACCCTAATTAGATTAGAATAAGGCTAGGGAGGACGTAAATGACCTAAATGTTCAACCAATGACACAAAATCACATGTTGGATGCACAAGATTGGTTAAAAACCCTAATTGGATTAGAATAAGCCTAGGGAGGACGAAAATGACCTAAATGTTCAACCAATGACACAAAATGACACAAAATCACATATTGGATGCACAAGATTGGTTAAAAACCCTAATTGGATTAGAATAATCCCACAGAGGACGAAAATGACCTAAATGTTCAACCAATGACACAAAATCACATATTGGATGCACAAGATTGGTTAAAAACCCTAATTGGATTGAAAAGAACCTAGGGAGGACGAAAATGACCTAAATGTTCAACCAATGACACAAAATGACACAAAATCACACATTGGATGCACAAGATTGGTTAAGAACCTTAATTGGATTAGAATAAGCCAAGGGAGGACGAAAATGACCTAAATGTTCAACCAATGACACAAAATGACACAAAATCACATATTGGATGCACAAGATTGGTTAAAAACCCTAATTGGATTAGAATAAGCCTAGGGAGGACGAAAATTACCTAAATGTGCAACCAATGACACGAAATCACATATTTGATGCACAAGATTGGTTAAAAACCCTAATTGGATTAGAATAAGCCTAGGGAGTACGAAAATTACTTAAACGTTCAACCAATGACACAAAATGACATAAAATCACATATTGGATGCACAAGATTCGTTAAAAACCCTAATTGGATTAGAATAAGCCTAGCGAGGACGAAAATGACATAATTGGATTACCAATGACACAAAATCACTTATTATATGCACAAGATTTGGTTAAAAATCCTAATTGGATTAGAATAAGCCTAGGGAGGACAAAAATAACCTAAATGTGCAACCAATGACACAAAATCACATATTGGATGCACAAGAATGGTTAAAAACCCTAATTGGATTAGAATAAGCCTAGGGAGGACGAAAATGACCTAAATGTTCAACCAATGACACAAAATGATACAAAATCACATATTGGATGCACAAGATTGGTTAAAAACCCTAATTGGATTAGAATAAGCCTAGGGCGGACGAAAATGACCTAAATGTTCAACCAATGACATAAAATCACATATTGGATGCACAAGATTGGTTAAAAACCCTAATTGGATTAGAATAAGCCTAGGGAGGACGAAAATGACCTAAATGTTCAACCAATGACACAAAATGACAGAAAATCACATATTGGATGCACAAGATTGGTTAAAAACCCTAATTGGGTTAGAATAAGCCTAGGGAATACGAAAATGACATAAATGTTCAACCAATGACACAAAATGACACAAAATCACATATTGGATGCCCAAGATTGGTTAAAAACCCTAATTGGATTAGAATAAGCCTAGGGAGGACAAAAATGACCTAATTGGATTACCAATGACACAAAATCAATTATTATATGCAAAAGAGTGGTTAAAAACCCTAATTGGATTAGAATAAGCCTAGGGAGGACGAAAATGACCTAAATGTTCAACCAATGACAAAAAATCACATATTGGATGCACAAGATTGGTTAAAATCCCTAATTGGATTAGAATATGCCTAGCGAGGACAAAAATGACCTAAATGTTCAACCAATGACTCAAAATGACACAAAATCACATATTGGATGCACAAGATTGGTTAAAAACCCTAATTGGATTAGAATAAGCCTAGGGAGGACGAAAATGACCTAAATGTTCAACCAATGACACAAAATGACACAAAATCACATATTGGATGCACAAGATTGGTTAAAAACCCTAATTGGATTAGAATAAGCCTAGGAGGACGAAAATGAACTAAAAGTTTAGCCAATGACACAAAATGACACAAAATCACATATTGGATGCACAAGATTGGTTAAAAACCCTAATTGGATTAGAATAAGCCTAGGGAGGACGAAAATGACCTAAATGTTCAACCAATGACACAAAATCACATATTGGATGCACAAGATTGGTTAAAAACCCTAATTGGATTAGAATAAGCCTAGGAAGGTCGAAAATGACCTAAATGTTCAACCAATGACACAAAATGACACAAAATCACATATTGGATGCACAAGATTGGTTAAAAACCCTAATTGGATTAGAATAAGCCTAGGGAGGACGAAAATGACCTAAATGTTCAACCAGTGACCCAAAATGACACAAAATCACATATTGGATGCACAAGAATGGTTAAAAACCCTAATTGGATTAGAATAAGCCTAGCGAGGACGAAAATTACCTAATTGGATTACCAATGACACAAAATCACTCATTATATGCACAAGATTGGTTAAAAACCCTAATTGGATTAGAATAAGCCTAGGGAGGACGAAAATGACCTAAATGTGCAACCAATGACACAAAATCACATATTGGATGCACAAGATTGGTTAAAAACCCTAATTGGATTAGAATAAGCCTAGGGAGGACGAAAATGACCTAAATGTGCAACCGATGACACAAAGTCACATATTGGATGCACAAGATTGGTTAAAAACCCTAATTGGATTACAATAAGCCTAGCGAGGACGAAAATGACCTAATTGGATTACCAATGACACAAAATGACACAAAATCACATATTGGATGCATAAGATTGGTTAAAAACCCTAATTGGATTAGAATAAGCCTAGGGAGGACGAAAATGTCCTAAATGTGCAACCAATGACACAAAATCACATATTGGATGCACAAGATTGGTTAAAAACCCTAATTGGATTAGCATAAGCCTAGGGAGGACGAAAATGACCTAAATGTTCAACCAATGACACAAAATGATACAAAATCACATATTGGATGCACAAGATTGGTTAAAAACCCTAATTGGATTAGAATAAGCCTAGCGAGGACGAAAATGACCTAATTGGATTACCATTGACACAAAATCACTTATTATATGCACAAGATTGGTTAAAAACCCTAATTGGATTAGAATAAGCCTAGGGAGGACAAAAATAAGCTAATTGTTCAACCAATGACACAAAATCACATATTGGATGCACAAGAATGGTTAAAAACCCTAATTGGATTAGAATAAGCCTAGGGAGGACGAAAATGACCTAAATGTTCAACCAATGACACAAAATGATACAAAATCACATATTGGATGCACAAGATTGGTTAAAAACCCTAATTGGATTAGAATAAGCCTAGCGAGGACGAAAATGACGTAATTGGATTACCATTGACACAAAATCACTTATTATATGCACAAGATTGGTTAAAAACCCTAATTGGATTAGAATAAGCCTAGGGAGGACGAAAATGACCTAAATGTGCAACCAATGACACAAAATCACATATTGGATGCACAAGATTGGTTAAAAACCCTAATTGGATTAGAATAAGCCTATGGAGGACGAAAATAACCTAAACGTTCATCCAATGACACAAAACGACACAAAATCACATATTGGATGCACAAGATTGGTTAAAAACCCTAATTGGATTAGAATAAGTCTAGCGAGGATAAAAATGACCCAATTAGATTACCAATGACACAAAATCACTTATTATATCCACAAGATTGGTTAAAAACCCTAATTGGATTTGAATAAGCCTAAGGAGGACGAAAATGACCTAAATGTGCAACCAATGACACAAATTCACATATTGGATGCCCAAGATTGGTTAAAAACCCTAATTGGATTAGAATAAGCCTAGGGAGGACGAAAATGACTTAAATGTTCAACCAATGACCCAAAATGACACAAAATCACATATTGGATGCACAAGATTGGTTAAAAACCCTAATTGGATTAGAATAAGCCTAGGGAGGACGAAAATGACCGAAACGTTCAACCAATGATACAAAACAACACAAAATCACATATTGGATGCACAAGATTGGTTAAAAACCCTAATTGGAATAGAATAAGTCTAGCGAGGACAAAAATGACCCAATTAGATTACCAATGACACAAAATCACTTATTATATCCACAAGATTGGTTAAAAACCCTAATTGGATTAGAATAAGCCTAGGGAGGACGAAAATGACCTAAATGTGCAACCAATGACACAAAATCACATATTGGATGCACAAGATTGGTTAAAAACCCTAATTGGATTAGAATAAGCCTATGGAGGACGAAAATGACCTAAACGTTCATCCAATGACACAAAACGACACAAAATCACATATTGGATGCACAAGATTGGTTAAAAACCCTAATTGGATTAGAATAAGTCTAGCGAGGACAAAAATGACCCAATTAGATTACCAATGACACAAAATCACTTTTTATATCCACAAGATTGGTTAAAAACCCTAATTGGATTAGAATAAGCCTAGGGAGGACGAAAATGACCTAAATGTGCAACCAATGACACAAAATCACATATTGGATGCACAAGATTGGTTAAACACCCTAATTGGATTAGAATAAGCCTAGGGAGGACGAAAATGACCTAAATGTTCAACCAATGACCCAAAATGACACAAAATCACATATTGGATGCACAAGATTGGTTAAAAACCCAAATTGGATTAGAATAAGCCTAGGGAGGACGAAAATGACCTAAACGTTCAACCAATGATACAAAACAACACAAAATCACATATTGGATGCACAAGATTGGTTAAAAACCCTAATTGGATTAGAACAAGTCTAGCGAGGACAAAAATGACCCAATTGGATTACCAATGACACAAAATCACTTATTTTATGCACAAGATTGATTAAGATCCCTAATTGGATTAGAATAAGCCTAGCGAGGACGAAAATGACCTAAATGTGCAACCAATGACACAAAATCACATATTGGATGCACAAGATTTGTTAAAAACCCTAATTGCATTAGAACAAGCATAGGGAGGACGAAAATGACCTAAATGTTCATCTAATGACACAAAATGACACAAAATCACATATTGGATGCACAAGATTGGTTAAAAATCCTAATTGGATAAGAATAAGCCTAGGGAGGGCGAAAATGACCTAAATGTGCAACCAATGACACAAAATCACATATTGGATGCACAAGATTGGTTAAAAACCCTACTTGGATTAGAATAAGCCTAGCGAGGACGAAAATCACCTAATTGGATTACCGATGACAGAAAATCACTTATTATATGGACAAGATTGGTTAAAAACCCTAATTGGATTAGAATAAGCCTAGGGAGGACGAAAATGACCTAAATGTTCAACCAATGACACAAAATGACACAAAATCACATATTGGATGCACAAGATTGGTTAAAAACCCTAATTGGATTAGAATAAGCCTAGGGAGGACGAAAATTACCTAAATGTGCAACTAATGACACAAAATCACATATTCGATGCACAAGATTGGTTAAAAACCCTAATTGGATTAGAATAAGCCTAGGGAGTACGAAAATTACTTAAATGTTCAACCAATGACACAAAATGACATAAAATCACATATTGGATGCACAAGATTGGTTAAAAATCCTAATTGGATTAGAATAAGCCTAGGGAGGACAAAAATGACCTAAATGTGCAACCAATGACACAAAATCACATATTGGATGCACAAGATTGGTTAAAAACCCTAATTGCGTTAGAACAAGCATAGGGAGGACGAAAATGACCTAAATGTTCAACCAATGACACAAAATGACACAAAATCACATATTGGATGCACAAGATTGGTTAACAACCCTAATTGGATTAGAATAAGGCTAGGGAGGACGAAAATGACCTAAAAGTGCAACCAATGACACAAAATCACATATTGGATGCAAAAGATTGGTTAAAAACCCTAATTGGATTAGAATAAGCCTAGCGAGGACGAAAATCACCTAATTGGATTACCGATGACAAAAAATCACTTATTATATGCACAAGTTTGGTTAAAAACCCTAATTGGATTAGAATAAGCCTACGAAGGACGAAAATAACCTAAATGTTCAACCAATGAAACAAAATGACACAAAATCACATATTGGATGCACAAGATTGGTTAAAAACCCTAATTGGATTAGAATAAGCCTAGGGAGGACGAAAATGACCTAAATGTTCAACCAATGACACAAAATGACACAAAATCACATATTGGATGCACAAGATTGGTTAAAAACCCTAATTGGATTAGAATAAGCCTAGGGAAGACGAAAACGACCTAAATGTTCAACTGATGACACAAAATGACACAAAATCACATATTGGATGCACAAGATTGGTTAAAAACCCTAATTGGATTAGAATAAGCCTAGGGAGGACGAAAATGACCTAAATGTTCAACCAATGACACAAAATGACACAAAATCACATATTGGATGCACAAGATTGGTTAAAAACCCTAATTGGATTAGAATAAGCTTAGGGAGGACAAAAATGACCTAAATGTTCAACCAATGACATAAAATCACATATTGGATGCACAAGATTGGTTCAAAACCCTAATTGGATTAGAATAAGCCTAGGGAGGACGAAAATGACCTAAATGTTCAACCAATGACACAAAATGACACAAAATCACATATTGGATGCACAAGATTGGTTAAAAACCCTAATTGGTTTAGAATAAGCCTAGGGAGGACGAAAATGACCTAAATGTTCAACCAATGACACAATCACATATTGGATGCACAAGATTTGTTAAAAACACTAATTGGATTAGAATAAGCCTAGGGAGGACGAAAATGACCTAAATGTTCAACCAATGACACAAAATGACACAAAATCACATATTGGATGCAAAGATTGGTTAAAAACCCTAATTGGATTAGAATAAGCCTAGGGAGGACGAAAATGACCTAAATGTTCAACCAATGACACAAAATCACATATTGGATGCACAAGATTGGTTAAAAACCCTAATTGGATTAGAATAAGCCTAGGGAGGACGAAAATGACCTAAATGTTCAACCAATGACACAAAATCACATATTGGATGCACAAGATTGGTTAAAAACCCTAATTGGATTAGAATAAGCCTAGGGAGGATGAAAATGACCTAAATGTTCAACGAATGACACAAAATCACATATTGGATGCACAAGATTGGTTAGAAACCCTAATTGGATTAGAATAAGCCTAGGGAGGACGAAAATGACCTAAATGTTCAACCAATGACACATAATCTCATATTGGATGCACAAGATTGGTTAAAAACCCTAATTGGATTAGAATAAGCCTAGGGAGGACGAAAATGACCTAAATGTTCAACCAATGACACAAAATGACACAAAATCACATATTGGATGCACAAGATTGGTTAAAAACCGTAGTTGGATTAGAATAAGCCTAGGGACGACGAAAATGACATAAATAATCAACCAATGATACAAAATCACATATTGGATGTACAAGATTGGTTAAAAACCCTAATTGGATTAGAATAAGCCTAGGGAGGACAAAAATGACCTAAATGTTCAACCAATGACACAAAATCACGTATTGGATGCACAAGATTGGTTAAAAACCCTAATTGGATTAGAATAAGCCTAGGGAGGACGAAAATGACCTAAATGTTCAACCAATGACACAAAATCACATATTGGATGCACAAGATTGGTTAAAAACCCTAATTGGATTAGAATAAGCCTAGGGAGGACGAAAATGACCTAAATGTTCAACCAATGACACAAAATCACATATTGGATGCACAAGATTGGTTAAAAACCCTAATTGGATTAGAATAAGCCTAGGGGGGACGAAAATGACCTAAATGTTCAACCAATGACACAAAATCACATATTGGATGCACAAGATTGGTTAAAAACCCTAATTGGATTAGAATAAGCCTAGGGAGGACGAAAATGACCTAAATGTTCAACCAATGACACAAAATCACATATTGGATGCACAAGATTGGTTAAAAACCCTAATTGGATTAGAATAAGCCTAGGAAGGACGAAAATGACCTAAATGTTCAACCAATGACACAAGATGACACAAAATCACATATTGGATGCACAAGATTGGTTAAAAACCCTAATTGGATTAGAATAAGCCTAGGGAGGACGAAAATGACCTAAATGTTCAACCAATGACAAAAAATCACATATTGGATGCACAAGATTGGTTAAAAACCCTAATTGGATAAGAATAAGTCTAGGGAGGACGAAAATGACCTAAATGTTCAACCAATGACACAAAATCACATATTGGATGCACAAGATTGGTTAAAAACCCTAATTGGATTAGAATAAGCCTAGGGAGGACGAAAATGACCTAAATGTTCAACCAATGACACAAAGTTACATATTGGATGCACAAGATTGGTTAAAAACCCTAATTGGATTAGAATAAGCCTAGGGAGGACGAAAATGACCTAAATGTTCAACCAATGACACAAAATGACACAAAATCACATATTGGATGCACAAGATTGGTTAAAAACCCTAATTGGATTAGAATAAGCCTAGGGAGGAGGAATATGACCTAAATGTTCAACCAATGACACAATATGACACAAAATCACATATTGGATGCACAAGATTGGTTAAAAACCCTAATTGGATTAGAATAAGCCTAGGGAGGACGAAAATGACCTAAATGTTCAACCAATGACACAAAATCACATATTGGATGCACAAGATTGGTTAAAAACCCTAATTGGATTAGAATAAGCTTAGGGAGGGCGAAAATGACCTAAATGTTCAAGCAATGACACAAAATGACACAAAATCACATATTGGATGCACAAGATTGGTTAAAAACCCTAATTGGATTAGAATAAGCCTAGGGAGGACGAAAATGACCTAAATGTTCAACCAATGACACAAAATCACATATTGGATGCACAAGATTGGTTAAAAACCCTAATTGGATTATAATAATCCTAGGGAGGACGAAAATGACCTGAATGTTCAACCAATGACACAAAATGACAGAAAATCACATATTGGTTGCACAAGATTGGTTAAAAACCCTAATAGGATTAGAATAAGCCTACGGAGGACGAAAATGACCTAAATGTTCAACAAATGACACAAAATGACACAAAATCACATATTGGATGCACAAGATTGGTTAAAAACCCTAATTGGATTAGAATAAGCCTAGGGAGGACGAAAATGACCTAAATGTTCAACCAATGACACAAAATGACACAAAATCACATATTGGATGCACAAGATTGGTTAAAAACCCTAATTGGATTAGAATAAGCCTAGGAGGACGAAAATGAACTAAAAGTTTAGCCAATGACACAAAATGACACAAAATCACATATTGGATGCACAAGATTGGTTAAAAACCCTAATTGGATTAGAATAAGCCTAGGGAGGACGAAAATGACCTAAATGTTCAACCAATGACACAAAATCACATATTGGATGCACAAGATTGGTTAAAAACCCTAATTGGATTAGAATAAGCCTAGCGAGGACGAAAATGACCTAATTGTATTACCAATAACACAAAATCACTTATTATATGCACAAGATTGGTTAAAAACCCTAATTGGATTAGAATAAGCCTAGGGAGGACGAAAATGACCTAAATGTTCAACCAATGACACAAAATCACATATTGGATGCACAAGATTGGTTAAAAACCCTAATTGGATTAGAATAAGCCTAGGGAGCACGAAAATGACCTTAATGTGCAACCAATGACACAAAATCCCATATTGGATGCACAAGATTGGTTAAAAACCCTAATTGGATTAGAATAAGCCTAGGGAGGACGAAAATGACCTAAATGTTCAACCAATGACACAATCAAATATTGGATGCACAAGATTGGTTAAAAACCCTAATTGGATTAGTATAAGCATAGGGAGGACGAAAATGACCTAAATGTGCAACCAATGACACAAAATGACAATAAATCTCATATTGGATGCACAAGATTGATTAAAAACCCTAATTGGATTAGAATAAGCCTAGAAAGGACGAAAATGACCTAATTGGATTACCAATGACATAAAATCACTTATTATATGCACAAGATTGGTTAAAAACCCTAATTGGATTAGAATAAGCCTAGGGAGGAAGAAAATGACCTAAATGTGCAACCAATGACACAAAATCACATATTGGATGCACAAGATTGGTTAAAAACCCTAATTGGATTAGAATAAGCCTAGGGAGGACGAAAATGACCTAAATGTTCAACCAATGACAAAAAATGACACAAAATCACATATTGGATGCACAAGATTGGTTAAAAACCCTAATTGGATTAGAATAAGCCTAGCGAGGACGAAAATGGCCTAATTGGATTACCAATGACACAAAATCACTTATTATATGTTCAAGATTGGTTAAAAACCCTAATTGGATTAGAATAAGCCTAGGGAGGACAAAAATGACCTAAATGTGCAACCAATGACACAAAATCACATATTGGATGCACAAGATTGGTTAAAAACCCTAATTGGATTAGAATAAGCCTAGGGAGGACGAAAATGACCTAAATGTTCATCCAAATACACAAAATGACACAAAATCACATATTGGATGCACAAGATTGGTTAAAAACCCTAATTCGATTAGAATAAGCCTAGGAGGACGAAAATTACCTAAATGTGCAACCAATGACACTAAATCACATATTCGATGCACAAGATTGGTTAAAAACCCTAATTGGATTAGAATAAGCCTAGGGAGTACGAAAATGACTTAAATGTTCAACCAATGACACAAAATGACACAAAATCACATATTGGATGCACAAGATTCGTTAAAAACCCTAATTGGATTAGAATAAGCCTAGGGAGGACGAAAATTACCTGAATGTGAAACCAATGACACAAAATCCCATATTCGATGCAGAAGATTGGTTAAAAACCCTAATTGGATTAGAATAAGCCTAGGGAGTACGAAAATGACTTAAATGTTCAACCAATGACACACAATGACACAAAATCACATATTGGATGCAAAAGATTGGTTAAAGACCCTAATTGGATTAGAATAAGCCTAGGGAGGACGAAAATGACCTAAATGTTTAACCAATGACACAAAATGACACAAAATCACATATTGGATGCACAAGAATTGTTAAAAACCCTAATTGGATTAGAATAAGCCTAGGGAGGACGAAAATTACCTAAATATGCAACCAATGACACAAAAT
>JBBPBQ010020321.1:15286470-15339214 GCA_037974755.1 Cicer yamashitae | reverse complement strand
TCAACCAATGACACAAACTGACACAAAATCACATATTGGATGCACAAGATTGGTTAAAAACCCTAAGTGGATTAGAATAAGCCTAGAGAGGACGAAAATGACCTAAATGTGCAACCAATGACACAATGTCACATATTGGATGCACAAGATTGGTTAAAAACCCTAATTGGATTGGAATAAGCCTAGCGGGGACGAAAATCACCTAATTGGATTACCGATGACAGAAAATCACTAATTATATGCACAAGATTGGTTAAAAACCCTAATTGGATTAGAATAAGCCTAGGGAGGACAAAAACGACCTAAATGTGCAACCAATGACACAAAATCACATATTGGATGCACAAGATTGGTAAAAAACCCTAATAGGATTAGAATAAGTCTAGCGAGGACAAAAATGACCCAATTGGATTACCAATGACACAAAATCACTTATTATATGCACAAGATTGGTTAAAAATCCTAATTGGATTAGAATAACCCTAGGGAGGTCGAAAATGACCTAAATGTGCAACCAATGACACAAAATCACATATTGGATGCACAAGATTAGTTAAAAACCCTAATTGCATTAGAACAAGCATATGGAGGACGAAAATGACCTAAATGTTCAACCAATGACACAAAATGACACAAAATCACATATTGGATGCACAAGATTGGTTTAAAACCCTAATTGGATTAGAATAAGGCTAGGGAGGACGAAAATGACCTAAATGTGCAACCAATGACACAAAATCACATATTGGATGCACAAGATTGGTTAAAAACCTAATTGGATTAGAATAAGCCTAGCGAGGACGAAAATCACCTAATTGGATTACCGATGACAGAAAATCACTTATTATATGCACAAGATTGGTTAAAAACCCTAATTGGATTAGAATAAGCCTACGAAGGACGAAAATAACCTAAATGTTCAACCAATGAAACAAAATGACACAAAATCACATATTGGATGCACAAGATTGGTTAAAAACCCTAACTGGATTAGAATAAGCCTAGGGAGGACGAAAATTACCTAAATGTGCAACCAATGACACAAAATCACATATTCGATGCACAAGATTGGTTAAAAACCCTAATTGGATTAGAATAAGCCAAGGGAGTACGAAAATGACTTAAATGTTCAACCAATGACACAAAATGACATAAAATCACATATTGGATGCACAAGATTCGTTAAAAACCCTAATTGGATTAGAATAAGCCTAGCGAGGACGAAAATGACATAATTGGATTACCAATGACACAAAATCACTTATTATATGCACAAGATTGGTTAAAAACCATAATTGGATTATAATAAGCCTAGGGAGGACGAAAATGACCTAAATGTGCAACCAAGGACACAAAATCACATATTGGATGCACAAGATTGGTTAAAAACCTAATTGGATTAGAATAAGCATAGGGAGGACGAAAATGACCTAAATGTTCAACCAATGACACAAACTGACACAAAATCACATATTGGATGCACAAGATTGGTTAAAAACCCTAAGTGGATTAGAATAAGCCTAGAGAGGACGAAAATGACCTAAATGTGCAACCAATGACACAATGTCACATATTGGATGCACAAGATTGGTTAAAAACCCTAATTGGATTGGAATAAGCCTAGCGGGGACGAAAATCACCTAATTGGATTACCGATGACAGAAAATCACTAATTATATGCACAAGATTGGTTAAAAACCCTAATTGGATTAGAATAAGCCTAGGGAGGACAAAAATGACCTAAATGTGCAACCAATGACACAAAATCACATATTGGATGCACAAGATTGGTTAAAAACCCTAATTGGATTAGAATAAGCCTAGCGAGGACGAAAATGACCTAAATGTTCAACCAATGACACAAAATGACACAAAATCACATATCGGATGCACAAGATTGGTTAAAAACCCTAATTGGATTAGAATAAGCCTAGCGAGGACGAAAATGACCTAATTGGGTTACCAATGAAATAAAATCACTTATTATATGCACAAGATTGGTTAAAAACCCTAATTGGATTATAATAAGCCTAGGGAGGACAAAAATGACCTAAATGTGCAACCAATGACACAAAATCACATATTGGATGCACAAGATTGGTTAAAAACCCTAATTGGATTAGAATAAGCCTAGGGAGGACGAAAATGACCTAAATGTTCAACCAATGACACAAAATGACACAAAATCACATATTGGATGCACAAGATTGGTTAAAAATCCTAATTGGATTAGAATAAGCCTAGGAGGACGAAAATGACCTAAATGTGCAACCAATGACACTAAATCACATATTCGATGCACAAGATTGGTTAAAAACCCTAATTGGATTAGAATAAGCCTAGGGAGTACGAAAATGACCTAAATGTGCAACCAATGACACAAAATCACATAATGGATGCACAGGATTGGTTAAAAACCCTAATTGGATTAGAATAAGCCTAGGGAGGACGGAAATGACCTAAATGTGCAACCAATGACACAAAATCACATATTGGATGCACAAGATTGGTTAAAAACCCTAATTGGATTAGAATAAGCCTAGGGAGGACGAAAATGACCTAAATGTTCAACCAATGACACAAAACCACATATTGGATGTACAAGATAGGTTAAAAACCCTAGTTGGATTAGAATAAGCCTATGGAGGACGAAAATGACCTAAATGTTCAACCAATGACACAAAATCACATATTGTATGCACAAGATTGGTTAAAAACCCTAATTGGATTAGAATAAGCCTAGGGAGGACAAAAATGACCTAAATGTTCAACCAATGACACAAAATGACACAAAATCACATATTGGATACACAAGATTGGTTAAAAACCCTAATTGGATTAGAATAAGCCTAGGGAGGACGAAAATGACCTAAATGTTCAACCAATGACACAAAATCACATATTGGATGCACAAGATTGGTTAAAAACCCTAATTGGATTAGAATAAGCCTCGGGAGGATGAAAATGACCTAAATGTGCAACCAATGACACAAAATCACATATTGGAAGCACAAGATTGGTTAAAAACCCTAATTGGATTAGAATAAGCCTAGGGAGGACGAAAATGACCTAAATGTGCAACCAATGACACAAAATCACATATTCGATGCACAAAATTGGTTAAAAACCCTAATTGGATTAGAATAAGCCTAGGGAGGACGAAAATGACCTAAATGTTCAACCAATGACACAAAATCACATATTGGATGCACAAGATTGGTTAAAAACCCTAATTGGATTAGAATAAGCCTAGGGAGGACGAAAATGACCTAAATGTTCAACCAATGACACAAAATCACATATTGGATGCACAAGATTGGTTAAAAACCCTAATTGGATTAGTATCAGCCTAGCGAGGACGAAAATGACCTAATTGGAATACCAATGACACAAAATCACTTATTATATGCACAAGATTGGTTAAAAACCCTAATTGGATTAGAATAAGCCTAGGGAGCACGAAAATGACCTAAATGTGCAACCAATGACACAAAATCCCATAGTGGATGCATAAGATTTGTTAAAAACCCTAATTGGATTAGAATAAGCCTAGGGAGGACGAAAATGACCTAAATGTTCAACCAATGACACAAAATGACACAAAATCACATATTGGATGCACAAGATTGGTTAAAAACCCTAATTGGATTAGAATATGCCTAGGGAGGACAAAAACGACCTAAATGTTCAACCAATGACACAAAATCACATATTGGATGCACAAGATTGGTTAAAAACCCTAATTGGATTAGAATAAGCCTAGGGAGGACGAAAATGACCTAAATGTTCAACCAATGACACAAAATTACACAAACTCACATATTGGATGCACAAGATTGGTTAAAAACCCTAATTGGATTAGAATAAGCCTAGGGAGGACGAAAATGACCTAAATGTTCAACCAATGACACAAAATCACATATTGGATGCACAAGATTGGTTAAAAACCCTAATTGGATTAGAATAAGCCTAGGGAGGACGAAAATGACCTAAATGTTCAACCAATGACACAAAATCACATATTGGATGCACAAGATTGGTTAAAAACCCTAATTGGATTAGAATAAGCCTAGGGAGGACAAAAATGACCTAAATATTCAACCGATGACACAAAATCACATATTGGATGCACAAGATTGGTTAAAAACCCTAATTGGATTAGAATAAGCCTAGGGAGGACGAAAATGACCTAAATGTTCAACCAATGACACAAAATCACATATTGGATGCACAAGATTGGTTAAAAACCCTAATTGGATTAGAATAAGCCTAGGGATGACGAAAATGACCTAAATGTTCAACCAATGACACAAAATGACATATTGGATGCACAAGATTGGTTAAAAACCCTAATTGGATTAGAATAAGCCTAGGGAGGACGAAAATGACCTAAATGTTCAACCAATGACACAAAATTACACAAAATCACATATTGGATGCACAAGATTGGTTAAAAACCCTAATTGGATTAGAATAAGCCGAGGGAGGACGAAAATGACCTAAATGTTCAACCAATGACACAAAATGACATAAAATCACATATTGGAAGCACAAGATTATTTAAAAACGCTAATTAGATTCGAATAAGCCTAGGGAGGACGAAAATGACCTAAATGTTCAACCAATGACACAATATTACACAAAATCACATATTGGATGCACAAGATTGGTTAAAAACCCTTATTGGATTAGAATAAGCCTAGGGAGGACGAAAATGACCTAAATGTTCACCCAATGACACAAAATCACATGATGGATGCACAAGATTGGTTAAAAACCCTAATTGGATTAGAATATGCCTAGGGAGGACGAAATAGACCTAAATGTTCAACCAATGACACAAAATCACATATTGGATGCACAAGATTGGTTAAAAACCCTAATTGGATTAGAATAAGCCTAGGGAGGACGAAAATGACCTAAATGTTCAACCAATGACACAAAATCACATATTGGATGCACAAGATTGGTTAAAAACCCTAATTGGATTAGAATAAGCCTAGGGAGGACGAAAATGACCTAAATGTTCAACCAATGACACAAAATGACATAAAATCACATATTGGATGCACAAGATTATTTAAAAACCCTAATTGGATTCGAATAAGCCAAGGGAGGACGAAAATGACCTAAATGTTCAACCAATGACACAAAATGACACAAAATATCATATTGGATGCACAAGATTGGTTAAAAACCCTAATTGGATTAGAATAAGCCTAGGGACGACGGAAATGACCTAAATGTTCAACCAATGACACAAAATTACACAAAATAACATATTGGATGCACAAGATTGGTTAAAAACCCTAATTGGATTAGAATAAGCCTAGGGAGGACGAAAATGACCTAAATGTTCAACCAATGACACAAAATGACACAAAATCACATATTGGATGCACAAGATTGGTTAAAAACCCTAATTGCATTATAATAAGCCTAGGGAGGACGAAAATGACCTAAATGTGCAACCAATGCACAAAATCATATATTGGATGCACAAGATTGGTTAAAAACCCTAATTGGATTAGAATAAGCCTAGGGAGGACAAAAATGCCTAAATGTTCAACCAATGACACAAAATGACACAAAATCACATATTGGATGCACATGATTGGTTAAAAACCCTAATTGGATTAGAATAAGCCTAGGGAGGACGAAAATGAGCTAATTAGATTACCAATGACACAAAATCACTTATTATATGCACAAGATTGGTTAAAAACCCTAATTGGATTAGAATAAGCCTAGGGAGGACGAAAATGACCTAAATGTGCAACCAATGACACAAAATCACATATTGGATACACAAGATTGGTTAAAAACCCTAATTGGATTAGAATAAGCATAGGGAGGACGAAATTGACCTAAATGTTCAACCAATTACATAAAATGACACAAAATCGCATATTGGATGCACAAGATTGGTTAAAAACCCTAATTGGATTAGAATAAGCCTAGGGAGGACGAAAATTACCTAAATGTGCAACCAATGACACAAAATCACATATTCGATGCACAAGATTGGTTAAAAACCCTAATTGGATTAGAATAAGCCTAGGGAGTACGAAAATGACTTAAATGTTCAACCAATGACACAAAATGACATAAAATCACATATTGGATGCACAAGATTCGTTAAAAACCCTAATTGGATTAGAATAAGCCTAGCGAGGACGAAAATGACATAATTGGATTACCAATGACACAAAATCACTTATTATATGCACAAGATTTGGTTAAAAATCCTAATTGGATTAGAATAAGCCTAGGGAGGACAAAAATAACCTAAATGTGCAACCAATGACACAAAATCACATATTGGATGCACAAGAATGGTTAAAAACCCTAATTGGATTAGAATAAGCCTAGGGAGGACGAAAATGACCTAAATGTTCAACCAATGACACAAAATGATACAAAATCACATATTGGATGCACAAGATTGGTTAAAAACCCTAATTAGATTAGAATAAGCCTAGGGAGGACGAAAATGACCTAAATGTTCAACCAATGACACAAAATGACACAAAATCACATATTGGATGCACAAGATTAATTAAAAACACTAATTGGATTAGAATAAGCCTAAGGAGGACGAAAATGACCTAAATGTTCAACCAATGACACAAAATGACACAAAATCACATATTGGATGCACAAGATTGGTTAAAAACCCTAATTGGATTAGAATAAGCCTAGGGAGGACGAAAATGACCTAAATGTTCAACCAATGACACAAAATCACATATTGGATGCACAAGATTGGTTAAAAACCCTAATTGGATTAGAATAAGCCTAGGGAGGACGAAAATGACCTAAATGTTGAACCATTGACACAAAATGACACAAAATTACATATTGAATGCACAAGATTGGTTAAAAACCCTAATTGGATTAGAATAAGCCTAGGGAGGACGAAAATTACCTAAATGTTCAACCAATGACACAAAATCACATGTTGGATGCACAAGATTGGTTAAAAACCCTAATTGGATTAGAATAAGCCTAGGGAGGACGAAAATGACCTAAATGTTCAACCAATGACACAAAATGACACAAATTCACATATAATATGCACAAGATTGGTTAAAAACCCTAATTGGATTAGAATAATCCTAGGGAGGATGAAAATGAATTAAATGTTCAACCAATGACACAAAATGACACAAAATCACATATTGGATGCACAAGATTGGTTAAAAACCCTAATTGGATTAGAATAAGCCTAGGGAGGACGAAAATGACCTAAATGTTCAACCAATGACACAAACTCACATATTGGATGCACAATTTTGGTTAAAAACCCTAATTGGATTAGAATAAGCCTAGGGAGGACGAAAATGACCTAAATGTTCAACCAATGACACAAAATCACATATTGGATGCACAAGATTGGTTAAAAACCCTAATTGGATTAGAATAAGCCTAGGGAGGACGAAAATGACCTAAATGTTCAACCAATGACACAAAATCACATATTGGATGCACAAGATTGGTTAAAAACCCTAATTGGATTAGTATCAGCCTAGCGAGGACGAAAATGACCTAATTGGAATACCAATGACACAAAATCACTTATTATATGCACAAGATTGGTTAAAAACCCTAATTGGATTAGAATAAGCCTAGGGAGCACGAAAATGACCTAAATGTGCAACCAATGACACAAAATCCCATAGTGGATGCATAAGATTTGTTAAAAACCCTAATTGGATTAGAATAAGCCTAGGGAGGACGAAAATGACCTAAATGTTCAACCAATGACACAAAATGACACAAAATCACATATTGGATGCACAAGATTGGTTAAAAACCCTAATTGGATTAGAATATGCCTAGGGAGGACAAAAACGACCTAAATGTTCAACCAATGACACAAAATCACATATTGGATGCACAAGATTGGTTAAAAACCCTAATTGGATTAGAATAAGCCTAGGGAGGACGAAAATGACCTAAATGTTCAACCAATGACACAAAATCACATATTGGATGCACAAGATTGGTTAAAAACCCTAATTGGATTAGAATAAGCCTAGGGAGGACGAATATGACCTAAATGTTTAACCAATGACACAAAATGACACAAAATCACATATTGGATGCACAAGATTGGTTAAAAACCCTAATTGGATTAGAATAAGCCTAGGGAGGACGAAAATGACCTAAATGTTCAACCAATGACACAAAATCGCATATTGGATTCACAAGATTGGTTAAAAACCCTAATTGGATTAGAATAAGCCTAGGGAGGACGAAAATGACCTAAATGTTCAACCAATGACACAAAATCACATATTGGATGCACAAGATTGGTTAAAAACCCTAATTGGATTAGAATAAGCCTAGGGAGGACGAAAATGACCTAAATGTTCAACCAATGACACAAAATCACATATTGGATGCACAAGATTGGTTAAAAACCCTAATTGGATTAGAATAAGCCTAGGAAGGACAAAAATGATCTAAATGTTCAACCAATGACACAAAAGCACATATTGGATGCACAAGATTGGTTAAAAACCCTAATTGGATTAGAATAAGCCTAGGGAGGACGAAAATGACCTAAATGTTCAACCAATGACACAAAATCACATATTGGATGCACAAGATTGGTTAAAAACCCTAATTGGATTAGAATAAGCCTAGGGAGGACGAAAATGACCTAAATGATCAACCAATGACGCAAAATCACATATTGGATGCACAAGATTGGTTAAAAACCCTAATTGGATTAGAATAAGCCTAGGGAGGACGAAAATGACCTAAATGTTCAACCAATGACACAAAATCACATATTGGATGCACAAGATTGGTTAAAAACCCTAATTGGATTATAATATGCCTAGGGAGGACGAAAATGACCTAAATGTTCAACCAATGACACAAAATGACACAAAATCACATATTGGATGCACAAGATAGGTTAAAAACCGTAATTGGATTAGAATAAGCCTATGGAGGACGAAAATGACCTAAATGTTCAACCAATGACACAAAATGACACAAAATCACATATTGGATGCACAAGATTGGTTAAAAACCCTAATTGGATTAGAATAAGCCTAAGGAGGACGAAAATGACCTAAATGTGCAACCAATGACACAAAATCACATATTGGATGCACAAGATTGGTTAAAAACGCTAATTGGATTAGAATAAGCCTAGGGAGGACGAAAATGACCTAAATGTGCAACCAATGACACAAAATCACATATTGGATGCACAAGATTGGTTAAAAACCCTAATTGGATTAGAATAAGCCTAGCGAGGACGAAAATCACCTAATTGGATTAGCGATGACAGAAAATCACTTATTATATGCACAAGATTGGTTAAAAACCCTAATTGGATTAGAATAAGCCTAGGGAGGAAAAAAATGACCTAAATGTGCAACCAACGACAAAAAATCACATATTGGATGCACAAGATTGGTTAAAAACCCTAATTGGATTAGAATAAGCCTAGGGAGGACGAAAATGACCTAAATGTTCAACCAATGACACAAAATCACATATTGGATGCACAAGATTGGTTAAAAACCCTAATTGGATTAGAATAAGCCTAGGGAGGACGAAAATTACCTAAATGTGCAACCAATGACACAAAATCACATATTCGATGCACAAGATTGGTTAAAAACCCTAATTGGATTAGAATAAGCCTAGGGAGGACGAAAATTACCTAAATGTGCAACCAATGACACAAAATCACATATTCGATGCACAAGATTGGTTAAAAACCCTAATTGGATTAGAATAAGCCTAGGGAGGACGAAAATGACCTAAATGTGCAACCAATGACACAAAATCACATATTGGATGCACAAGATTGGTTAAAAACCCTAATTGGATTAGAATAAGCCTAGGGAGGACGAGAATGACCTAAATGTGCAACCAATGACACAAAATCACATATTGGATGCATAAGATTGGTTAAAAATCTTAATTGGATTAGAATAAGCCTAGCGAGGACGAAATTTGCCTAAATGTTCAACCAATGACACAAAATCACATATTGGATGCACAAGATTGGTTAAAAACCCTAATTGGATTAGAATAAGCCTAGGGAGGACGAAAATGACCTAAATGTGCAACCAATGACACAAAATCACATATTGGATACACAAGATTGGTTAAAAACCCTAATTGGATTAGAATAAGCATAGGGAGGACGAAATTGACCTAAATGTTCAACCAATTACATAAAATGACACAAAATCGCATATTGGATGCACAAGATTGGTTAAAAACCCTAATTGGATTAGAATAAGCCTAGGGAGGACGAAAATTACCTAAATGTGCAACCAATGACACAAAATCACATATTCGATGCACAAGATTGGTTAAAAACCCTAATTGGATTAGAATAAGCCTAGGGAGTACGAAAATGACTTAAATGTTCAACCAATGACATAAAATGACACAAAATCACATATTGGATGCACAAGAATCGTTAAAAACTCTAATTGGATTAGAATAAGCTTAGCGAGGACGAAAATGACCTAATTGGATTACCAATGACACAAAATCACTTATTATATGTACAAGATTGGTTAAAAACCCTAATTGGATTAGAATAAGCCTAGGGAGGACAAAAATGACCTAAATGTGCAACCAATGACACAAAATCACATATTGGATGCACAAGATTGGTTAAAAACCCTAATTGGATTAGAATAAGCCTAGCGAGGACGAAAATCACCTAATTGCATTACCGATGACAGAAAATCACTTATTATATGCACAATATTGGTTAAAAACCCTAATTGGATTAGAATAAGCCTATGGAGGACAAAAATGACCTAAATGTGCAACCAATGACACAAAATCACATATTGGATGCACAAGATTGGTTAAAAACCGTAATTGGATTAGAATAAGCCTAGGGAGGAAAAAAATGACATAAATGTTCAACCAATGACACAAAATGACACAAAATCACATATTGGATGCACAAGATTGGTTAAAAACCCTAATTGGATTAGAATAAGGCTAGGGTGGACGAAAATGACCTAATTGGATTACCAATGACACAAAATCACTTATTATATGTTCAAGATTGGTTAAAAACCCTAATTGGATTAGAATAAGTCTAGGGAGGACAAAAACGACCTAAATGTGCAACCAATGACACAAAATCACATATTGGATGCACAAGATTGGTTAAAAACCCTAATAGGATTAGAATAAGTCTAGCGAGGACAAAAATGACCCAATTGGATTACCAATGACACAAAATCACTTATTATATGCACAAGATTGGTTAAAAATCCTAATTGGATTAGAATAACCCTAGGGAGGACGAAAATGACCTAAATGTGCAACCAATGACACAAAATCACATATTGGATGCACAAGATTAGTTAAAAACCCTAATTGCATTAGAACAAGCATATGGAGGACGAAAATGACCTAAATGTTCAACCAATGACACAAAATGACACAAAATCACATATTGGATGCACAAGATTGGTTAAAAACCCTAATTGGATTAGAATAAGGCTAGGGAGGACGAAAATGACCTAAATGTGCAACCAATGACACAAAATCACATATTGGATGCACAAGATTGGTTAAAAACCTAATTGGATTAGAATAAGCCTAGCGAGGACGAAAATCACCTAATTGGATTACCGATGACAGAAAATCACTTATTATATGCACAAGATTGGTTAAAAACCCTAATTGGATTAGAATAAGCCTACGAAGGACGAAAATAACCTAAATGTTCAACCAATGAAACAAAATGACACAAAATCACATATTGGATGCACAAGATTGGTTAAAAACCCTAATTGGATTAGAATAAGCCTAGGGAGGACGAAAATTACCTAAATGTGCAACCAATGACACAAAATCACATATTCGATGCACAAGATTGGTTAAAAACCCTAATTGGATTAGAATAAGCCTAGGGAGTACGAAAATGACTTAAATGTTCAACCAATGACACAAAATGACATAAAATCACATATTGGATGCACAAGATTCGTTAAAAACCCTAATTGGATTAGAATAAGCCTAGCGAGGACGAAAATGACATAATTGGATTACCAATGACACAAAATCACTTATTATATGCACAAGATTTGGTTAAAAATCCTAATTGGATTAGAATAAGCCTAGGGAGGACAAAAATAACCTAAATGTGCAACCAATGACACAAAATCACATATTGGATGCACAAGAATGGTTAAAAACCCTAATTGGATTAGAATAAGCCTAGGGAGGACGAAAATGACCTAAATGTTCAACCAATGACACAAAATGATACAAAATCACATATTGGATGCACAAGATTGGTTAAAAACCCTAATTGGATTAGAATAAGCCTAGCGAGGACGAAAATGACCTAATTGGATTACCATTGACACAAAATCACTTATTATATGCACAAGATTGGTAAAAATCCTTAATAGGATTAGAATAAGCCTAGGGAGAACAACAATGACCTAAATGTGCAACCAATGACACAAAATTACATATTGGATGCACAAGATTGGTTAAAAACACTAATTGCATTAGAACAAGCATAGGGAGGACGAAAATGACCTAAATGTTCAACCAATGACACAAAATCACATATTGGATGCACAAGATTGGTTAAAAACCCTAATTGGATTAGAATAAGGCTAGGGAGGACGAAAATAACCGAAATGTTCAACCAACGAAACAAAATGATACAAAATCACATATTGAATGCACAAGATTGGTTAAAAACCCTAATTGGATTAGAATAAGTCTAGCGAGGACAAAAATGACCCAATTAGATTACCAATGACACAAAATCACTTATTATATGCACAAGATTGGTTAAAAACCCTAATTGGATTAGAATAAGCCTAGGGAGGACGAAAATGACCTAAATGTGCAACCAATGACAGAAAATCACATATTGGATGCACAAGATTGGTTCAAAAACCCTAATTGCATTAGAACAAGCATAGGGAGGACGAAAATGACCTAAATGTTCAACCAATGACACAAAATCACATATTGGATGCACAAGATTGGTTAAAAACCCTAATTGGATTAGAATAAGGCTAGGGAGGACGAAAGTGACCTAAATGTGCAACCAATGACACAAAATCACATAGTGGATGCACAAGATTGGTTAAAAACCCTAATTGGATTAGAATAAGCCTAGCGAGGACGAAAATCACCTAATTGGATTACCGATGACAGAAAATCACTTATTATATGCACAAGATTGGTTAAAAACCCTAATTGGATTAGAATAAGCCTAGGGAGGACATAAATGACCTAAATGTGCAACCAATGACACAAAATCACATATTGGATGCACAAGATTGGTTAAAAACCCTAATTGGATTAGAATAAGCCTAGCGAGGACGAAAATCACCTAATTGCATTACCGATGACAGAAAATCACTTATTATATGCACAAGATTGGTTAAAAACCCTAATTGGATTAGAATAAGCCTAGGGAGGACATAAATGACCTAAATGTGCAACCAATGACACAAAATCACATATTGGATGCACAAGATTGGTTAAAAACCCTAATTGGATTAGAATAAGCCAAAGGAGGACGAAAATGACCTAAATGTTCAACCAATGACACAAAATGACACAAAATCACATATTGGATGCACAAGATTGGTTAAAAACCCTAATTGGATTAGAATAAGCCTAGGGAGGACGAAAATGACATAAATGTTCAACCAATGACACAAAATCATATATTGGTTGCACAAGATTGGTTAAAAACCCTAATTGGATTAGAATAAGCCTAGGGAGGACGAAAATGACCTAAATGTTCAACCAATGACACAAAATCACATATTGGATGCACAAGATTGGTTAAAAACCCTAATTGGATTAGAATAAGCCTAGGGAGGACGAAAATGACTTAAATGTTCAACAATGACACAAAATCACATATTGGATGCACAAGATTGGTTAAGAACCCTAATTGGATTAGAATAAGCCTAGGGAGGACGAAAATGACCTAAATGTTCAACCAATAACACAAAATGACACAAAATCACATATTGGATGCACAAGATTGGTTAAAAACCCTAATTGGATTAGAATAAGCCTAGGGAGGACGAAAATGACCTAAATGTTCAACCAATGACACAAAATCACATATTGGATGCACAAGATTGGTTAAAAACCTAAATTGGATTAGAATAAGTCTAGGGAGGACGAAAATGACCTAAATGTTCAACCAATGACACAAAATGACACAAAATCACGTATTGGTTGCACAAGAATGGTTAAAAACCCTAATTGGATTAGAATAAGCCTAGGGAGGACGAAAATGACCTAAATGTTCAACCAATGACACAAAATCACATATTGGATGCACAAGATTGGTTAAAAACCCTAATTGGATTAGAATAAGCCTAGGGAGGACGAAAATGACCTAAATGTTCAACCAATGACACAAAATCACATATTGGATGCACAAGATTGGTTAAAAACCCTAATTGGATTAGAATAAGCCTAGGGAGGACAAAAATGACCTAAATGTTCAACCAATGACACAAAATCACATGTTGGATGCACAAGATTGGTTAAAAACCCTAATTGGATTAGAATAAGCCTAGGGAGGACGAAAATGACCTAAATGTTCAACCAATGACACAAAATCACATATTGGATGCACAAGATTGGTTAAAAACCCTACTTGGATTAGAATAAGCCTAGGGAGGACGAAAATGACCTAAATGTTCAACCAATAACACAAAATGACACAAAATCACATATTGGATGGACAAGATTGGTTAAAAACCCTAATTGGATTAGAATAAGCCTAGGGAGGACGAAAATGACCTAAATGTTCAACCAATGACACAAAATCACATATTGGATGCACAAGATTGGTTAAAAACCCTAATTGGATTAGAATAAGCCTAAGGAGGACGAAAATGAACTAAATGTTCAATCAAATAACATAAAATCACATATTGGATGCACAAGATTGGTTAAAAACCCTAATTGGATTAGAATAAGCCTAGGGAGGACGAAAATGACCTAAATGTTCAACCAATGACACAAAATCACATATTGGATGCACAAGATTGGTTAAAAACCCTAATTGGATTAGAATAAGCCTAGGGAGGACGAAAATGACCTAAATGTTCAACCAATGACACAAAATCACATATTGGATGCACAAGATTGGTTAAAAACCCTAATTGGATTAGAATAAGCCTAGGGAGGACAAAAATGACCTAAATATTCAACCGATGACACAAAATCACATATTGGATGCACAAGATTGGTTAAAAACCCTAATTGGATTAGAATAAGCCTAGGGAGGACGAAAATGACCTAAATGTTCAACCAATGACACAAAATCACATATTGGATGCACAAGATTGGTTAAAAACCCTAATTGGATTAGAATAAGCCTAGGGAGGACGAAATTGACCTAAAAGTTCAACCAATGACACAAAATCACATATTGGATGCACAAGATTGGTTAAAAACCCTAATTGGATTAGAATAAGCCTAGGGAGGACGAAAATGACCTAAATGATCAACCAATAACACAAAATGACACAAAATCACATATTGGATGCACATGATTGGTTAAAAACCATAATTGGATTAGAATAAGTCTAGGGAGGACGAAAATGACCTAAATGTTCAACCAATGACACAAAATGACACAAAATCACATATTGGATGCACAAGATTGGTTAAAAACCCTAATTGGATTAGAATAAGCCTAGGGAGGACGAAAATGACCTAAATGTTCAACCAATGACACAAAATCACATATTGGATGCACAAGATTGGTTAAAAACCCTAATTGGATTAGAATAAGCTTAGGGAGGACAAAAGTGACCTAAGTATTCAACCAATAACACAAAATGACACAAAATCACATATTGGATGCACAAGATTGGTTAAAACCCTAATTGGATTAGAATAAGCCTAGGGAGGACGAAAATGACCTAAATGTTCAACCAATGACACAAAATCACATATTGGATGCACAAGATTGGATAAAAACCCTAATTGGATTAGAATAAGCCTAGGGAGGAAGAAAATGACCTAAATGTTCAACCAACGACACAAAATGACACAAAATCACATATTGGATGCACAAGATTGGTTAAAAACCCTAATTGGATTAGAATAAGCCTAGGGAGGACGAAAATGACCTAAATGTTCAACCAATGACCCAAAATGACACAAAATCACATATTGGATGCACAAGATTGGTTAAAAACCCTAATTGGATTAGAATAAGCCTAGGGAGGACAAAAATGACCTAAATGTGCAACCAATGACACAAAATCACATATTGGATGCACAAGATTGGTTAAAAACCGTAATTGGATTAGAATAAGCCTAGGGAGGAAAAAAATGACATAAATGTTCAACCAATGACACAAAATTACACAAAATCACATATTGGATGCACAAGATTGGTTAAAAACCCTAATTGGATTAGAATAAGGCTAGGGTGGACGAAAATGACCTAATTGGATTACCAATGACACAAAATCACTTATTATATATTCAAGATTGGTTAAAAACCCTAATTGGATTAGAATAAGTCTAGGGAGGACAAAAACGACCTAAATGTGCAACCAATGACACAAAATCACATATTGGATGCACAAGATTGGTTAAAAACCCTAATAGGATTAGAATAAGTCTAGCGAGGACAAAAATGACCCAATTGGATTACCAATGACACAAAATCACTTATTATATGCACAAGATTGGTTAAAAATCCTAATTGGATTAGAATAACCCTAGGGTGGACGAAAATGACCTAAATGTGCAACCAATGACACAAAATCACATATTGGATGCACAAGATTAGTTAAAAACCCTAATTGCATTAGAACAAGCATATGGAGGACGAAAATGACCTAAATGTTCAACCAATGACACAAAATCACATATTGGATGCACAAGATTGGTTAAAAACCCTAATTGGATTAGAATAAGCCTAGGGAGGACGAAAATTACCTAAATGTGCAACCAATGACACAAAATCACATATTCGATGCACAAGATTGGTTAAAAACCCTAATTGGATAAGAATAAGCCTAGGGAGTACGAAAATGACTTAAATGTTCAACCAATGACACAAAATGACATAAAATCACATATTGGATGCACAAGATTCGTTAAAAACCCTAATTGGATTAGAATAAGCCTAGCGAGGATGAAAATGACATAATTGGATTACCAATGACACAAAATCACTTATTATATGCACAAGATTGGTTAAAAACGATAATTGGATTAGAATAAGCCTAGGGAGGACAAAAATAACCTAAATGTGCAACCAATGACACAAAATCACATATTGGATGCACAAGAATGGTTAAAAACCCTAATTGGATTAGAATAAGCCTAGGGAGGACGAAAATGACCTAAATGTTCTACCAATGACACAAAATGATACAAAATCACATATTGGATGCACAAGATTGGTTAAAAACCCTAATTGGATTAGAATAAGCCTAGCGAGGACGAAAATCACCTAATTGCATTACCGATGACAGAAAATCACTTATTATATGCACAAGATTGGTTAAAAACCCTAATTGGATTAGAATAAGCCTACGAAGGACGAAAATAACCTAAATGTTCAACCAATGAAACAAAATGACACAAAATCACATATTGGATGCACAAGATTGTTTAAAAACCCTAATTGGATTAGAATAAGCCTAGGGAGGACGAAAATTACCTAAATGTGCAACCAATGACACAAAATCACATATTCGATGCACAAGATTGGTTAAAAACCCTAATTGGATAAGAATAAGCCTAGGGAGTACGAAAATGACTTAAATGTTCAACCATTGACACAAAATGACATAAAATCACATATTGGATGCACAAGATTCGTTAAAAACCCTAATTGGATTAGAATAAGCCTAGCGAGGACGAAAGTGACATAATTGGATTACCAATGACACAAAATCACTTATTATATGCACAAGATTGGTTAAAAACCATAATTGGATTAGAATAAGCCTAGGGAGGACAAAAATAACCTAAATGTGCAACCAATGACACAAAATCACATATTGGATGCACAAGAATGGTTAAAAACCCTAATTGGATTAGAATAAGCCTAGGGAGGACGAAAATGACCTAAATGTTCTACCAATGACACAAAATGATACAAAATCACATATTGGATGCACAAGATTGGTTAAAAATCCTAATTGGATTAGAATAAGCCTAGCGAAGACGAAAATCAACTAATTGGATTACCATTGACACAAAATCACTTATATAATGCACAAGATTGGTTAAAAACCCTAATTGGATTAGAATAAGCCTAGGGAGGACGAAAATGACCTAAATGTGCAACCAATGACACAAAATCACATATTAGATGCAAAAGATTAGTTAAAAACCCTAATTGGATAAGAATAAGCCTAGGGAGGGCGAAAATGACTTAAATGTTCAACCAATGACACAAAATCACATATTGGACGCACAAGATTGGTTAAAAACCCTAATTGGATTAGAATATGCCTAGGACGACGAAAATGACCTAAATGTGCAACCAATGACACAAAATCACATATTGGATGCACAAGATTGGTTAAAAACCCTAATTGGATTAGAATAAGCCTATGGAGGACGAAAATGACCTAAACGTTCAACCAATGACACAAAACGACACAAAATCACATATTGGATGCACAAGATTGGTTAAAAACCCTAATTGGATTAGAATAAGTCTAGCGAGGACAAAAATGACCCAATTAGATTACCAATGACACAAAATCACTTATTATATGCACAAGATTGGTTAAAAACCCTAATTGGATTAGAATAAGCCTAGGGAGGACGAAAATGACCTAAATGTGCAACCAATGACAAAAAATCACATATTGGATGCACAAGATTGGATAAAAACCCTAATTGGATTAGAATAAGCATAGGGAGAACGAAAATGACCTAAATGTTCAACCAATGACACAAAATGACACAAAATAACATATTGGATGCACAAGATTGGTTAAAAACCCTAAGTGGATTGGAATAAGGCTAGAGAGGACGAAAATGACCTAAATGTGCAACCAATGACACAAAATCACATATTGGATGCACAAGATTGGTTAAAAACCCTAATTGGATTGGAATAAGCCTAGCGGGGACGAAAATCACCTAATTGGATTACCGATGAGAGAAAATCACTTATTATATGCACAAGATTGGTTAAAAACCCTAATTGGATTAGAATAAGCCAAGGGAGGACAAAAATGACCTAAATGTGCAACCAATGACACAAAATCACATATTGGATGCACAAGATTGGTTAAAAACACTAATTGCATTAGAACAAGCATAGGGAGGACGAAAATGTTCTAAATGTTCAACCAATGACACAAAATCACATATTGGATGCACAAGATTGGTTAAAAACCCTAATTGGATTAGAATAAGGCTTGGGAGGACGAAAATGACCTAAATGTTCAACCAATGACACAAAATGATACAAAATCACATATTGGATGCACAAGAATGGTTAAAAACCCTAATTGGATTAGAATAAGCCTAGGGAGGAGAAAATGACCTAAATGTTCTACCAATGACACAAAATGATACAAAATCACATATTGGATGCACAAGATTGGTTAAAAACCCTAATTGGATTAGAATAAGCCTGGCGAAGACGAAAATGACCTAATTGGATTACCATTGACACAATATCACTTATATAATGCACAAGATTGGTTAAAAACCCTAATTGGGTTAGAATAAGCCTAGGGAGGACGAAAATGACCTAAATGTGCAACCAATGACACAAAATCACATATTGGATGCAAAAGATTGGTTAAAAACCCTAATTGGATAAGAATAAGCCTAGGGAGGGCGAAAATGACTTAAATGTTCAACCAATGACACAAAATCACATATTGGATGCACAAGATTGGTTAAAAACCCTAATTGGATTAGAATATGCCTAGGAGGACGAAAATGACCTAAATGTGCAACCAATGACACAAAATCACATATTGAATGCACAAGATTGGTTAAAAACCCTAATTGGATTAGAATAAGCCTAGGGAGGACGAAAATGACCTAAATGTTCAACCAATGACCCAAAATGACACAAAATCACATATTGGATGCACAAGATTGGTGAAAAACCCTAATTGGATTAGAATAAGCCTAGGGAGGACGAAAATGACCTAAATGTGCAACCAATGACAAAAAATCACATATTGGATGCACAAGATTGGTTAAAAACCCTAATTGGATTAGAATAAGCATAGGGAGAACGAAAATGACCTAAATGTTCAACGAATGACACAAAATGACACAAAATGACATATTGGATGCACAAGATTGGTTAAAAACCCTAAGTGGATTGGAATAAGGCTAGAGAGGACGAAAATGACCTAAATGTGCAACCAATGACACAAAATCACATATTGGATGCACAAGATTGGTTAAAAACCCTAATTGGATTGGAATAAGCCTAGCGGGGACGAAAATCACCTAATTGGATTACCGATGAGAGAAAATCACTTATTATATGCACAAGATTGGTTAAAAACCCTAATTGGATTAGAACAAGCCTAGGGAGGACAAAAATGACCTAAATGTGCAACCAATGACACAAAATCACATATTGGATGCACAAGATTGGTTAAAAACACTAATTGCATTAGAACAAGCATAGGGAGGACGAAAATGACCTAAATGTTCAACCAATGACACAAAATCACATATTGGATGCACAAGATTGGATAAAAACCCTAATTGGATTAGAATAAGGCTAGGGAGGACGAAAATGACCTAAATGTTCAACCAATGACACAAAATGATACAAAATCACATATTGGATGCACAAGATTGGTTAAAAACCCTAATTGGATTAGAATAAGCCTAGCGAGGACGAAAATGACCTAATTGGATTACCATTGACACAAAATCACTTATTATATGCACAAGATTGGTAAAAATCCTTAATAGGATTAGAATAAGCCTAGGGAGAACAACAATGACCTAAATGTGCAACCAATGACACAAAATTACATATTGGATGCACAAGATTGGTTAAAAACACTAATTGCATTAGAACAAGCATAGGGAGGACGAAAATGACCTAAATGTTCAACCAATGACACAAAATCACATATTGGATGCACAAGATTGGTTAAAAACCCTAATTGGATTAGAATAAGGCTAGGGAGGACGAAAATAACCTAAATGTTCAACCAATGACACAAAATGATTCAAAATCACATATTGAATGCACAAGATTGGTTAAAAACCCTAATTGGATTGGAATAAGGCTAGAGAGGACGAAAATGACCTAAATGTGAAACCAATGACACAAAATCACATATTGGATGCACAAGATTGGTTAAAAACCCTAATTGGATTGGAATAAGCCTAGCGGGGACGAAAATCACCTAATTGGATTACCGATGAGAGAAAATCACTTATTATATGCACAAGATTGGTTAAAAACCCTAATTGGATTAGAATAAGCCTAGGGAGGACAAAAATGAGCTAAATGTGCAACCAATGACACAAAATCACATATTGGATGCACAAGATTGGTTAAAAACACTAATTGCATTAGAACAAGCATAAGGAGGACGAAAATGACCTAAATGTTCAACCAATGACACAAAATCACATATTGGATGCACAAGATTGGTTAAAAACCCTAATTGGATTAGAATAAGGCTAGGGAGGACGAAAATGACCTAAATGTTCAACCAATGACACAAAATCACATATTGGATGCACAAGATTGGTTAAAAACCCTAATTGGATTGGAATAAGCCTAGCGGGGACGAAAATCACCTAATTGGATTACCGATGAGACAAAATCACTTATTATATGCACACGATTGGTTAAAAACCCTAATTGGATTAGAATAAGCCTAGGGAGGACAAAAATGACCTAAATGTGCAACCAATGACACAAAATCACATATTGGATGCACAAGATTGGTTAAAAACACTAATTGCATTAGAACAAGCATAGGGAGGACGAAAATGACCTAAATGTTCAACCAATGACACAAAATCACATATTGGATGCACAAGATTGGTTAAAAACCCTAATTGGATTAGAATAAGGCTAGGGAGGACGAAAATGACCTAAATGTTCAACCAATGACACAAAATCACATATTGGATGCACAAGATTGGTTAAAAACCCTAATTGGATTAGAATAAGCCTAGCGAGGACGAAAATGACCTAAATGTTCAACCAATGACACAAAAAGACACAAAATCAGATATTGGATGCACAAGATTGGTTAAAAACCCTAATTGCATTAGAATAAGCCTAGGGAGGACGAAAATGACCTAAATGTTCAACCAATGACACAAAATGACACAAAATCACATATTGGATGCACAAGATTGGTTAAAAACCCTAATTGGATTAGAATAAGCCTAGCGAGGACGAAAATGACCTAAATGTGCAACCAATGACACAAAATCACATATTGGATGCACAAGATTGGTTAAAAACCCTAATTGGATTAGAATAAGCCTAGGGAGGACGAAAATGACCTAAATGTTCAACCAATGACACAAAATGACACAAAATCACATATTGGATGCACAAGATTGGTTAAAAACCCAAATTGGATCAGAATAAGCCTAGGAGGACGAAAATTACCTGAATGTGCAACCAATGACACTAAATCACATATTCGATGCACAAGAATGGTTAAAAACCCTAATTGGATTAGAATAAGCCTAGGGAGGACGAAAATGACCTAAATGTGCAACCAATGACACAAAATCACATATTGGATGCACAAGATTGGTTAAAAACCCTAATTGGATTAGGATAAGCCTAGGGAGGACGAAAATGACCTAAATGTGCAACCAATGACACAAAATCACATTTTGCATGCACAAGATTGGTTAAAAACCCTAATTAGATTAGAATAAGCCTAGCGAGGACGAAAATCACCTAATTGGATTACCGATGACAGAAAATCACTTATTATATGCACAAGATTGGTTAAAAACCCTAATTGGATTAGAATAAGCCTAGGGAGGACAAAAATGACCTAAATGTGCAACCAACGACACAAAATCACATATTGGATGCACAAGATTGGTTAAAAACCCTAATTGGATTAGAATAAGCCTAGGGAGGAGGAAAATGACCTAAATGTTCAACCAATGACACAAAATGACACAAAATCACATATTGGATGCACAAGATTGGTTAAAAACCCTAATTGGATTAGAATAAGCCTAGGGAAGACGAAAATGACCTAAATGTTCAACCAATGACACAAAATAACATAAAATCACATATTGGATGCACAAGATTGGTTAAAAACCCTAATTGGATTAGAATAAGCCTAGGGAGGACGAAAATGACCTAAATGTTCAACCAATGACACAAAATGACACAAAATCACATATTGGATGCACAAGATTGGTTAAAAACCCTAATTGGATTAGAAAAAGCTTAGGGAGGACAAAAATTTCCTAAATGTTCAACCAATGACACAAAATCACATATTGGATGCACAAGATTGGTTAAAAACCCTAATTGGATTAGAATAAGCCTAGGGAGGACGAAAATGACCTAAATGTTCAACCAATGACACAAAATGACACAAAATCACATATTGGATGCACAAGATTGGTTAAAAACCCTAATTGTTTTAGAATAAGCCTAGGGAGGACGAAATGACCTAAATGTTCAACCAATGACACAAAATGACACAAAATCACATATTGGATGCACAAGATTGGTTAAAAACCCTAATTGGATTAGAATAAGCCTAGGGAGGACGAAAATGACCTAAATGTTCAACCAATGACACAAAATGACACAAAATCACATATTGGATGCACAAGATTGGTTAAAAACCTTAATTGGATTAGAATAAGCCTAGGGAGGACGAATATGACCTAAATGTTCAACCAATGACACAAAATGACACAAAATCACATATTGGATGCACAAGATTGGTTAAAAACCCTAATTGGATTAGAATAAGCCTAGGGAGGACGAAAATGACCTAAATGTTCAACCAATGACACAAAATGACACAAAATCACATATTGGATGCACAAGATTGGTTAAAAATCCTAATTGGATTAAAATAACCCTAGGGAGGACGAAAATGACCTAAATGTTGAACCAATGACACAAAATGACACAAAATCACATATTGGATGCAGAAGATTGGTTAAAAACCCTAAATGGAATAGAATAAGCCTAGGGAGGACGAAAATGAACTAAATGTTCAACCAATGACACAAAATCACATATTGGATGCACAAGATTGGTTAAAAACCCTAATTGGATTAGAATAAGCCTAGGGAGGACGAAAATGACCTAAATGTTCAACCAATGACACAAAATGACACAAAATCACATATTGGATGCACAAGATTGGTTAAAAATCCTAATTGGATTAGAATAGGCCTATGGAGGACGAAAATGACGTAAATGTTAAACCAATGACACAAAATCACATATTGGATGCACAAGATTGGTTAAAAACCCTAATTGGATTAGAATAAGCCTAGGGAGGACGAAAATGACCTAAATGTTCAACCAATGACACAAAATGACACAAAATCACATATTGGATGCTCAAGATTGGTTAAAAACCCTAATTGGATTAGAATAAGCCTAGGGAGGACAAAAATGACGTAAATGTTCAACCAATGACACAAAATCACATATAGGATGCACAAGATTGGTTAAAAACCCTAATTGGATTAGAATAAGCCTAGGGAGGACGAAAATGACCTAAATGTTCAACCAATGACACAAAATGACACAAAATCACATATTGGATGCACAAGATTGGTTAAAAACCCTAATTGGATTAGAATAAGCCTAGGGAGGACGAAAATGACTTAAATGTGCAACTAATGACACAAAATCACATATTGGATGCAAAAGATTGGTTAAAAACCCTAATTGGATTAGAATAAGCCTATGGAGGACGAAAATGACCTAATTGGATTACCAATGACACAAAATCACTTATTATATACACAAGATTGGTTAAAAACGCTAATTAGATTAGAATAAGCCTACGGAGGACGAAAATGACCTAAATGTTCAACCAATGACACAAAATCACATACTGGATGCACAAGATTGGTTAAAAACCTAAATTGGATTAGAATAAGCGTAGGGAGGACGAAAATGACCTAAATGTTCAACCAATGACACAAAATCAAATATTGGATGCACAAGATTGGTTAAAAACCCTAATTGGATTAGAATAAGCATAGGGAGGACGAAAATGACCTAAATGTGCAACCAATGACACAAAATCACTTATTATATGCACAAGATTGGTTAAAAATCCTAATTGGATTAGAATAAGCCTAGGGAGGACGAAAATGACCTAAATGTGCAACCAATGACACAAAATCACATATTGGATGCAAAAGATTGGTTAAAAACCCTAATTGGATAAGAATAAGCCTAGGGAGGGCGAAAATGACTTAAATGTTCAACCAATGACACAAAATCACATATTGGATGCACAAGATTGGTTAAAAACCCTAATTGGATTAGAATATGCCTAGGAGGACGAAAATGACCTAAATGTGCAACCAATGACACAAAATCACATATTGAATGCACAAGATTGGTTAAAAACCCTAATTGGATTAGAATAAGCCTAGGGTGGACGAAAATGACCTAAATGTTCAACCAATGACCCAAAATGACACAAAATCACATATTGGATGCACAAGATTGGTTAAAAACCCTAATTGGATTAGAATAAGCCTAGGGAGGACGAAAATGACCTAAATGTGCAACCAATGACAAAAAATCACATATTGGATGCACAAGATTGGTTAAAAACCCTAATTGGATTAGAATAAGCATAGGGAGAACGAAAATGACCTAAATGTTCAACCAATGACACAAAATGACACAAAATCACATATTGGATGCACAAGATTGGTTAAAAACCCTAATTGGATTGGAATAAGCCTAGCGGGGACGAAAATCACCTAATTGGATTACCGATGAGAGAAAATCACTTATTATATGCACAAGATTGGTTAAAAACCCTAATTGGATTAGAATAAGCCTAGGGAGGACAAAAATGAGCTAAATGTGCAACCAATGACACAAAATCACATATTGGATGCACAAGATTGGTTAAAAACACTAATTGCATTAGAACAAGCATAAGGAGGACGAAAATGACCTAAATGTTCAACCAATGACACAAAATCACATATTGGATGCACAAGATTGGTTAAAAACCCTAATTGGATTAGAATAAGGCTAGGGAGGACGAAAATGACCTAAATGTTCAACCAATGACACAAAATCACATATTGGATGCACAAGATTGGTTAAAAACCCTAATTGGATTGGAATAAGCCTAGCGGGGACGAAAATCACCTAATTGGATTACCGATGAGACAAAATCACTTATTATATGCACACGATTGGTTAAAAACCCTAATTGGATTAGAATAAGCCTAGGGAGGACAAAAATGACCTAAATGTGCAACCAATGACACAAAATCACATATTGGATGCACAAGATTGGTTAAAAACACTAATTGCATTAGAACAAGCATAGGGAGGACGAAAATGACCTAAATGTTCAACCAATGACACAAAATCACATATTGGATGCACAAGATTGGTTAAAAACCCTAATTGGATTAGAATAAGGCTAGGGAGGACGAAAATAACCGAAATGTTCAACCAACGAAACAAAATGATACAAAATCACATATTGAATGCACAAGATTGGTTAAAAACCCTAATTGGATTAGAATAAGTCTAGCGAGGACAAAAATGACCCAATTAGATTACCAATGACACAAAATCACTTATTATATGCACAAGATTGGTTAAAAACCCTAATTGGATTAGAATAAGCCTAGGGAGGACGAAAATGACCTAAATGTGCAACCAATGACAGAAAATCACATATTGGATGCACAAGATTGGTTCAAAAACCCTAATTGCATTAGAACAAGCATAGGGAGGACGAAAATGACCTAAATGTTCAACCAATGACACAAAATCACATATTGGATGCACAAGATTGGTTAAAAACCCTAATTGGATTAGAATAAGGCTAGGGAGGACGAAAGTGACCTAAATGTGCAACCAATGACACAAAATCACATAGTGGATGCACAAGATTGGTTAAAAACCCTAATTGGATTAGAATAAGCCTAGCGAGGACGAAAATCACCTAATTGGATTACCGATGACAGAAAATCACTTATTATATGCACAAGATTGGTTAAAAACCCTAATTGGAATAGAATAAGCCTAGGGAGGACAAAAATGACCTAAATGTGCAACCAATGACACAAAATCACATATTGGATGCACAAGATTGGTTAAAAAACCTTATTGGATTAGAATAAGCCTATGGAGGACGAAAATGACTTAAACGTTCAACCAATGACACAAAACGACACAAAATCACATATTGGATGCACAAGATTGGTTAAAAACCCTAATTGGATTAGAATAAGTCTAGCGAGGACAAAAATGACCCAATTAGATTACCAATGACACAAAATCACTTATTATATGCACAAGATTGGTTAAAAACCCTAATTGGATTAGAATAAGCCTAGGGAGGACGAAAATGACCTAAATGTGCAACCAATGACAAAAAATCACATATTGGATGCACAAGATTGGTTAAAAACCCTAATTGGATTAGCAGAAGCCTAGGGAGGACGAAAATGACCTAAATGTTCAACCAATGACACAAAATGACACAAAATAACATATTGGATGCACAAGATTGGTTAAAAACCCTAATTGGATTAGAATAAGCCTAGGGAGGACGAAAATGACCTAAATGTGCAACCAATGACACAAAATCACATATTGGATGCACAAGATTGGTTAAAAACACTAATTGCATTAGAACAAGCATAAGGAGGACGAAAATGACCTAAATGTTCAACCAATGACACAAAATCACATATTGGATGCACAAGATTGGTTAAAAACCCTAATTGGATTAGAATAAGGCTAGGGAGGACGAAAATGACCTAAATGTTCAACCAATGACACAAAATCACATATTGGATGCACAAGATTGGTTAAAAACCCTAATTGGATTGGAATAAGCCTAGCGGGGACGAAAATCACCTAATTGGATTACCGATGAGAGAAAATCACTTATTATATGCACAAGATTGGTTAAAAACCCTAATTGGATTAGGATAAGCCTAGGGAGGACGAAAATGACCTAAATGTGCAACCAATGACAAAAAATCACATATTGGATGCACAAGAATGGTTAAAAACCCTAATTGGATTAGAATAAGCCTAGGGAGGACGAAAATGACCTAAATGTTCTACCAATGACACAAAATGACACAAAATCACATAGTGGATGCACAAGATTGGTTAAAAACCCTAATTGGATTAGAATAAGGCTAGGGAGGACGAAAATGACCTAAATGTTCAACCAATGACACAAAATGATACAAAATCACATATTGGATGCACAAGATTGGTTAAAAACCCTAATTGGATTAGAATAAGCCTAGCGAAGACGAAAATGACCTAATTGGATTACCATTGACACAAAATCACTTATATAATGCACAAGATTGGTTAAAAACCCTAATTGGATTAGAATAAGCCTAGGGAGGACGAAAATGACCTAAATGTGCAACCAATGACATAAAATCACATATTGGATGCAAAAGATTGGTTAAAAACCCTAATTGGATAAGAATAAGCCTAGGGAGGGCGAAAATGACTTAAATGTTCAACCAATGACACAAAATCACATATTGGATGCACAAGATTGGTTAAAAACCCTAATTGGATTAGAATATGCCTAGGAGGACGAAAATGACCTAAATGTGCAACCAATGACACAAAATCACATATTGAATGCACAAGATTGGTTAAAAACCCTAATTGGATTAGAATAAGCCTAGGGTGGACGAAAATGACCTAAATGTTCAACCAATGACCCAAAATGACACAAAATCACATATTGGATGCACAAGATTGGTTAAAAACCCTAATTGGATTAGAATAAGCCTAGGGAGGACGAAAATGACCTAAATGTGCAACCAATGACAAAAAATCACATATTGGATGCACAAGATTGGTTAAAAACCCTAATTGGATTAGAATAAGCATAGGGAGAACGAAAATGACCTAAATGTTCAACCAATGACACAAAATGACACAAAATCACATATTGGATGCACAAGATTGGTTAAAAACCCTAATTGGATTGGAATAAGCCTAGCGGGGACGAAAATCACCTAATTGGATTACCGATGAGAGAAAATCACTTATTATATGCACAAGATTGGTTAAAAACCCTAATTGGATTAGAATAAGCCTAGGGAGGACAAAAATGAGCTAAATGTGCAACCAATGACACAAAATCACATATTGGATGCACAAGATTGGTTAAAAACACTAATTGCATTAGAACAAGCATAAGGAGGACGAAAATGACCTAAATGTTCAACCAATGACACAAAATCACATATTGGATGCACAAGATTGGTTAAAAACCCTAATTGGATTAGAATAAGGCTAGGGAGGACGAAAATGACCTAAATGTTCAACCAATGACACAAAATCACATATTGGATGCACAAGATTGGTTAAAAACCCTAATTGGATTGGAATAAGCCTAGCGGGGACGAAAATCACCTAATTGGATTACCGATGAGACAAAATCACTTATTATATGCACACGATTGGTTAAAAACCCTAATTGGATTAGAATAAGCCTAGGGAGGACAAAAATGACCTAAATGTGCAACCAATGACACAAAATCACATATTGGATGCACAAGATTGGTTAAAAACACTAATTGCATTAGAACAAGCATAGGGAGGACGAAAATGACCTAAATGTTCAACCAATGACACAAAATCACATATTGGATGCACAAGATTGGTTAAAAACCCTAATTGGATTAGAATAAGGCTAGGGAGGACGAAAATGACCTAAATGTTCAACCAATGACACAAAATCACATATTGGATGCACAAGATTGGTTAAAAACCCTAATTGGATTAGAATAAGCCTAGGGAGGACGAAAATGACCTAAATGTTAGACCAATGACACAAAATCACATATTGGATGCACAAGATTGGTTAAAAACCCTAATTGGATTAGAATAAGCCTAGGGAGGACCAAAATGACCTAACTGTTCAACCAATGACACAAAATCACATATTGGATGCACAAGATTGGTTAAAAACCCTAATTGGATTAGAATAAGCCTAGGGAGGACGAAAATGACCTAAATGTTAGACCAATGACACAAAATCACATATTGGATGCACAAGATTGGTTAAAAACCCTAATTGGATTAGAATAAGCCTAGGGAGGACGAAAATGACCTAAATGTTAGACCAATGACACAAAATCACATATTGGATGCACAAGATTGGTTAAAAACCCTAATTGGATTAGAATAAGCATTGGGAGGACGAAAATGACCTAAATGTTCAACGAATGACACAAAATCACATATTGGATGCACAAGATTGGTTAAAAACCCTAATTGGATTAGAATAAGCCTAGGGAGGACGAAAATGACCTAAATGTTCAACCAATGACACAAAATGACACAAAATCACATTTGGATGCACAAGATTGGTTAAAAACCCTAATTGGATTAGAATAAGCCCAGGGAGGACGAAAATGATCTAAATGTTCAACCAATGACACAAAATCACATATTGGATGCACAAGATTGGTTAAAAACCGTAATTGGATTAGAATAAGCCTAGGGAGGACGAAAATGACCTAAATGTTCAACCAATGACCCAAAATGACACAAAATCACATATTGGATGCACAAGATTGGTTAAAAACCCTAATTGGATTAGAATAAGCCTAGGGAGGACGAAAATGACCTAAATGTGCAACCAATGACACAAAATCACATATTGGATGCACAAAATTGTTTTAAAACCCTAATTGGTTAGAATACGCCTTCGGAGGACGAAAATAACCTAAATGTTCAACCAATGACACAAAATGACACAAAATCACATATTGGATGCACAAGATTGGTTAAAAACCCTAATTGGATTAGAATAAGCCTAGGGAGGACGAAAATGACCTAAATGTTCAACCAATGACACAAAATGACACAAAATCACATATTGGATGCACAAGATTGGTTAAAAACTCTAATTGGATTAGAATAGGCCAAGGGAGGACCAAAATGACCTAAGTGTTCAACCAATGACACAAAATGACACAAAATCACATTGGATGCACAAGATTGGTTAAAAACTCTAATTGGATTAGAATAATCCTAGGGAGGACGAAAGTTACCTAAATGTTCAACCAATGACACAAAATGACACAAAATCACATATTGGATGCACAAGATTGGTTAAAAACCCTAATTGGATTAGAATAAGCCTAGGGAGGACGAAAATGACCTAAATGTTCAACCAATGACACAAAATGACACAAAATCACATATTGGATGCACAAGATTGGTTAAAAACCCTAATTGGATTAGAATAAGCATAGCGATGACGAAAATGACCTAAATGTTCAACAAATGACACAAAATCACGTATTGGATGCACAAGATTGGTTAAAAACTCTAATTGGATTAGAATAAGCCTAGGGAGGACGAAAATGACCTAAATGTTCAACCAATGACACAAAATGACACAAAATCACATATTGGATGCACAAGATTGGTTAAAAACCCTAATTGGATTAGAATAAGCCTAGGGAGGACGAAAATGACCTAAATGTTCAACCAATGACACAAAATGACACAAAATCACATATTGGATGCACAAGATTGGTTAAAAACCTTAATTGGATTAGAATAAGCCTAGGGAGGACGAATATGACCTAAATGTTCAACCAATGACACAAAATGACACAAAATCACATATTGGATGCACAAGATTGGTTAAAAACCCTAATTGGATTAGAATAAGCCTAGGGAGGACGAAAATGACCTAAATGTTCAACCAATGACACAAAATGACACAAAATCACATATTGGATGCACAAGATTGGTTAAAAATCCTAATTGGATTAAAATAACCCTAGGGAGGACGAAAATGACCTAAATGTTGAACCAATGACACAAAATGACACAAAATCACATATTGGATGCAGAAGATTGGTTAAAAACCCTAAATGGAATAGAATAAGCCTAGGGAGGACGAAAATGAACTAAATGTTCAACCAATGACACAAAATCACATATTGGATGCACAAGATTGGTTAAAAACCCTAATTGGATTAGAATAAGCCTAGGGAGGACGAAAATGACCTAAATGTTCAACCAATGACACAAAATGACACAAAATCACATATTGGATGCACAAGATTGGTTAAAAACCCTAATTGGATTAGAATATGCCTAGGGAGGACCAAAATGACCTAAATGTTCAACCAATGACACATAATGACACAAAATCACATATTGGATGCACAAGATTGGTTAAAAACCCTAATTGGATTAGAATAAGCCTAGGGAGGACGAAAATGACCTAAATGTTCAACCAATGACACAAAATGACACAAAATCACATATTGGATGCACAAGATTGGTTAAAAACCCTAATTGGATTAGAATAAGCCTAGGGAGGACGAAAATGACAAAAATGTTCAACCAATGACACAAAATCACATATTGGATGCACAAGGTTGGTTAAAAACCCTAATTGGATTAGAATAAGCCTAGGGAGGACGAAAATGACCTAAATGTTCAACCAATGACACAAAATCACATATTGGATGCACAAGATTGGTTAAAAACCCTAATTGGATTAGAATAAGCCTATCGAGAACGAAAATGACCTAAATGTTCAACCAATGACACAAAATCACATATTGGATGCACAAGATTGGATAAAAACCCTAATTGGATTAGAATAAGCCTAGGGAGGACAAAATGACCTAAATGTTCAACCAATGACACAAAATGTCACAAAATGACACAAAGTCAGATATTGGATGCACAAGATTGGTTAAAAACCCTAATTGGATTAGAATAAGCCTAGGGAGGACGAAAATGACCTAAATGTTCAACCAATGACACAAAATGACACAAAATCACATATTGGATGCACAAGATTGGTTAAAAACCCTAATTGGATTAGAATAAGCCTAAAGAGGACGAAAATGACCTAAATGTTTAACCAATGACACAAAATCACATATTGGATGCACAAGATTGGTTAAAAACCCTAATTGGATTAGAATAAGCCTAGGGAGGACGAAAATGACCTAAATGTTCAACCAATGACCCAAAATGACACAAAATCACATATTGGATGCACAAGATTGGTTAAAAACCCTAATTGGATTAGAATAAGCCTAGGGAGGACGAAAATGACCTAAATGTTCAACCAATGACACAAAATGACAAAAAATCACATATTGGATGCACAAGATTGGTTAAAAACCCTAACTGGATTATAATAAGCCTAGGGAGGACGAAAATGAACTAAATGATCAACCAATGACACAAAATCACATATTGGATGCACAAGATTTGTTAAAAATCGTAATTGGATTAGAATAAGCCTAGGGAGGACGAAAATGACCTAAATATTCAACCAATGACACAAAATGACACAAAATCACATATTGGATGCACAAGATTGGTTAAAAACCCTAATTGGATTAGAATAAGCCTAGGGAGGACAAAAATGACCTAAATGTGCAACCAATGACACAAAATCACATATTGGATGCACAAGATTGGTTAAAAACACTAATTGCATTAGAACAAGCATAGGGAGGACGAAAATGACCTAAATGTTCAACCAATGACACAAAATCACATATTGGATGCACAAGATTGGTTAAAAACCCTAATTGGATTAGAATAAGGCTAGGGAGGACGAAAATAACCGAAATGTTCAACCAACGAAACAAAATGATACAAAATCACATATTGAATGCACAAGATTGGTTAAAAACCCTAATTGGATTAGAATAAGTCTAGCGAGGACAAAAATGACCCAATTAGATTACCAATGACACAAAATCACTTATTATATGCACAAGATTGGTTAAAAACCCTAATTGGATTAGAATAAGCCTAGGGAGGACGAAAATGACCTAAATGTGCAACCAATGACAGAAAATCACATATTGGATGCACAAGATTGGTTCAAAAACCCTAATTGCATTAGAACAAGCATAGGGAGGACGAAAATGACCTAAATGTTCAACCAATGACACAAAATCACATATTGGATGCACAAGATTGGTTAAAAACCCTAATTGGATTAGAATAAGGCTAGGGAGGACGAAAGTGACCTAAATGTGCAACCAATGACACAAAATCACATAGTGGATGCACAAGATTGGTTAAAAACCCTAATTGGATTAGAATAAGCCTAGCGAGGACGAAAATCACCTAATTGGATTACCGATGACAGAAAATCACTTATTATATGCACAAGATTGGTTAAAAACCCTAATTGGAATAGAATAAGCCTAGGGAGGACAAAAATGACCTAAATGTGCAACCAATGACACAAAATCACATATTGGATGCACAAGATTGGTTAAAAAACCTTATTGGATTAGAATAAGCCTATGGAGGACGAAAATGACTTAAACGTTCAACCAATGACACAAAACGACACAAAATCACATATTGGATGCACAAGATTGGTTAAAAACCCTAATTGGATTAGAATAAGTCTAGCGAGGACAAAAATGACCCAATTAGATTACCAATGACACAAAATCACTTATTATATGCACAAGATTGGTTAAAAACCCTAATTGGATTAGAATAAGCCTAGGGAGGACGAAAATGACCTAAATGTGCAACCAATGACAGAAAATCACATATTGGATGCACAAGATTGGTTAAAAACCCTAACTGCATTAGAACAAGCATAGGGAGGACGAAAATGACCTAAATGTTCAACCAATGACACAAAATCACATAGTGGATGCACAAGATTGGTTAAAAACCCTAATTGGATTAGAATAAGCCTAACGAGGACGAAAATCACCTAATTGGATTACAGATGACAGAAAATCACTTATTATATGCACAAGATTGGATAAAAACCCTAATTGGATTAGAATAAGCCTAGGGAGGACGAAAATGACCTAAATGTTCAACCAATGACACAAAATGACACAAAATCACATATTGGATGCACAAGATTGGTTAAAAACCGTAATTGGATTAGAATAAGCCTAGCGAGGACGAAAATGACCTAATTGGATTACCAATGACACAAAATCACTTATTATATGTTCATGATTGGTTTAAAACCCTAATTGGATTAGAATAAGCCTAGGGAGGACAAAAATGACCTAAATGTGCAACCAATGACACAAAATCACATATTGGATGCACAAGATTGGTTAAAAACCCTAATTGGATTAGAATAAGCCTAGGGAGGAAGAAAATTACCTAAATGTGAAACCAATGACACAAAATGACACAAAATCACATATTGGATGTACAAGATTGGTTAAAAACCCTAATTGGATTAGAATAAGCCTAGGGAGGACGAAAATTACCTAAATATGCAACCAATGACACAAAATCACATATTCGATGCACAAGATTGGTTAAAAACCGTAATTGGATTAGAATAAGCCTAGGGAGGACGAAAATGACCTAAATGTTCAACCAATGACACAAAATGACACAAAATCACATATTGGATGCACAAGATTGGTTAAAAACCCTAATTGGATTAGAATAAGCCTAGGGAGGACGAAAATGACCTAAATGTTCAACCAATGACACAAAATGACACAAAATCACATATTGGATGCACAAGATTGGTTAAAAACCCTTATTGGAAAAGAATAAGCCTAGGGAGGACGAAAATGACCTAAATGTTCAACCAATGACACAAAATGACACAAAATCACATATTGGATGCATAAGATTGGTTAAAACCCTAATTGGATTAGAATAAGCCTAGGGAGGACGAGAATGACCTAAATGTTCAACCAATGACACAAAATCACATATTGGATGCACAAGATTGGTTAAAAACCCTAATTGGATTAGAATAAGCCTAGGGAGGACGAAAATGACCTAAATGTTCAACCAATGACACAAAATGACACAAAATCACATATTGGATGCACAAGATTGGTTAAAAACCCTAATTGGATTAGAATTAGCCTAGGGAGGACGAAAATGACCTAAATGTTCAACAAATGACAAAAAATGACACAAAATCACATATTGGATGCACAAGATTGGTTAAAAACCCTAATATGATTAGAATAAGCCTAGGGAGGACGAAAATGACCTAAATGTTCAACCAATGACACAAAATGACACAAAATCACATATTTGATGCACAAGATTGGTTAAAAACCCTAATTGGATTAGAATAATCCTAGGGAGGACAAAAATGACCTAAATGTTCAACCAATGACACAAAATCACATATTGGATGCACAAGAATGGTTAAAAACCCTAATTGTATTAGAATAAGCCTAGCGAGGACGAAAAGGACCTAAATGTTCAACCAATGACACAAAATCACATATTGGATACACAAGATTGGTTAAAAACCCTAATTGGATTAGAATAAGCCTAGGGAGGACGAAAATGACCTAAATGTTCAACCAATGACACAAAATGACACAAAATCACATATTGGATGCACAAGATTGGTTAAAAACCCTAATTGGATTAGAATAAGCCTAGGGAGGACGAAATTGACCAAAATGTTCAACCAATGACACAAACTCACATATTGGATGCACAAGATTAGTTAAAAACCCAAATTGGATTAGAATAAGCCTAGGGAGGACGAAAATGACCAAAATGTTCAACCAATGACACAAAATCACATATTGGATGCACAAGATTGGTTAAAAACCCTAATTGGATTAGAATAAGCCTAGGGAGGACGAAAATGACCTAAATGTGCAACCAATGACACAAAATCACATATTGGATCCACAAGATTGGTTAAAAACCCTAATTGGATTAGAATAAGCCTAGGGAGGACGAAAATGACCTAAATGTTCAACCAATGACACAAAATGACACAAAATCACATATTGGATGCACAAGATTGGTTAAAAACCCAAATTGGATTAGAATAGGCCTAGGGAGGACGAAAATGACCTAAATGTTCAACCAATGACCCAAAATGACACAAAATCACATATTGGATGCACAAGATTGGTTAAAAACCCTAATTGGATTAGAATAAGCCTAGGGAGGACGAAAATGACCTAAATGTTCAACCAATGACACAAAATGACACAAAATCACATATTGGATGCACAAGATTGGTTAAAAACCCTAATTAGATTAGAATAAGCCTAGGGACGACGGAAATGACCTAAATGTTCAACCAATGACACAAAATTACACAAAATATCATATTGGATGCACAAGATTGGTTAAAAACCCTAATTGGATTAGAATAAGCCTAGGGAGGACGAAAATGACCTAAATGTTCAACCAATGACACAAAATGACACAAAATCACATATTGGATGCACAAGATTGGTTAAAAACCCTAATTGGATTAGAATATGCCTAGGGAGGACCAAAATGACCTAAATGTTCAACCAATGACACATAATGACACAAAATCACATATTGGATGCACAAGATTGGTTAAAAACCCTAATTGGATTAGAATAAGCCTAGGGAGGACGAAAATGACCTAAATGTTCAACCAATGACACAAAATGACACAAAATCACATATTGGATGCACAAGATTGGTTAAAAACCCTAATTGGATTAGAATAAGCCTAGGGAGGACAAAAATTACCTAAATGTGCAACCAATGACACAAAATCACATATTGGATGCACAAGATTCGTTAAAAACCCTAATTGGATTAGAATAAGCCTAGGGAGGACGAAAATGACCTAAATGTTCAACCAATGACACAAAATGATACAAAATCACATATTGGATGCACAAGATTGGTTAAAAACCCTAATTGGATTAGAATAAGCCTAGCGAGGACGAAAATGACCTAATTGGATTACCATTGACACAAAATCACTTATTATATGCACAAGATTGGTAAAAATCCTTAATAGGATTAGAATAAGCCTAGGGAGAACAACAATGACCTAAATGTGCAACCAATGACACAAAATTACATATTGGATGCACAAGATTGGTTAAAAACACTAATTGCATTAGAACAAGCATAGGGAGGACGAAAATGACCTAAATGTTCAACCAATGACACAAAATCACATATTGGATGCACAAGATTGGTTAAAAACCCTAATTGGATTAGAATAAGGCTAGGGAGGACGATAATGACCTAAATGTTCAACCAATGACACAAAATGATACAAAATCACATATTGGATGCACAAGATTGGTTAAAAACCCTAATTGGATTAGAATAAGCCTAGCGAGGACGAAAATGACCTAATTGGATTACCATTGACACAAAATCACTTATTATATGCACAAGATTGGTAAAAAACCCTAATAGGATTAGAATAAGCCTAGGGAGGACAAAAATGACCTAAATGTGCAACCAATGACACAAAATTACATATTGGATGCACAAGATTGGTTAAAAACCCTAATTGCATTAGAACAAGCATAGGGAGGACGAAAATGACCTAAATGTTCAACCAATGACACAAAATCACATATTGGATGCACAAGATTGGTTAAAAACCCTAATTGGATTAGAATAAGGCTAGGGAGGACGAAAGTGACCTAAATGTGCAACCAATGACACAAAATCACATAGTGGATGCACAAGATTGGTTAAAAACCCTAATTGGATTAGAATAAGCCTAGCGAGGACGAAAATCACCTAATTGGATTACCGATGACAGAAAATCACTTATTATATGCACAAGATTGGTTAAAAACCCTAATTGGATTAGAATAAGCCTAGGGAGGACAAAAATGACCTAAATGTGCAACCAATGACACAAAATCACATATTGGATGCACAAGATTGGTTAAAAAACCTTATTGGATTAGAATAAGCCTATGGAGGACGAAAATGACTTAAACGTTCAACCAATGACACAAAACGACACAAAATCACATATTGGATGCACAAGATTGGTTAAAAACCCTAATTGGATTAGAATAAGCCTAGCGAGGACAAAAATGACCCAATTAGATTACCAATGACACAAAATCACTTATTATATGCACAAGATTGGTTAAAAACCCTAATTGGATTAGAATAAGCCTAGGGAGGACGAAAATGACCTAAATGTGCAACCAATGACAGAAAATCACATATTGGATGCACAAGATTGGTTAAAAACCCTAATTGCATTAGAAAAAGCATAGGTAGGACGAAAATGACCTAAATGTTCAACCAATGACACAAAATCACATATTGGATGCACAAGATTGGTTAAAAACCCTAATTGGATTAGATTAAGGCTAGAGAGGACGAAAGTGACCTAAATGTGCAACCAATGACACAAAATCACATAGTGGATGCACAAGATTGGTTAAAAACCCTAATTGGATTAGAATAAGCCTAGCGAGGACGAAAATCACCTAATTGGATTACTGATGACAGAAAATCACTTATTATATGCACAAGATTGGTTAAAAACCCTAATTGGATTAGAATAAGCCTAGGGAGGACGAAAATGACCTAAATGTTCAACCAATGACACAAAATGACACAAAATCACATATTGGATGCACAAGATTGGTTAAAAACCCTAATTGGATTAGAATAAGCCTAGCGAGGACGAAAATGACCTAATTGGATTACCAATGACACAAAATCACTTATTATATGTTCATGATTGGTTAAAAACCCTAATTGGATTAGAATAAGCCTAGGGAGGACAAAAATGACCTAAATGTGCAACCAATGACACAAAATCACATATTGGATGCACAAGATTGGTTAAAAACCCTAATTGGATTAGAATAAGCCTAGGGAGGACAAAAATGACCTAAATGTGCAACCAATGACACAAAATCATATATTGGATGCACAAGAATTGTTAAAAACCCTAATTGGATTAGAATAAGCCTAGGTAGGACGAAAATGACCTAAATGTTCAACCAATGACCCAAAATGACACAAAATCACATATTGGATGCACAAGATTGGTTAAAAACCCGAATTGGATTAGAATAAGCCTAGGGAGGACAAAAATGACCTAAATGTGCAACCAATGACACAAAATCACATATTGGATGCACAAGATTCGTTAAAAACCCAAATTGGATTAGAATAAGCCTAGCGAGGACGAAAATCACCTAATTGGATTACCGATGACAGAAAATCACTTATTATATGCACAAGATTGGTTAAAAACCCTAATTGGATTAGAATAAGCCTAGGGAGGACAAAAATGACCTAAATGTGCAACCAATGACACAAAATCACATATTGGATGCACAAGATTGGTTAAAAACCCTAATTGGATTAGAATAAGCCTAGGGAGGACTAAAATGACCTAAATGTGCAACCAGTGACACAAAATTACATATTCGATGCACAAGATTGGTGAAAAACCTTAATTGGATTAGAATAAGCCTAGGGAGGACGAAAATGACCTAAATGTTCAACCAATTACACAAAATGACACAAAATCACATATTGGATGCACAAGATTGGTTAAAAACCCTAATTGGATTAGAATAAGCCTAGGGAGAAAGAAAATGACCTAAATGTTCAACCAATGACACAAAATCACATATTGGATGCACAAGATTGGTTAAAAACCCTAATTGGATTAGAATAAGCCTAGGGAGGACGAAAATGACCTAAATGTTCAACCAATGACACAAACTCACATATTTGATGCACAAGATTGGTTAAAAACCCTAATTGGATTAGAATAAGCCTAGGCAGGACGAAAATGACCTAAATGTTCAACCAATGACACAAAATCACATATTGGATGCACAAGATTGGTTAAAAACCCTAATTGGATTAGAATAAGCCTAGGGAGGACGAAAATGACCTAAATGTTCAACCAATGACACAAACTCACATATTGGATGCACAAGATTGGTTAAAAACCCTAATTGGATTAGAATAAGCCTAGGGAGGACGAAAATGACCTAAATGTTCAACCAATGACACAAAATCACAGATTGGATGCACAAGATTGGTTAAAAACCCTAATTGGATTAGAATAAGCCTAGGGAGGACGAAAATGACCTAAATGTTCAACCAATGACACAAAATGACACAAAATCACATATTGGATGCACAAGATTGGTTAAAAACCCTAATTGGATTAGAATAAGCCTAGCGAGGACGAAAATGACCTAATTGGATTACAAATGACACAAAATCACTTATTATATGCACAAGATTGGTTAAAAACCCTAATTGGATTAGAATAAGCATAGGGAGGACCAAAATGACCTAAATGTTCAACCAATGACACAAAATCACACATTGGATGCACATGATTGGTTAAAAACCGTAATTGGATTAGAATAAGCCTAGGGAGGACGAAAATGACACAAAATCACTTATTATATGAACAAGATTGGTTAAAAACCCTAATTGGATTAGAATAAGCCTAGGGAGGACCAAAATGACCTAAATGTGCAACCAATGACACAAATTGACACAAAATCACATATGGGATGCACAAGATTGGATAAAAATCCTAATTGGATTAGAATAAGCCTAGGGAGGACGAAAATGACCTAAATGTGCAACCAATGACACAAAATCACATATTGGATGCACAAGATTGGTTAAAAACCCTAATTGGATTAGAATAAGCCTAGGGAGGACGAAAATGACCTAAATGTGCAACCAATGACAAAAAATCACATATTGGATGCACAAGATTGGTTAAAAACCCTAATTGGATTAGAATAAGCATAGGGAGAACGAAAATGACCTAAATGTTCAACCAATGACACAAAATGACACAAAATCACATATTGGATGCACAAGATTGGTTAAAAACCCTAATTGGATTAGAATAAGCCTAGGGAGGACGAAAATGACCTAAATGTTCAACCAATGACACAATCTCACATATTGGTTGCACAAGATTGGTTAAAAACCCTAATTGGATTAGAATAAGCCTAGGGAGGACAAAAATGACCTAAATGTTCAACCAATGACACAAAATCACATATTGGATGCACAAGATTGGTTAAAAACCCTAATTGGATTAGAATAAGCCTAGGGAGGACAAAAATGACCTAAATGTTCAACCAATGACACATAACACAAAATCACATATTGGATGCACAAGATTGGTTAAAAACCCTAATTGGATTATAATATGCCTAGGGAGGACGAAAATGACCTAAATGTTCAACCAATGACACAAAATCACATATTGGATGCACAAGATTGGTTAAAAACCCTAATTGGATTAGAATAAGCCTAGGGAGGACGAAAATGACCTAAATGTTCAACCAATGACACAAAATGATACAAAATCACATATTGGATGCACAAGATTGGTTAAAAACCCTAATTGGATTAGAATAAGCCTAGCGAGGACGAAAATGACCTAATTGGATTACCATTGACACAAAATCACTTATTATATGCACAAGATTGGTAAAAATCCTTAATAGGATTAGAATAAGCCTAGGGAGAACAACAATGACCTAAATGTGCAACCAATGACACAAAATTACATATTGGATGCACAAGATTGGTTAAAAACACTAATTGCATTAGAACAAGCATAGGGAGGACGAAAATGACCTAAATGTTCAACCAATGACACAAAATCACATATTGGATGCACAAGATTGGTTAAAAACCCTAATTGGATTAGAATAAGGCTAGGGAGGACGATAATGACCTAAATGTTCAACCAATGACACAAAATGATACAAAATCACATATTGGATGCACAAGATTGGTTAAAAACCCTAATTGGATTAGAATAAGCCTAGCGAGGACGAAAATGACCTAATTGGATTACCATTGACACAAAATCACTTATTATATGCACAAGATTGGTAAAAAACCCTAATAGGATTAGAATAAGCCTAGGGAGGACAAAAATGACCTAAATGTGCAACCAATGACACAAAATTACATATTGGATGCACAAGATTGGTTAAAAACCCTAATTGCATTAGAACAAGCATAGGGAGGACGAAAATGACCTAAATGTTCAACCAATGACACAAAATCACATATTGGATGCACAAGATTGGTTAAAAACCCTAATTGGATTAGAATAAGGCTAGGGAGGACGAAAGTGACCTAAATGTGCAACCAATGACACAAAATCACATAGTGGATGCACAAGATTGGTTAAAAACCCTAATTGGATTAGAATAAGCCTAGCGAGGACGAAAATCACCTAATTGGATTACCGATGACAGAAAATCACTTATTATATGCACAAGATTGGTTAAAAACCCTAATTGGATTAGAATAAGCCTAGGGAGGACAAAAATGACCTAAATGTGCAACCAATGACACAAAATCACATATTGGATGCACAAGATTGGTTAAAAAACCTTATTGGATTAGAATAAGCCTATGGAGGACGAAAATGACTTAAACGTTCAACCAATGACACAAAACGACACAAAATCACATATTGGATGCACAAGATTGGTTAAAAACCCTAATTGGATTAGAATAAGTCTAGCGAGGACAAAAATGACCCAATTAGATTACCAATGACACAAAATCACTTATTATATGCACAAGATTGGTTAAAAACCCTAATTGGATTAGAATAAGCCTAGGGAGGACGAAAATGACCTAAATGTGCAACCAATGACAGAAAATCACATATTGGATGCACAAGATTGGTTAAAAACCCTAACTGCATTAGAACAAGCATAGGGAGGACGAAAATGACCTAAATGTTCAACCAATGACACAAAATCACATAGTGGATGCACAAGATTGGTTAAAAACCCTAATTGGATTAGAATAAGCCTAGCGAGGACGAAAATCACCTAATTGGATTACAGATGACAGAAAATCACTTATTATATGCACAAGATTGGATAAAAACCCTAATTGGATTAGAATAAGCCTAGGGAGGACGAAAATGACCTAAATGTTCAACCAATGACACAAAATGACACAAAATCACATATTGGATGCACAAGATTGGTTAAAAACCCTAATTGGATTAGAATAAGCCTAGCGAGGACGAAAATGACCTAATTGGATTACCAATGACACAAAATCACTTATTATATGTTCATGATTGGTTAAAAACCCTAATTGGATTAGAATAAGCCTAGGGAGGACAAAAATGACCTAAATGTGCAACCAATGACACAAAATCACATATTGGATGCACAAGATTGGTTAAAAACCCTAATTGGATTAGAATAAGGCTAGGGAGGACGAAAATAACCTAAATGTTCAACCAATGACACAAAATGATACAAAATCACATATTGAATGCACAAGATTGGTTAAAAACCCTAATTGGATTAGAATAAGTCTAGCGAGGACAAAAATGACCCAATTAGATTACCAATGACACAAAATCACTTATTATATGCACAAGATTGGTTAAAAACCCTAATTGGATTAGAATAAGCCAAGGGAGGACGAAAATGACCTAAATGTGCAACCAATGACAGAAAATCACATATTGGATGCACAAGATTGGTTAAAAACCCTAATTGCATTAGAACAAGCATAGGGAGGACGAAAATGACCTAAATTTTCAACCAATGACACAAAATCACATATTGGATGCACAAGATTGGTTAAAAACCCTAATTGGATTAGAATAAGGTTAGGGAGGACGAAAGTGACCTAAATGTGCAACCAATGACACAAAATCACATATTGGATGCACAAGATTGGTTAAAAACCCTAATTGGATTAGAATAAGCCTATGGAGGACGAAAATGACCTAAACGTTCAACCAATGACACAAAACGACACAAAATCACATATTGGATGCACAAGATTGGTTAAAAACCCTAATTGGATTAGAATAAGTCTAGCGAGGACAAAAATGACCCAATTAGATTACCGATGACACAAAATCACTTATTATATGCACAAGATTGGTTAAAAACCGTAATTGGATTAGAATAAGCCTAGGGAGGACGAAAATGACCTAAATGTGCAACCAATGTCAAAAAATCACATATTGGATGCACAGGAAGGGTTAAAAACCCTAATTGGATTAGAATAAGCCTAGGGAGGACGAAAATGACCTAAATGTTCTACCAATGACACAAAATGATACAAAATCACATATTGGATGCACAAGATTGGTTAAAAACCCTAATTGGATTAGAATAACCCTAGCGAAGACGAAAATGACCTAATTGGATTACCATTGACACAAAATCACTTATATAATGCACAAGATTGGTTAAAAACCCTAATTGGATTAGAATAAGCCTAGGGAGGACGAAAATGACCTAAATGTGCAACCAATGACACAAAATCACATATTGGATGCACAAGATTGGTTAAAAACACTAATTGCATTAGAACAAGCATAAGGAGGACGAAAATGACCTAAATGTTCAACCAATGACACAAAATCACATATTGGATGCACAAGATTGGTTAAAAACCCTAATTGGATTAGAATAAGGCTAGGGAGGACGAAAATGACCTAAATGTTCAACCAATGACACAAAATCACATATTGGATGCACAAGATTGGTTAAAAACCCTAATTGGATTGGAATAAGCCTAGCGGGGACGAAAATCACCTAATTGGATTACCGATGAGAGAAAATCACTTATTATATGCACACGATTGGTTAAAAACCCTAATTGGATTAGAATAAGCCTAGGGAGGACAAAAATGACCTAAATGTGCAACCAATGACACAAAATCACATATTGGATGCACAAGATTGGTTAAAAACACTAATTGCATTAGAACAAGCATAGGGAGGACGAAAATGACCTAAATGTTCAACCAATGACACAAAATCACATATTGGATGCACAAGATTGGTTAAAAACCCTAATTGGATTAGAATAAGGCTAGGGAGGACGAAAATGACCTAAATGTTCAACCAATGACACAAAATCACATATTGGATGCACAAGATTGGTTAAAAGCCCTAATTGGAATAGAATAAGCCTAGGGAGGACGAAAGTGACCTAAATGTTCAACCAATGACACAAAATCACATATTGGATGCACAAGATTGGTTAAAAACCCTAATTGGATTAGAATAAGGCTAGGCAGGACGAAAATGACCTAAATGTTCAACCAATGACACAAAATGACACAAAATCACATATTGGATGCACAAGATTGGTTAAAAACCCTAATTGGAATAGAATAAGCATAGGGAGGACGAAAATGACCTAAATGTTCAACCAATAACAAAAAATCACATATTGGATGCACAAGATTGGTTAAAAACCCTAATTGGATTAGAATAAGGCTAGGGAGGACGAAAATGACCTAAATGTTCAACCAATGACACAAAATCACATATTGGATGCACAAGATTGGTTAAAAACCCTAATTGGTTTAGAATAAGCCTAGGGAGGACGAAAATGACCTAAATGTTCAACCAATGATACAAAATCACATATTGGATGCACAAGATTGGTTAAAAACCCTAATTGGATTAGAATAAGCCTAGGGAGGACGAAAATGACCTAAATGTTCAACCAATGACACAAAATCACATATTGGTTGCACAAGATTGGTTAAAAACCCTAATTGGATAAGAATAAGCCTAGGGAGGACGAAAATGACCTAAATGTTCAACCAATGACACAAAATCACATATTGGATGCACAAGATTGGTTAAAAACCCTAATTGGATTAGAATAAGCCTAGGGAGGACGAAAATGACCTAAATGTTCAACCAATGACACAAAATCACATATTGGATGCACAAGATTGGTTAAAAACCCTAATTAGGTTAGAATAAGCCTAGGGGGGACAAAAATAACCTAAATGTTCGACCAATGACACAAAATCACATATTGGATGCACAAGATTGGTTAAAAACCCTAATTGGATTAGAATAAGCCTATGGAGGACAAAAATGACCTAAATGTTCAACCAATAACACAAAATCACATATAGGATGCACAAGATTGGTTAAAAACCCTAATTGGATTAGAATAAGCCTAGGGAGGACGAAAATGACCTAAATGTTCAACCAATGACACAAAATCACATATTGGATGCACAAGATTGGTTAAAAACCCTAATTGGATTAGAATAAGCCTAGGGAGGACGAAAATGACCTAAATGTTCAACCAATGACACAAAATCACATATTGGATGCACAAGATTGGTTAAAAACCCTAATTGGATTAGAATAAGCCTAGGGAGGACAAAAATGACCTAAATATTCAACCAATGACAAAAAATCACATATTGGATGCACAAGATTGGTTAAAAACCCTAATTGGATTAGAATAAGCCTAGGGAGGACGAAAATGACCTAAATGTTCAACCAATGACACAAAATCACATATTGGATGCACAAGATTGGTTAAAAACCCTAATTGGATTAGAATAAGCCTAGGGAGGACGAAAATGACCTAAATGTTCAACCAATGACACAAAATCACATATTGGATGCAGCAGATTGGTTAAAAACCCTAATTGGATTAGAATAAGCCTAGGGAGGACGAAAATGACCTAAATGTTCAACCAATAACACAAAATGATAAAAAAATCACATATTGGATGCACAAGATTGGTTAAAAACCCTAATTGGATTAGAATAAGCCTAGGGAGGACGAAAATGACCTAAATGTTCAACCAATGACACAAAATCACATATTGGATGCACAAGATTGGTTAAAAACCGTAATTGTATTACAATATGCCTAGGGAGGACGAAAATGACCTAAATGTTCAACCAATGACACAAAATGACACAAAATCACATATTGGATGCACAAGATTGGTTAAAAACCCTAATTGGATTAGAATAAGCCTAGGGAGGACGAAAATGACCTAAATGTTCAACCAATGACCCAAAATGACACAAAATCACACATTGGATGCACTAGATTGGTTAAGAACCTTAATTGGATAAGAATAAGCCAAGGGAGGACGAAAATGACCTAAATGTTCAACCAATGACACAAAATGACACAAAATCACATATTGGATGCACAAGATTGGTTAAAAACCCTAATTGGATTAGAATAAGCCTAGGGAGGACGAAAATGACCTAAATGTTCAACCAATGACACAAAATGACACAAAATCACATATTGGATGCACAAGATTGGTTAAAAACCCTAATTGGATTAGAATAAGCCTAGCGAGGACGAAAATGACCAAATTGGATTACCAATGACACAAAATCACTTATTATATCCACAAGATTTGTTAAAAACCCTAATTGGATTAGAATAAGCCTAGCGAGGACGAAAATGAACTTAATATTCAACCAATGACACAAAATGACACAAAATCACATATTGGATGCACAAGATTGGTTAAAAACCCTAATTGGATTAGAATAAGCCTAGGGAGGACGAAAATGACCTAAATGTTCAACCAATGACACAAAATGACACAAAATCACATATTGGATGCACATGTTTGGTTAAAAACCCTAATTGGATTAGAATAAGGCTAGGGAGGACGAAAATGACCTAAATGTTCAACCAATGACACCAAATGACACAAAATCACATATTGGATGCACAAGATTGGTTAAAAACCCTAATTGGATTAGAATAAGCCTAGGGGGAAAGAAAATGACCTAAATGTTCAACCAATGACACAAAATCACATATTGGATGCACAAGATTGGTTAAAAACCCTAATTGGATTAGAATAAGCCTAGGGAGGACGAAAATGACCTAAATGTTCAACCAATGACACAAAATCACATATTGGATGCACAAGATTGGTTAAAAACCCTAATTGGATTAGAATAAGCCTAGAGAGGACCAAAATGACCTAACTGTTCAACCAATGACACAAAATGCACAAAATCACATATTGGATGCACAAGATTGGTTTAAAACCCTAATTGGATTAGAATAAGCCTAGGGAGGACGAAAATGATCTAAATGTTCAACCAATGAGACAAAATCACATATTGGATGCACAAGATTGGTTAAAAACCCTAATTGGATTAGAATAAGCCTAGGAAGGACGAAAATGATCTAAATGTTCAACCAATGAGACAAAATCACATATTGGATGCACAAGATTGGTTAAAAACCCTAATTGGATTAGAATAAGCCTAGGGAGGGCGAAAATGACCTAAATGTTCAACCAATGACACAAAATCACATATTGGATGCACAAGATTGGTTAAAAACCCTAATTGGATTAGAATAAGCCTAGGGAGGACGAAAATGACCTAAATGTTCAACCAATGACACAAAATGACACAAAATCACATATTAGATGCACAAGATTGGTTAAAAATCTTAATTGGATTAGAATAAGCCTAGGGAGGACGAAAATGACCTAAATGTTCAACCAATGACACAAAATGACACAAAATCACATATTGGATGCACAAGATTGGTTAAAAACCTTAATTGGATTAGAATCAACCTAGGGAGGACGAAAATGACCTAAATGTTCAACCAATGACACAAAATGACACAAAATCACATATTGGATGCACAAGATTGGTTAAAAACCCTATATGGATTAGAATTAGCCTAGCAAGGCGAAAATGACCTAAATGTTCAACCAATGACACAAAATCACATATTGGATGCACAAGATTGGTTAAAAACCCTAATTGGATTAGAATAAGCCTAGGGAGGACGAAAATGACCTAAATGTTCAACCAATGACACAAAATGACACAAAATCACAGATTGGATACCCAATATTGGTTAAAAAACCCTAATTGGATTAGAATAAGCCTAGGGAGGACGAAAATGACCTAAATGTTCAACCAATGACACAAAATGACACAAAATCACATATTGGATGCACAAGATTGGTTAAAAACCCTAATTGGATTAGAATAAGCCTAGCGAGGACGAAAATGACCTAATTGGATTACCAATGACACAAAATCACTTATTATATGTTCATGATTGGTTAAAAACCCTAATTGGATTAGAATAAGCCTAGGGAGGACAAAAATGACCTAAATGTGCAACCAATGACACAAAATCACATATTGGATGCACAAGATTGGTTAAAAACCCTAATTGGATTAGAATAAGCCTAGGGAGGACGAAAATTACCTAAATGTGCAACCAATGACACAAAATCACATATTCGATGCACAAGATTGGTTAAAAACCCTAATTGGATTAGAATAAGCCTAGGGAGGACGAAAATGACCTAAATGTTCAACCAATGACACAAAATGACACAAAATCACATATTGGATGTACAAGATTGGTTAAAAACCCTAATTGGATTAGAATAAGCCTAGGGAGGACGAAAATGACCTAAATGTGCAACCAATGACACAAAATCACATATTGGATGCACAAGATTGGTTAAAAACCCTAATTGGATTAGAATAAGCCTAGCGAGGACGAAAATCACCTAATTGGATTACCGATGACAGAAAATCACTTATTATATGCACAAGATTGGTTAAAAACCCTAATTGGATTAGAATAAGCCTAGGGAGGACAAAAATGACCTAAATGTGCAACCAACGACAAAAAATCACATATTGGATGCACAAGATTGGTTAAAAACCCTAATTGGATTAGAATAAGCCTAGGGAGGACGAAAATGACCTAAATGTTCAACCAATGACACAAAATCACATATTGGATGCACAAGATTGGTTAAAAACCCTAATTGGATTAGAATAAGCCTAGGGAGGACGAAAATGACCTAAATGTTCAACCAATGACACAAAATCACATATTGGATGCACAAGATTGATTAAAAACCCTATTTGGATTAGAATAAGCCTAGGGAGGACGAAAATGACCTAAATGTTCAATCAATGACACAAAATCACATACTGGATGCACAAGATTGGTTAAAAACCCTAATTGGATTAGAATAAGCCTAGGGAGGACGAAAATGACCTAAATGTTCAACCAATGACACAAAATGACACAAAATCACATATTGGATGCACAAGATTGGTTAAAAACCCTAATTGGATTAGAATAATTCTAGGGAGGACAAAAATGACCTAAATGTTCAACCAATGACACAAAATCACATATTGGATGCACAAGATTGGTTAAAAACCCTAATTGGATTAGAATAAGCCTAGGGAGGACGAAAATGACCTAAATGTTCAACCAATGACACAAAATGACACAAAATCACATATTGGATGCACAAGATTGGTTAAAAACCCTAATTGGAATAGAATAAGCCTAGCGAGGACGAAAATGACCTAAATGTTCAACCAATGACACAAAATTACATATTGGATGCACAAGATTGGTTAAAAACCCTAATTGGATTAGAATAAGCCTATGGAGGACGAAAATGACCTAAATGTTCAACCAATTACACAAAATCACATATTGGATGCACAAGATTGGTTGAAAACCCTAATTGGATTAGAATAAGCCTAGGGAGGACGAAAATGACCTAAATGTTCAACCAATGACACAAAATGACACATAATCACATATAGGATGCACAAGATTGGTTAAAAACCGTAATTGGATTAGAATAAGCCTAGGGAGGACGAAAATGACCTAAATGTTCAACCAATGACACAAAATGACACAAAATCACATATTGGATGCACAAGATTGGTTAAAAACCCTAATTGGATTAGAATAAGCCTAGCGAGGACGAAAATGACCTAATTGGATTACCAATGACACAAAATCACTTATTATATGCACAAGATTGGTTAAAAACCCTAATTGGAATAGAATAAGCCTAGGGAGGACGAAAATGAACTAAATGTTCAACCAATGACACAAAATCACATATTGGATGCACAAGATTGGTTAAAAACCCTAATTGGATTAGAATAAGCCTAGGGAGGACAAAAATGACCTAAATGTTTAACCAATGACACAAAATCACATATTGGATGCACAAGATTGGTTAAAAACCCTAATTGGATTAGAATAAGCCTAGGGAGGACGAAAATGACCTAAATGTTCAACCAATGACACAAAATAACACAAAATCACATATTGGATGCACAAGAATGGTTAAAAACCCTAATTGGATTAGAATAAGCCAAGGGAGGACGAAAATGACCTAAATGTTCATCCAATGACACAAAATCACATATTGGATGCACAAGATTGGTTAAAAACCCAAATTGGATTAGAATAAGCCAAGGGAGGTCGAAAATGACCTAAATGTTCAACCAATGACACAAAATGACACAAAATCACGTATTGGTTGCACAAGATTGGTTAAAAACCCTAATTGGATTGGAATAAGCCTAGGGAGGACGAAAATGACCTAAATGTTCAACCAATGACACAAAATCACATATTGGATGCACAAGATTGGTTAAAAACCCTAATTGGATTAGAATAAGCCTAGGGAGGACGAAAATGACCTAAATGTTCAACCAATGACACAAAATAACACAAAATCACATATTCGATGCACAAGATTGATTAAAAACCCTAATTGGATTAGAATAAGCCTAGGGAGGACGAAAATGACGTAAATGCTCAACCAATGACACAAAATCACATATTGGATGCACAAGATTGGTTAAAAACCCTAATTGGATTAGAATAAGCCTAGGGAGGACGAAAATGACCTAAATGTTCAACCAATGACACAAAATCAAATATTGGATGCACAAGATTGGTTAAAAACCCTAATTGGATTAGAATAAGCCTAGGGAGTACGAAAATGACCTAAATGTTAAACCAATGACACAAAATCACATATTGGATGCACAAGATTGGTTAAAAACCCTAATTCGATTAGAATAAGCCTAGGGAGTACGAAAATGACCTAAATGTTCAACCAATGACACAAAATGACACAAAATCACATATTGGATG
>JBBPBQ010020321.1:15216193-15285565 GCA_037974755.1 Cicer yamashitae | reverse complement strand
AACCAATGACACAAAATCACATATTGGATGCACAAGATTGGTTAAAAACCCTAATTCGATTAGAATAAGCCTAGGGAGTACGAAAATGACCTAAATGTTCAACCAATGACACAAAATGACACAAAATCACATATTGGATGAACAAGATTGGTTCAAAACCCTAATTGGATTAGAATAAGCATAGGGAGTACGAAAATGACCTAAATGTTCAACCAATGACACAAAATCACATATTGGATGCACAAGATTGGTTAAAAACCCTAATTGGATTAGAATAAGCCTAGGGAGGACGAAAATGACCTAAATGTTCAACCAATGACACAAAATGATACAAAATCACATATTGGATGCACAAGATTGGTTAAAAACCCTAATTGGATTAGAATAAGCCTAGCGAGGACGAAAATGACCTAATTGGATTACCATTGACACAAAATCACTTATTATATGCACAAGATTGGTAAAAATCCTTAATAGGATTAGAATAAGCCTAGGGAGAACAACAATGACCTAAATGTGCAACCAATGACACAAAATTACATATTGGATGCACAAGATTGGTTAAAAACACTAATTGCATTAGAACAAGCATAGGGAGGACGAAAATGACCTAAATGTTCAACCAATGACACAAAATCACATATTGGATGCACAAGATTGGTTAAAAACCCTAATTGGATTAGAATAAGGCTAGGGAGGACGATAATGACCTAAATGTTCAACCAATGACACAAAATGATACAAAATCACATATTGGATGCACAAGATTGGTTAAAAACCCTAATTGGATTAGAATAAGCCTAGCGAGGACGAAAATGACCTAATTGGATTACCATTGACACAAAATCACTTATTATATGCACAAGATTGGTAAAAAACCCTAATAGGATTAGAATAAGCCTAGGGAGGACAAAAATGACCTAAATGTGCAACCAATGACACAAAATTACATATTGGATGCACAAGATTGGTTAAAAACCCTAATTGCATTAGAACAAGCATAGGGAGGACGAAAATGACCTAAATGTTCAACCAATGACACAAAATCACATATTGGATGCACAAGATTGGTTAAAAACCCTAATTGGATTAGAATAAGGCTAGGGAGGACGAAAGTGACCTAAATGTGCAACCAATGACACAAAATCACATAGTGGATGCACAAGATTGGTTAAAAACCCTAATTGGATTAGAATAAGCCTAGCGAGGACGAAAATCACCTAATTGGATTACCGATGACAGAAAATCACTTATTATATGCACAAGATTGGTTAAAAACCCTAATTGGATTAGAATAAGCCTAGGGAGGACATAAATGACCTAAATGTGCAACCAATGACACAAAATCACATATTGGATGCACAAGATTGGTTAAAAACCCTAATTGGATTAGAATAAGCCTAGCGAGGACGAAAATCACCTAATTGCATTACCGATGACAGAAAATCACTTATTATATGCACAAGATTGGTTAAAAACCCTAATTGGATTAGAATAAGCCTAGGGAGGACGAAAATTACCTAAATATGCAACCAATGACACAAAATCACATATTCGATGCACAAGATTGGTTAAAAACCCTAATTGGATTAGAATATGCCTAGGAGGACGAAAATGACCTAAATGTGCAACCAATGACACAAAATCACATATTGAATGCACAAGATTGGTTAAAAACCCTAAATGGATTAGAATAAGCCTAGGGAGGACGAAAATGACCTAAATGTTCAACCAATGACCCAAAATGACACAAAATCACATATTGGATGCACAAGATTGGTTAAAAACCCTAATTGGATTAGAATAAGCCTAGGGAGGACGAAAATGACCTAAATGTGCAACCAATGACACAAAATCACATATTGGATGCACAAGATTGGTTAAAAACCCTAATTGGATTACAATAAGCCTAGCGAGGATGAAAATGACCTAATTGGATTACCAATGACACAAAATGACACAAAATCACATATTGGATGCATAAGATTGGTTAAAAACCCTAATTGGATTAGAATAAGCCTAGCGAGGACAAAAATGACCTAATTGGATTACCAATGACACAAAATGACTTATTATATGCACAAGATTGGTTAAAAACCCTAATTGGATTAGAATAAGCCTAGGGAGGACGAAAATGACCTAAATGTGCAACCAATGACACAAAATCACATATTGGATGCACAAGATTGGTTAAAAACCCTAATTGGATTAGAATAAGCCTAGCGAGGACGAAAATCACCTAATTGGATTACCGATGACAGAAAATCACTTATTATATGCACAAGATTGGTTAAAAACCCTAATTGGATTAGAATAAGCCTAGGGAGGACAAAAATGACCTAAATGTGCAACCAACGACAAAAAATCACATATTGGATGCACAAGATTGGTTAAAAACCCTAATTGGATTAGAATAAGCCTAGGGAGGACGAAAATGACCTAAATGTTCAACCAATGACACAAAATCACATATTGGATGCACAAGATTGGTTAAAAACCCTAATTGGATTAGAATAAGCCTAGGGAGGACGAAAATGACCTAAATGTTCAACCAATGACACAAAATCACATATTGGATGCACAAGATTGGTTAAAAACCCTAATTGGATTAGAATAAGCCTAGGGGGGACGAAAATGACCTAAATGTTCAACCAATGACACAAAATCACATATTGGATGCACAAGATTGGTTAAAAACCCTAATTGGATTAGAATAAGCCTAGGGAGGACGAAAATGACCTAAATGTTCAACCAATGACACAAAATCACATATTGGATGCACAAGATTGGTTAAAAACCCTAATTGGATTAGAATAAGCCTAGGAAGGACGAAAATGACCTAAATGTTCAACCAATGACACAAGATGACACAAAATCACATATTGGATGCACAAGATTGGTTAAAAACCCTAATTGGATTAGAATAAGCCTAGGGAGGACGAAAATGACCTAAATGTTCAACCAATGACACAAAATGACACAAAATCACATATTGGATGGACAAGATTGGTTAAAAACCCTAATTGGATTATAATAAGCCTAGGGAGGACGAAAATGACGTAAATGTTCAACCATTGACATAAAATGACAGAAAATCACATATTGGATGCACAAGATTGGTTAGAAACCCTAATTGGATTAGAATAGGCCTAAGGAGGACGAAAATGACCTAAATGTTCAACCAATGACACAAAATCACATATTGGATGCACAAGATTGGTTAAAAACCCTAATTGGATTAGAATAAGCCTAGGGAGGACGAAAATGACCTAAATGTTCAACCAATGACACAAAATCACATATTGGATGCACAAGATTGGTTAAAACCCCAAATTGGATTAGAATAAGCCTAGGGAGGACGAAAATGACCTAAATGTTCAACCAATGACACAAAATCACATATTGGTTGCACAAGATTGGTTAAAAACCCTAATTGGATTAGAATAAGCCTAGGGAGGACGAAAATGACCTAAATGTTCAACCAATAACACAAAATGACACAAAATCACATATTGGATGCACAAGATTGGTTAAAAACCATAATTGCATTAGAATAAGCCTAGGGAGGACGAAAATGACCTAAATGTTCAACCAATGACACAAAATGACACAAAATCACATATTGGATGTACAAGATTGGTTAAAAACCCTAATTGGATTAGAATAAGCCTAGGGAGGACGAAAATGACCTAAATGTTCAACCAATGACACAAAATGACACAAAATCACATATTGGATGTACAAGATTGGTTAAAAACCCTAATTGGATTAGAATAAGCCTAGGGAGGACGAAAATAACCTCAATGTTCAACCAATGACACAAAATGACACAAAATCACATATTGGTTGCAAAAGATTGGTTAAAAACCCTAATTGGATTAGAATAAGCCTAGGGAGGACGAAAATGACCTAAATGTTCAAACAATGACACAAAATTACACAAAATCACATATTGGATGCACAAGATTGGTTAAAAACCCTAAATTGATTAGAATAAGCCTAGGGACGACGAAAATGACCTAAATGTTCAACCAATGACACAAAATGACACAAAATCACATATTGGATGCACAAGATGGGTTAAAAACCCTAATTGGATTAGAATAAACCTAGGGTGGACGAAAATGACCTAAATGTTCAACCAATGACACAAAATCACATATTGGATGCACACGATTGGTTAAAAACCCTAATTGGATTAGAATAAGCCTAGGGAGGACGAAAATGACCTAAATGTTCAACCAATGACACAAAATCACATATTGGATGCACAAGATTGGTTAAAAACCCTAATTGGATTAGAATAAGCCTAAGGAGGACGAAAATGACCTAAATGTACAACCAATGACACAAAATCACATATTGGATGCACAAGATTGGTTAAAAACCCTAATTGGATTAGAATAAGCCTAGGGAGGACGAAAATGACCTAAATGTTCAACCAATGACACAAAATCACATATTGGATGCACAAGATTGGTTAAAAACCCTCATTGGATTAGAATAAGCCTAGGGAGGACGAAAATGACCTAAATGTTCAACCAATGACACAAAATCACATATTGGATGCACAAGATTGGTTAAAAACCCTAATTGGATTAGAATAAGCCTAGGGAGGACGAAAATGACCTAAATGTTCAACCAATGACACAAAATGACACAAAATCACATATTGGATGCACTAGTGGTTAAAAACCCTAATTGGATTAGAATAAGCCTAGGGAGGACGAAAATGACCTCAATGTTCAACCAATGTCACAAAATCACATATTGGATGCACAAGATTGGTTAAAAACCCTAATTGGATTAGAATAAGCCTAGGGAGGATGAAAATGACCTAAATGTTCAACCAAGGACACAAAATCATATATTGGATGCACAAGATTGGTTAAAAACCCTTTTTGGATTAGAATAAGCCTAGGGAGGACGAAAATAACCTAAATGACACAAAATCACATATTGGATGCACAAGATTGGTTAAAAACCCTAATTAGATTAGAATAAGCCTAGGGAGGACGAAAATGACCAAAATGTTCACAAAATGACGCAAAATCACATATTGGATGCACAAGATTGGTTAAAAACCCTAATTGGATTAGAATAAGCCTAGGGAGGACGAAAATGACCTAAATGTTCAACCAATGACACAAAATGACACAAAATCACATATTGGATGCACAACATTGGTTAAAAACCCTAATTGGATTAGAATAAGCCTAGCGAGGACGAAAATGACCTAATTGGATTACCAATGACACAAAATCACTTATTATATGCACAAGATTGGATAAAAACCCTAATTGGATTAGAATAAGCCTAGGGAGGACGAAAATGACCTAAATGTTCAACCAATGACACAAAATGACACAAAATCACATATTGGATGCACAAGATTGGTTAAAAACCCTAATTGGATTAGAATAAGCCTAAAGAGGACGAAAATGACCTAAATGTTTAACCAATGACACAAAATCACATATTGGATGCACAAGATTGGTTAAAAACCCTAATTGGATTAGAATAAGCCTAGGGAGGACGAAAATGACCTAAATGTTCAACCAATGACCCAAAATGACACAAAATCACATATTGGATGCACAAGATTGGTTAAAAACCCTAATTGGATTAGAATAAGCCTAGGGAGGACGAAAATGACCTAAATGTGCAACCAATGACAAAAAATCACATATTGGATGCACAAGATTGGTTAAAAACCCTAATTGGATTAGAATAAGCATAGGGAGAACGAAAATGACCTAAATGTTCAACCAATGACACAAAATGACACAAAATCACATATTGGATGCACAAGATTGGTTAAAAACCCTAATGGGATTGGAATAAGCCTAGCGGGGACGAAAATCACCTAATTGGATTACCGATGAGAGAAAATCACTTATTATATGCACAAGATTGGTTAAAAACCCTAATTGGATTAGAATAAGCCTAGGGAGGACAAAAATGAGCTAAATGTGCAACCAATGACACAAAATCACATATTGGATGCACAAGATTGGTTAAAAACACTAATTGCATTAGAACAAGCATAAGGAGGACGAAAATGACCTAAATGTTCAACCAATGACACAAAATCACATATTGGATGCACAAGATTGGTTAAAAACCCTAATTGGATTAGAATAAGGCTAGGGAGGACGAAAATGACCTAAATGTTCAACCAATGACACAAAATCACATATTGGATGCACAAGATTGGTTAAAAACCCTAATTGGATTGGAATAAGCCTAGCGGGGACGAAAATCACCTAATTGGATTACCGATGAGACAAAATCACTTATTATATGCACACGATTGGTTAAAAACCCTAATTGGATTAGAATAAGCCTAGGGAGGACAAAAATGACCTAAATGTGCAACCAATGACACAAAATCACATATTGGATGCACAAGATTGGTTAAAAACACTAATTGCATTAGAACAAGCATAGGGAGGACGAAAATGACCTAAATGTTCAACCAATGACACAAAATCACATATTGGATGCACAAGATTGGTTAAAAACCCTAATTGGATTAGAATAAGGCTAGGGAGGACGAAAATGACCTAAATGTTCAACCAATGACACAAAATGATACAAAATCACATATTGGATGCACAAGATTGGTTAAAAACCCTAATTGGATTAGAATAAGCCTAGCGAGGACGAAAATGACCTAATTGGATTACCATTGACACAAAATCACTTATTATATGCACAAGATTGGTAAAAATCCTTAATAGGATTAGAATAAGCCTAGGGAGAACAACAATGACCTAAATGTGCAACCAATGACACAAAATTACATATTGGATGCACAAGATTGGTTAAAAACACTAATTGCATTAGAACAAGCATAGGGAGGACGAAAATGACCTAAATGTTCAACCAATGACACAAAATCACATATTGGATGCACAAGATTGGTTAAAAACCCTAATTGGATTAGAATAAGGCTAGGGAGGACGATAATGACCTAAATGTTCAACCAATGACACAAAATGATACAAAATCACATATTGGATGCACAAGATTGGTTAAAAACCCTAATTGGATTAGAATAAGCCTAGCGAGGACGAAAATGACCTAATTGGATTACCATTGACACAAAATCACTTATTATATGCACAAGATTGGTAAAAAACCCTAATAGGATTAGAATAAGCCTAGGGAGGACAAAAATGACCTAAATGTGCAACCAATGACACAAAATTACATATTGGATGCACAAGATTGGTTAAAATCACTAATTGCATTAGAACAAGCATAGGGAGGACGAAAATGACCTAAATGTTCAACCAATGACACAAAATCACATATTGGATGCACAAGATTGGTTAAAAACCCTAATTGGATTAGAATAAGGCTAGGGAGGACGAAAATAACCTAAATGTTCAACCAATGACACAAAATGATACAAAATCACATATTGAATGCACAAGATTGGTTAAAAACCCTAATTGAATTAGAATAAGTCTAGCGAGGACAAAAATGACCCAATTAGATTACCAATGACACAAAATCATTTCTTATACGCACAAGATTGGTTAAAAACCCTAATTGGATTAGAATATGCCTAGGGAGGACGAAAATGACCTAAATGTGCAACCAATGACAGAAAATCACATATTGGATGCACAAGATTGGTTAAAAACCCTAATTGCATTAGAACAAGCATAGGGAGGACGAAAATGACCTAAATGTTCAACCAATGACACAAATTCACATATTGGATGCACAAGATTGGTTAAAAACCCTAATTGGATTAGAATAAGCCTAGCGAGGACGAAAATCACCTAATTGGATTACCGATGACAGAAAATCACTTATTATATGCACAAGATTGGTTAAAAACCCTAATTGGATTAGAATAAGCCTAGGGAGGACGAAAATGACCTAAATGTTCAACCAATGACACAAAATCACATATTGGATGCACAAGATTGGTTAAAAACCCTAATTGGATTAGAATAAACCTAGGGAGGACGAAAATAACTTAAATGTTTAACCAATGACACAAAATCACATATTGGATGCACAAGATTGGTTAAAAACCCTAATTGGATTAGAATAAGCCTAGGGAGGACGAAAATGACCTAAATGTTCAACCAATGACACAAAATCACATATTGGATGCACAAGATTGGTTAACAACCCTAGTTGGATTGGAATAATCCTAGGGAGGACGAAAATGACCTAAATGTTCAACCAATGACACAAAATGACACAAAATCACATATTGGATGTACAAGATTGGTTAAAAACCCTAATTGGATTAGAATAAGCCTAGGGAGGACGAAAATGACCTAAATGTTCAACCAATGACACAAAATGACACAAAATCACATATTGGATGTACAAGATTGGTTAAAAACCCTAATTGGATTAGAATAAGCCTAGGGAGGACGAAAATAACCTCAATGTTCAACCAATGACACAAAATGACACAAAATCACATATTGGTTGCAAAAGATTGGTTAAAAACCCTAATTGGATTAGAATAAGCCTAGGGAGGACGAAAATGACCTAAATGTTCAAACAATGACACAAAATTACACAAAATCACATATTGGATGCACAAGATTGGTTAAAAACCCTAAATTGATTAGAATAAGCCTAGGGACGACGAAAATGACCTAAATGTTCAACCAATGACACAAAATGACACAAAATCACATATTGGATGCACAAGATGGGTTAAAAACCCTAATTGGATTAGAATAAACCTAGGGTGGACGAAAATGACCTAAATGTTCAACCAATGACACAAAATCACATATTGGATGCACACGATTGGTTAAAAACCCTAATTGGATTAGAATAAGCCTAGGGAGGACGAAAATGACCTAAATGTTCAACCAATGACACAAAATCACATATTGGATGCACAAGATTGGTTAAAAACCCTAATTGGATTAGAATAAGCCTAAGGAGGACGAAAATGACCTAAATGTACAACCAATGACACAAAATCACATATTGGATGCACAAGATTGGTTAAAAACCCTAATTGGATTAGAATAAGCCTAGGGAGGACGAAAATGACCTAAATGTTCAACCAATGACACAAAATCACATATTGGATGCACAAGATTGGTTAAAAACCCTAATTTGATTAGAATAAGCCTAGGGAGGACGAAAATGACCTAAATGTTCAACCAATGACACAAAATGACACAAAATCACATATTGAATGCACAAGATTGGTTAAAAACCCTAATTGGATTAGAATAAGCCTAGGGAGAACGAAAATGAACTAAATGTTCAACCAATGACACAAAATCACATATTGGATGCACAAGATTGGTTAAAAACCCTAATTGGATTAGAATAAGCCTAGGGAGGACGAAAATGACCTAAATGTTCAACCAATGACACAAAATCACATATTGGATGCACAAGATTGGTTAAAAACCCTAATTGGAATAGAATAACCCTAGGGAGGACGAAAATGACCTAAATGTTCAACCAATGACACAAAATGACACAAAATCACATATTGGATGCACAAGATTGGTTAAAAACCCTAATTGGATTAGAATAAGCCTAGGGAGGACGAAAATGACCTAAAAGTTCAACCAATGACACAAAATGACACAAAATCCCATATTGGATGCACAAGATTGCTTAAAAACCCTAATTGGATTAGAATAAGCCTAGGGAGGACGAAAATGACCTAAATGTTCAACCAATGACACAAAATCACATATTGGATGCACAAGATTGGTTAAAAACCCTAATTGGATTAGAATAAGCCTAGGGAGGACGAAAATGACCTAAATGTTCAACCAATGACACAAAATCACATATTGGATGCACAAGATTGATTAAAAACCCTATTTGGATTAGAATAAGCCTAGGGAGGACGAAAATGACCTAAATGTTCAATCAATGACACAAAATCACATACTGGATGCACAAGATTGGTTAAAAACCCTAATTGGATTAGAATAAGCCTAGGGAGGACGAAAATGACCTAAATGTTCAACCAATGACACAAAATGACACAAAATCACATATTGGATGCACAAGATTGGTTAAAAACCCTAATTGGATTAGAATAAGCCGAGGGAGGACGAAAATGACCCAAATGTTCAACCAATGACACAAAATGACACAAAATCACATATTGGATGCACAAGATTGGTTAAAAACCCTAATTGGATTAGAATAAGCCTAGGGAGGACGAAAATGACCTAAATGTTCAACCAATGACACAAAATGACACAAAATCACATATTGGATGCACAAGATTGGTTAAAAACCCTAATTGGATTAGAATAAGCCTAGCGAGGACGAAAATGACCTAATTGGATTACCAATGACACAAAATCACTTATTATATGTTCATGATTGGTTAAAAACCCTAATTGGATTAGAATAAGCCTAGGGAGGACAAAAATGACCTAAATGTGCAACCAATGACACAAAATCACATATTGGATGCACAAGATTGGTTAAAAACCCTAATTGGATTAGAATAAGCATAGGGAGGACGAAAATGACCTAAATGTTCAACCAATGACACAAAATGACACAAAATCACATATTGGATGCACAAGATTGGTTAAAAACCCTAATTGGATTAGAATAACCATAGGGAGGACGAAAATGACCTAAATGTTCAACCAATGACACAAAATCACATATTGGATGCACAAGATTGGTTAAAAACCCTAATTGGATTAGAATAAGCCTAGGGAGGACGAAAATGACCTAAATGTTCAACCAATGACACAAAATCACATATTGGATGCACAAGATTGGTTAAAAACACTAATTGGATTAGAATAAGCCTAGGGACGACGAAAATGACCTAAATGTTCAACCATGGACACAAAATGACACAAAATCACATATTGGATGCACAAGATTGGTTAAGACCCTAATTGGATTAGAATAAGCCTAGGGAGGACGAAAATGACCTAAATGTTCAACCAATGACACAAAATCACATATTGGATGCACAAGATTGGTTAAAAACCCTAATTGGATTAGAATAAGCCTAGGGAGGACGAAAATGACCTAAATGTGCAACCAATGACACAAAATGACACAAAATCACATATTGGATGCACAAGATTGGTTAAAAACCCTAATTGGATTAGAATAAGCCTAGCGAGGACGAAAATGACCTAATTGGGTTACCAATGAAATAAAATCACTTATTATATGCACAAGATTGGTTAAAAACCCTAATTGGATTAGAATAAGCCTAGGGAGGACGAAAATGACCTAAATGTGCAACCAATGACACAAAATCACATATTGGATGCACAAGATTGGTTAAAAACCCTAATTGGATTAGAATAAGCCTAGGGAGGACGAAAATGACCTAAATGTTCAACCAATGACACAAAATCACATATTGGATGTAGAAGATTGGTTTAAAACCCTAATTGGATTAGAATAAGCCTTGGGAGGACGAAAATGACCTAAATGTTCAACCAATGACACAAAATGACACAAAATCACATATTGGATGCACAAGATTGGTTAAAAACCCTAATTGGATTAGAATAAGCCTAGCGAGGACGAAAATGACCTAATTGGATTACCAATAACACAAAATCACTTATTATATGCACAAGATTGGTTAAAAACCCTAATTGGATTAGAATAAGCCTAGGGAGAATGAATATGACCTAAATGTGCAACCAAAGACACAAAATCACATATTGGATGCACAAGATTGGTTAAAAACCGTAATTGGATTAGAATAAGCCTAGGGAGGACGAAAATGACCTAAATGTTCAACCAATGACACAAAATGACACAAAATCACATATTAGATGCACAAGATTGGTTAAAAACCCTAATTGGATAAGAATAAGCCTAGGGAGGACGAAAATGACCTAAATGTTCAACCAATGACACAAAATCACATATTGGATGCACAAGATTGGTTAAAAACCCTAATTGGATTAGAATAAGCCTAGGGAGGACGAAAATGACCTAAATGTTCAACCAATGATACAAAATGACACAAAATCACATATTGGATGCACAAGGCTGGTTAAAAACCCTAATTGGATTAGAATAAGCCTAGGGAGGACGAAAATGACCTAAATGTTCAACCAATGACACAAAATGACACAAAATCACATATTGGATGCACAAGATTGGTTAAAAACCCTAATTGGATTAGAATAGGCCTAGGGAGGACGATAATGACCTAAATGTTATACCAATGACATAAAATGACACAAAATCACATATTGGATGCACAAGATTGGTTAAAAACCCTAATTGGATTAGAATAAGCCTAGGGAGGACGAAAATGACCTAAATGTTCAACCAATGACACAAAATGACACAAAATCACATATTGGATGCACAACATTGGTTAAAAACCCTAATTGGATTAGAATAAGCCTAGCGAGGACGAAAATGACCTAATTGGATTACCAATGACACAAAATCACTTATTATATGCACAAGATTGGATAAAAACCCTAATTGGATTAGAATAAGCCTAGGGAGGACGAAAATGACCTAAATGTTCAACCAATGACACAAAATGACACAAAATCACATATTGGATGCACAAGATTGGTTAAAAACCCTAATTGGATTAGAATAAGCCTAAAGAGGACGAAAATGACCTAAATGTTTAACCAATGACACAAAATCACATATTGGATGCACAAGATTGGTTAAAAACCCTAATTGGATTAGAATAAGCCTAGGGAGGACGAAAATGACCTAAATGTTCAACCAATGACCCAAAATGACACAAAATCACATATTGGATGCACAAGATTGGTTAAAAACCCTAATTGGATTAGAATAAGCCTAGAGAGGACGAAAATGACCTAAATGTGCTACCAATGACACAAAATCACATATTGGATGCACAAGATTGGTTAAAAACCCTAATTGGATTGGAATAAGCCTAGCGAGGACGAAAATCACCTAATTGGATTACCGATGACAGAAAATCACTTATTATATGCACAAGATTGGTTAAAAACCCTAATTGGATTAAAATAAGCCTAGGGAGGACAAAAATGACCTAAATGTGCAACCAATGACACAAAATCACATATTGGATGCACAAGATTGGTTAAAAACCCTAATTGCATTAGAACAAGCATAGGGAGGACGAAAATGACCTAAATGTTCAACCAATGACACAAAATCACATATTGGATGCACATGATTGGTTAAAAACCCTAATTGGATTAGAATAAGGCTATGGAGGACGAAAATGACCTAAATGTGCAACCAATGATACAAATTCACATATTGGATGCACAAGATTGGTTAAAAACCCTAATTGGATTAGAATAAGCCTAGCGAGGACGAAAATCACCTAATTGGATTACCGATGACAGAAAATCACTTATTATATGCACAAGATTGGTTAAAAACCCTAATTGGATTAGAATAAGCCTAGGGAGGACATAAATGACCTAAATGTGCAACCAATGACACAAAATCACATATTGGATGCACAAGATTGGTTAAAAACCCTAATTGGATTAGAATAAGCCTAGCGAGGACGAAAATCACCTAATTGCATTACCGATGACAGAAAATCACTTATTATATGCACAAGATTGGTTAAAAACCCTAATTGGATTAGAATAAGCCTAGGGAGGACATAAATGACCTAAATGTGCAACCAATGACACAAAATCACATATTGGATGCACAAGATTGGTTAAAAACCCTAATTGGATTAGAATAAGCCAAAGGAGGACGAAAATGACCTAAATGTTCAACCAATGACACAAAATGACACAAAATCACATATTGGATGCACAAGATTGGTTAAAAACCCTAATTGGATTAGAATAAGCCTAGCGAGGACAAAAATGACCTAATTGGATTACCTATGACACAAAATCACTTATTATATGTTCAAGATTGGTTAAAAACCCTAATTGGATTAGAATAAGCCTAGGGAGGACAAAAATGACCTAAATGTGCAACCAATGACACAAAATCACATATTGGATGCACAAGATTGGTTAAAAACCCTAATTGGATTAGAATAAGCCTAGGGAGGACGAAAATTACCTAAATGTGAAACCAATGACACAAAATCACATATTCGATGCAGAAGATTGGTTAAAAACCCTAATTGGATTAGAATAAGCCTAGGGAGTACGAAAATGACTTAAATGTTCAACCAATGAGATAAAATCACATATTGGATGCACAAGATTGGTTAAAAACCCTAATTGGATTAGAATAAGGTTTGGGAGGACGAAAGTGACCTAAATGTGCAACCAATGACACAAATTCACATATTGGATGCACAAGATTGGTTAAAAACCCTAATTGGATTAGAATAAGCCTAGCGAGGACGAAAATCACCTAATTGGATTACCGATGAGAGAAAATCACTTATTATATGCACAAGATTGGTTAAAAACCCTAATTGGATTAGGATAAGCCTAGGAAGAAAAAATATGACCTAAATGTGCAACCAATGACACAAAATCACATATTGGATGCACAAGATTGGTTAAAAACCCTAATTGGATTAGAATAAGCCTAGGGAGGACGAAAATGACCTAAATGTTCAACCAATGAGACAAAATCACATATTGGATGCACAAGATTGGTTAAAAATCCTAATTGGATTAGAATAAGCCTAGGGAGGACGAAAATTACCTAAATGTGCAACCAATGACACAAAATCACATATTCGATGCACAAGATTGGTTAAAAACCCTAATTGGATTAGAATAAGCCTAGTGAGTACGAAAATGACTTAAATGTTCAACCAATGACACAAAATGACACAAAATCACATATTGGATGCACAAGATTCGTTAAAAACCCTAATTGGATTAGAATAAGCCTAGCGAGGAGGAAAATGACATAATTGGATTACCAATGACACAAAATCACCTATTATGTGCACAAGATTGGTTAAAAATCCTAATTGGATTAGAATAAGCCTAGGGAGGACGAAAATGACCTAAATGTGCAACCAACGACACAAAATCACATATTGGATGCAAAAGATTGGTTAAAAACCCTAATTGGATAAGAAAAAGCCTAGGGAGGGCGAAAATGACTTAAATGTGCAACCAATGACACAAAATCACATATTGGATGCACAAGATTTGTTAAAAACCCTAATTGGATTAGAATAAGCCTAGGCAGGACGAAAATGACCTAAATGTTCAACCAATGACCCAAAATGACACAAAATCACATATTGGATGCACAAGATTGGTTAAAAACCCTAATTGGATTAGAATAAGCCTAGAGAGGACGAAAATGACCTAAATGTCCTACCAATGACACAAAATCACATATTGGAGGCACAAGATTGGTTAAAAACCCTAATTGGATTGGAATAAGCCTAGCGAGGACGAAAATCACCTAATTGGATTACCGAGGACAGAAAATCACTTATTATATGCACCAGATTGGTTAAAAACCCTAATTGGATTAGAATAAGCCTAGGGAGGACAAAAATGACCTAAATGTGCAACCAATGACACAAAATCACATTTTAGATGCACAAGATTGGTTAAAAACCCTAATTGGATTAGAATAAGCCTACGGAGGACGAAAATGACCTAAATTTTCAACCAATGACCCAAAATGACACAAAATCACATATTGGATGCACAAGATTGGTTAAAAACCCTAATTGGATAAGAATAAGCCTAGGGAGGACGAAAATGACCTAAATGTGCAACCAATGACACAAAATCACATATTGGATGCACAAGATTGGTTAAAAACCCTAATTGGATAAGAATAAGCCTAGGGAGGACGAAAATGACCTAAATGTGCAACCAATGACACAAAATCACATATTGGATGCACAAGATTGGTTAAAAACCCAAATTGGATTAGAATAAGCCTAGGGAGGACGAAAATGACCAAAATGTTCAACCAATGACACAAAATGACACAAAATCACATATGGGATGCACAAGATTGTTTAAAAACCCAAATTGGATTAGAATCAGTTTAGGGAGGACGAAAATGACCTAAATGTTCAACCAATGACACAAAATTACACAAAATCACATATTGGATGCACAAGATTGGTTAAAAACCTTAATTGGATTAGAATAAGCCTAGGGAGGACGAAAATGACCTAAATGTTCAACCAATGACACAAAATCACATATTGGATGCACAAGATTGGATAAAAACCCTAATTAAATTAGAATAAGCCTAGGGAGGACGAAAATGACCTAAATGTTCAACCAATGACACAAAATCACATATTGGATGCACAAGATTGGTTAAAAACCCTAATTGGATTAGAATAAGCCTAGGGAGGACGAAAATGACCTAAATGTTCAACCAATGACACAAAATGACAGAAAATCACATATTGGATGCACAAGATTGGTTAAAAACCCTAATTGGATTAGAATAAGCCTATGGAGGACGAAAATGATCTATATGTTCAACCAACGACACAAAATGAAACAAAATCACATATTGGATGCACAAGATTGGTTTAAAACCCTAATTGGATTAGAATAAGCCTAGGGAGGACGAAAATGACCTAAGTGTTCAACCAATGACACAAAATCACATATTGGATGCACAAGATTGGTTAAAAACCCTAATTGGATTAGAATAAGCCTAGGGAGGACGAAAATGACCTAAATGTTCAACCAATGACACAAAATCACATATTGGATGCACAAGATTGGTTAAAAACCCTAATTGGATTAGAATAAGCCTAGGGAGGACGAAAATTACCTAAATGTGCAACCAATGACACAAAATTACATATTGGATGCACAAGATTGGTTAAAAACCCTAATTGGATTAGAATAAGCCTAGGGAGGACGAAAATGACCTAAATGTGCAACCAATGACACAAAATCACATATTGGATGCACAAGATTGGTTAAAAACCCTAATTGGATTAGAATAAGCCTAGGGAGGACGAAAATAACCTAAATTTTCAACCAATGACACAAAATGACACAAAATCACATATTGGATGCACAAGATTGGTTAAAAACCCTAATTGGATTAGAATAAGCCTAGCGAGGACGAAAATGACCTAATTGGATTACCAATGACACAAAATCACTTATTATATGTTCAAGATTGGTTAAAAACCCTAATTGGATTAGAATAAGCCTAGGGAGGACGAAAATGACCTAAATGTGCAACCAATGACACAAAATCACATATTGGATGCACAAGATAGGTTAAAAACCCTAATTGGATTAGAATAAGCCTAGGGAGGACGAAAATGACCTAAATGTTCAACCAATGACCCAAAATGACACAAAATCACATATTGGATGCACAAGATTGGTTAAAAACCTTAATTGGATTTGAATAAGGCTAGGGAGGATGAAAATGACCTAAATGTGCAACCAATGACACAAATTCACATATTGGATGCACAAGATTGGTTAAAAACCCTAATTGGATTAGAATAAGCCTAGGGAGGACGAAAATGACCTAAATGTTCAACCAATGACACAAAATCACATATTGGATGCACAAGATTGGTTTAAAACCCTAATTGGATTAGAATAAGGCTAGGGAGGACGAAAATGACCTAAATGTGCAACCAATGACACAAAATCACATATTGGATGCACAAGTTTGGTTAAAAACCCTATTTGCATTAGAACAAGCATAGGGAGGACGAAAATGACCTACTTGGATTATCGATGACAGAAAATCACTTAGTATATGCACAAGATTGGTTAAAAACCCTAATTGGATTAGAATAAGCCTAGGAAGGACAAAAATGACCTAAATGTGCAACCAATGACACAAAATCACATATTGGATGCACAAGATTGGTTAAAAACCCTAATTGGATTAGAATAAGCCTAGGGAGGACGAAAATGACCTAAATGTTCAACCAATGACATAAAATCACATATTGGATGCACAAGATTGGTTAAAAACCCTAATTGGATTAGATTAAGCCTAGGGAGGACGAAAATGACCTAAATGTTCAACCAATGACACAAAATGACACAAAATCACATATTGGATGCACAAGATTGGTTAAAAACCCTAATTGGATTAGAATAAGCCGAGGGAGGACGAAAATGACCTAAATGTTCAACCAATGACACAAAATCACATATTGGATGCACAAGATTGGTTAAAAACCCTAATTGGATTAGAATAAGCCTAGAGAGGACGAAAATGACCTAAATGTTCAACCAATGACACAAAATCACATATTGGATGCACAAGATTGGTTAAAAACCCTAATTGGATTAGAATATTCCTAGGGAGGACGAAAATGACCTAAATGTTCAACCAATGACAGAAAATCACATATTGGATGCACAAGATTGGTTAAAAACCCTAATTGGATAAGAATAAGCCTAGGGAGGACGAAAATGACCTAAATGTTCAACCAATGACACAAAATCACATATTGGATGCACAAGATTGGTTAAAAACCCTAATTGGATTAGAATAAGCCTAGGGAGGACGAAAATGACCTAAATGTTCAACCAATGACACAAAATCACATATTGGATGCACAAGATTGGTTAAAAACCCTCATTGGATTAGAATAAGCCTAGGGAGGACGAAAATGACCTAAATGTTCAACCAATGACACAAAATCACATATTGGATGCACAAGATTGGTTAAAAACCCTAATTGGATTAGAATAAGCCTAGGGAGGACGAAAATGACCTAAATGTTCAACCAATGACACAAAATGACACAAAATCACATATTGGATGTACAAGATTGGTTAAAAACCCTAATTGGATTAGAATAAGCCTAGGGAGGACGAAAATGACCTAAATGTGCAACCAATGACACAAAATCACATATTGGATGCACAAGATTGGTTAAAAACCCTAATTGGATTAGAATAAGCCTAGGGAGTACGAAAATGACGTAAATGTTAAACCAATGACACAAATTGACACAAAATCACATATTGGATGCATAAGATTGGTCAAAAACCCTAATTGGATTAGAATAAGCCTAGCGAGGACGAAAATGACCTAAATATTCAACCAATGACACAAAATGACACAAAATCACATATTGGATGCATAAGATTGGGTAAAAACCCCAATTGGATTAGAATAAGCCTAACGAGGACGAAAATGACATAATTGGATTACCAATGACACAAAATCAGTTATTATATGCACAAGATTGGTTAAAAACCCTAATTGGATTAGAATAAGCCTAGGGAGGACGAAAATGACCTAAATGTGCAACCAATGACACAAAATCACATATTGGATGCACAAGATTGGTTAAAAACCCTAATTGGATAAGAATAAGCCTAGGGAGGACGAAAATGACCTAAATGTGCAACCAATGACACAAATTCACATATTGGATGCACAAGATTGGTTAAAAACCCTTATTGGATTAGATTAAGCCTAGCGAGGACGAAAATCACCTAATTGGATTATCGATGACAGAAAATCACTTGTTATATGCACAAGATTGGTTAAAAACCCTAATTGGATTAGAATAAGCCTAGGAAGGACAAAAATGACCTAAATGTGCAACCAATGACACAAAATCACATATTGGATGCACAAGATTAGTTAAAAACCCTAATTGGATTAGAATAAGCCTAGGGAGGACGAAAATGACCTAAATGTTCAACCAATGACACAAAATCACATATTGGATGCATAAGATTGGTTAAAAACCCTAATTGGATTAGAATAAGCCTAGGGAGGACGAAAATTACCTAAATGTGCAACCAATGACACAAAATTACATATTCGATGCACAAGATTGGTTAAAAACCGTAATTGGATTAGAATAAGCCTAGGGATTACGAAAATGACTTAAATGTTCAACCAATGACACGAAATGACACAAAATCACATATTGGATGCACAAGATTCGTTAAAAACCCTAATTGGATTAGAATAAGCCTAGCGAGGACGAAAATGACATAATTGGATTACCAATGACACAAAATCACTTATTATATGCACAAGATTGGTTAAAAATCCTAATTGGATTAGAATAAGCCTAGGGAGGACGAAAATGACCTAAATGTGCAACCAATGACACAAATTCACATATTGGATGCACAAGATTGGTTAAAAACCCTAATTAGATTAGAATAAGCCTAGGGAGGACGAAAATGACCTAAATGTTCAACCAATGAGATAAAATCACATATTGGATGCACAAGATTGGTTAAAAACCCTAATTGGATTAGAATAAGCCTAGGGAGGACGAAAATTACCTAAATGTGCAACCAATGACACAAATTCACATATTGGATGCACAAGATTGGTTAAAAACCCTAATTGGATTAGAATAAGCCTAGCGAGGACGAGAATCACCTAATTGGATTACCGATGACAGAAAATCACTTATTATATGCACAAGATTGGTTAAAAACCCTAATTGGATTAGAATAAGCCTAGGAAGGACAAATATGACCTAAATGTGCAACCAATGACACAAAATCACATATTGGATGCACAAGATTGGTTAAAAACCCTAATTGGATAAGAATAAGCCTAGGGAGGACGAAAATGACCTAAATGTTCAACCAATGACACAAAATCACATATTGGATGCACAAGATTGGTTAAAAACCCTAATTGGATTAGAATAAGCCTAGGGAGGACGAAAATTACCTAAATGTGCAACCAATGACACAAAATCACATATTGGATGCACAAGATTGGTTAAAAACCCTAATTGGATTAGAATAAGCCTAAGGAGGACGAAAATGACCTAAATGTGCAACCAATGACACAAAATCACATATTGGATGCACAAGATTGGTTAAAAACCCTAATTGGATTAGAATAAGCCTAGGGAGGACGAAAATGACCTAAATGTTCAACCAATGACAAAAAATCACATATTGGATGCACAAGATTGGTTAAAAACCCTAATTGGATTAGAATAAGCCTAGGGAGGACGAAAATGACCTAAATGTTCAACCAATGACACAAAATCACATATTGGATGCACAAGATTGGTTTAAAACCCTAATTGGATTAGAATAAGCCAAGGGGAAAATGACCTAAATGTTCAACCAATGACACAAAATGACCCAAAATCACATATTGGATGCACAAGATTGGTTAAAAACCCTAATTGGATTAGAATAAGCCTAGGGAGGACGAAAATGACCTAAATGTTCAACCAATGGCACAAAATGACACAAAATCACATATTGGATGCACAAGATTGGTTAAAAACCCTAATTGGATTAGAATAGGCCTAGCGAGGACGAAAATGATCTAAATGTTCAACCAATGACACAAAATGACACAAAATTACATATTGGATGCACAAGATTGGTTAAAAACCCTAATTGGATTAGAATAAGCCTAGGGAGGACGAAAATGACCTAAATGTTCAACCAATGACACATAATCACATATTGGATGCACAAGATTGGTTAAAAACCCTAATTGGATTAGAATAAGCCTAGGGAGGACGAAAATGACCTAAATGTTCAACCAATGACACAAAATCACATATTGGATGCACAAGATTGGTTTAAAACCCTAATTGGATTAGAATAAGCCTAGGGAGGACGAAAATGACCTAAATGTTCAATCGATGACACAAAATGACTCAAAATCACATACTGGATGCATAAGATTGGTTAAAAACCCTAATTGGATTATAATAATCCTAAGGAGGACGAAAATGACCTAAATGTTCAACCAATGACACAAAATGATAGAAAATCACATATTGGATGCCCAAGATTGGTTAAAAACCCTAATTGGATTAGAATAAGCCTACGGAGGACGAAAATGACCTAAATGTTCAACAAATGACACAAAATCACATATTGGATGCACAAGATTGGTTAAAAACCCTAATTGGATTAGAATAAGCCTAGGGAGGACGAAAATGACCTAAATGTTCAACTAATGACACAAAATCACATATTGGAAGCACAAGATTGGTTAAAAACCCTAATTGGATTAGAATAAGCCTAGGGAGGACGAAAATGACCTAAATGTTCAACCAATGACACAAAATGACACAAAATCACATATTGGATGCACAAGATTGGTTAAAAACCCTAACTGGATTAGAATAAGCATAGGGAGGACGAAAAAGACCTAAATGTTCAATCAATGACACAAAATCACATATTGGATGCACAAGATTGGTTAAAAACCCTAATTGGATTAGAATAAGCCTAGGGAGGACGAAAATGACCTAAATGTTCAACCAATGACACAAAATGACACAAAATCACATATTGGATGCACAAGATTGGTTAAAAACCCTAATTGGATTAGAATAAGCCTAGGAAGGACGAAAATGACCTAAATGTTTAACCAATGACACAAAATGACACAAAATCACATATTGGATACCCAAGATTGGTTAAAAACCCTAATTGGATTAGAATAAGCCTAGGGAGGACGAAAATGACCTAAATGTTCAACCAATGACACAAAATGACACAAAATCACATATTGGATGTACAAGATTGGTTAAAAACCCTAATTGGATTAGAATAAGCCTAGGGAGGACGAAAATGACCTAAATGTTCAACCAATGACACAAAATGACACAAAATCACATATTGGATGCCCAAGATTGGTTAAAAACCCTAATCGGATTAGAATAAGCCTAGGGAGGACGAAAATGACCTAAATGTTCAACTAATGACACAAAATCACATATTGGATGCACAAGATTGGTTAAAAACCCTAATTGGATTAGAATAAGCCTAGGGAGGACGAAAATGACCTAAATGTTCAACCAATGACCCAAAATGACACAAAATCACATATTGGATGCACAAGATTGGTTAAAAACCTTAATTGGATTTGAATAAGGCTAGGGAGGACGAAAATGACCTAAATGTGCAACCAATGACACAAATTCACATATTGGATGCGCAAGATTGGTTAAAAACCCTAATTGGATTAGAATAAGCCTAGGGAGGACGAAAATGACCTAAATGTTCAACCAATGACACAAAATCACATATTGGATGCACAAGATTGGTTTAAAACCCTAATTGGATTAGAATAAGGCTAGGGAGGACGAAAATGACCTAAATGTGCAACGAATGACACAAAATCACATATTGGATGCACAAGTTTGGTTAAAAACCCTATTTGCATTAGAACAAGCATAGGGAGGACGAAAATGACCTAATTGGATTACCGATGACAGAAAATCACTTATTATATGCACAAGATTGGTTAAAAACCCTAATTGGATTAGAATAAGCCTAGGAAGGACAAATATGACCTAAATGTGCAACCAATGACACAAAATCACATATTGGATGCACAAGATTGGTTAAAAACCCTAATTGGATTAGAATAAGCCTAGGGAGGACGAAAATGACCTAAATGTGCAACCAATGACACAAAATCACATATTGGATGCACAAGATTGGTTAAAAACCCTAATTGGATTAGAATTAGCCTAGGGAGGACGAAAATGACCTAAATGTGCCACCAATGACACAAAATCACATATTGGATGCACAAGATTGGTTAAAAACCCTAATTGGATTAGAATAAGCCTAGGGAGGACGAAAATGACCTAAATGTGCAACCAATGACACAAAATCACATATTGGATGCACAAGATTGGTTAAATACCCTAATTGGATTAGAATAAGCCTAGGGAGGACAAAAATGACCTAAATGTGCAACCAATGACACAAAATCACATATTGGATGCACAAGATTGGTTAAAAACCCTAATTGGATTAGAATAAGCCTAGGGAGGACGAAAATGACCTAAATGTTCAACCAATGACACAAAATGACACAAAATCACATATTGGATGCACAAGATTGGTTAAAAACCCTAATTGGATTAGAATAAGCCTAGGGAGGACCAAAATTACCTAAACGTTCAACCAATGACACAAAATGACACAAAATCACATATTTGATGCACAAGATTGGTTAAAAACCCTAATTGGATTAGAATAAGCCTAGGGAGGACGAAAATGACCTAAATGTTCAACCAATGACACAAAATGACATATTGGATGCACAAGATTGGTTAAAAACCCTAATTGGATTAGAATAAGCCTAGGGAGGACAAAAATGACCTAAATGTGCAACCAATGACACAAAATCACATATTGGATGCACAAGATTGGTTAAAAACCCTAATTGGATTAGAATAAGCCTAGGGAGGACGAAAATGACCTAAATGTTCAACCAATGACACAAAATCGCATATGGGATGCACAACATTGGATTAAAATCCTAATTGGATTAGAATAAGCCTGGGGACGACGAAAATGAACTTATTGGATTACCAATGACAGAAAATCACTTATTTTATGCACAAGATTGGTTAAAAACCCTAATTGGATTAGAATAAGCCTAGGGAGGACAAAAATGACCTAAATGTGCAACCAATGACACAAAATCACATATTGGATGCACAAGATTGGTTAAAAACCCTAATTGGATTAGAATAAGCCTAGCGAGGACGAAAATGACCTAATTGGATTACCAATGACACAAAATGACACAAAATCACATATTGGATGCATAAGATTGGTTAAAAACCCTAATTGGATTAGAATAAGCCTAGAGAGGACGAAAATGACCTAATTGGATTTCCAATGACACAAAATGACTTATTATATGCACAAGATTGGTTAAAAACCCTAATTGGATTAGAATACGCCTAGGGAGTACGAAAATGACCTAAAGGTGCAACCAATGACAAAAAATCACATATTGGATGCCCAAGATTGGTTAAAAACCCTAATTGGATTAGAACAAGCCTAGGGAGGACGAAAATGACCAAAATATTCAACTAATGACACAAAATGATACAAAATCACATATTGGATGCACAAGATTGGTTCAAAACCCTAATTGGAATAGAATAAGCCTAGGGAGGACAAAAATGACCTAAATGTGCAACCAATGACACAAAATCACATATTGGATGCACAAGATTGGTTAAAAACCCTAATTGGATTAGAATAAGCCTAGGGAGGACGAAAATGACCTAAATGTTCAACCAATGACACAAAATGACACAAAATCACATTTGGATGCACAAGATTGGTTAAAAACCCTAATTGTATTAGAATAAGCCTAGGGAGGACGAAAATGATCTAAATGTTCAACCAATGACACAAAATCACATATTGGATGCACAAGATTGGTTAAAAACCGTAATTGGATTAGAATAAGCCTAGGGAGGACGAAAATGACCTAAATGTTAGACCAATGACACAAAATCACATATTGGATGCACAAGATTGGTTAAAAACCCTAATTGGATTAGAATAAGCCTAGGGAGGACGAAAATGACCTAAATGTTCAACGAATGACACAAAATCACATATTGGATGCACAAGATTGGTTAAAAACCCTAATTGGATTAGAATAAGCCTAGGGAGGACGAAAATTACCTAAATGTGCAACCAATGACACAAAATCACATATTCGATGCACAAGATTGGTTAAAAACCCTAATTGGATTAGAATAAGCCTAGTGAGTACGAAAATGACTTAAATGTTCAACCAATGACACAAAATGACACAAAATCACATATTGGATGCACAAGATTCGTTAAAAACCCTAATTGGATTAGAATAAGCCTAGCGAGGACGAAAATGACATAATTGGATTACCAATGACACAAAATCACCTATTATGTGCACAAGATTGGTTAAAAATCCTAATTGGATTAGAATAAGCCTAGGGAGGACGAAAATGACCTAAATGTGCAACCAATGACACAAAATCACATGTTGGATGCAAAAGATTGGTTAAAAACCCTAATTGGATAAGAAAAAGCCTAGGGAGGGCGAAAATGACTTAAATGTTCAACCAATGACACAAAATCACATATTGGATGCACAAGATTGGTTAAAAACCCTAATTGGATTATAATAAGCCTATGGAGGACGAAAATGACCTAAACATTCAACCAATGACACAAAATGACACAAAATCACATATTGGATGCACAAGATCGGTTAAAAACCCTAATTGGATTAGAATAAGTCTAGCGAGGACAAAAATGACCCAATTAGATTACCAATGACACAAAATCACTTATTATATGCACAAGATTAGTTAAAAACCCTAATTGGATTAGAATAAGCCTAGGGAGGACGAAAATGACCTAAATGTGCAACCAATGACAGAAAATCACATATTGGATGCACAAGATTGGTTAAAAACCCTAATTGGATTGGAATAAGCCAAGCGGGGACGAAAATCACCTAATTGGATTACCGATGACAGAAAATCACTTATTATATGCACAAGATTGGTTAAAAACCCTAATTGCATTAGAATAAGCCTAGGGAGGACGAAAATGTCATAAATGTTCAACCATTGACACAAAATCACATATTGGATGCACAAGATTGGTTAAAAACCCTAATTGGATTAGAATAAGGCTAGGGAGGACGAAAATAACCTAAATGTTCAACCAATGACACAAAATGATACAAAATCACATATTGAATGCACAAGATTGGTTAAAAACCCTAATTGGATTAGAATAAGTCTAGCGAGGACAAAAATGTCCCAATTAGATTACCAATGACACAAAATCATTTATTATATGCACAAGATTGGTTAAAAACCCTAATTGGATTAGAATAAGCCTAGGGAGGACGAAAATGACCTAAATGTGCAACCAATGACAGAAAATCACATATTGGATGCACAAGATTGGTTAAAAACCCTAATTGCATTAGAACAAGCATAGGGAGGACGAAAATGACCTAAATGTTCAACCAATGACACAAAATCACATATTGGATGCACAAGATTGGTTAAAAACCCTAATTGGATTAGAATAAGGCTAGGGAGGACGAAAGTGACCTAAATGTGCAACCAATGACACAAAATCACATAGTGGATGCACAAGATTGGTTAAAAACCCTAATTGGATTAGAATAAGCCTAGCGAGGACGAAAATCACCTAATTGGATTACCGATGACAGAAAATCACATATTATATGCACAAGATTGGTTAAAAACCCTAATTGGATTAGAATAAGCCTAGGAAGAAAAAATATGACCTAAATGTGCAACCAATGACACAAAATCACATATTGGATGCACAAGATTGGTTAAAAACCCTAATTGGATTAGAATAAGCCTAGGGAGGACGAAAATGACCTATATGTTCAACCAATGACACAAAATCACATATTGGATGCACAAGATTGGTTAAAAACCCTAATTGGATTAGAATAAGCCTAGGGAGGACGAAAATTACCTAAATGTGCAACCAATGACAAAAAATCACATATTCGATGCACAAGATTGGTTAAAAACCCTAATTGGATTAGAATAAGCCTAGCGAGGACGAAAATCACCTAATTGGATTACCGATGACAGAAAATCACTTATTATATGCACAAGATTGGTTAAAAACCCTAATTGGATTAGAATAAGCCTAGGGAGGACATAAATGACCTAAATGTGCAACCAATGACACAAAATCACATATTGGATGCACAAGATTGGTTAAAAACCCTAATTGGATTAGAATAAGCCAAAGGAGGACGAAAATGACCTAAATGTTCAACCAATGACACAAAATGACACAAAATCACATATTGGATGCACAAGATTGGTTAAAAACCCTAATTGGATTAGAATAAGCCTAGGGAGGACGAAAATGACATAAATGTTCAACCAATGACACAAAATCACATATTGGATGCACAAGATTGGTTAAAAACCGTAATTGTATTAGAAAAAGCCTAGGGAGGACGAAAATGACCTAAATGTTCAACCAATGACACAAAATGACACAAAATCACATATTGGATGCACAAGATTGGTTAAAAACCCTAATTGGATTAGAATAAGCCTAGGGAGGACGAAAATGACCTAAATGTTCAACCAATGACCCAAAATGACACAAAATCACACATTGGATGCACTAGATTGGTTAAGAACCTTAATTGGATAAGAATAAGCCAAGGGAGGACGAAAATGACCTAAATGTTCAACCAATGACACAAAATGACACAAAATCACATATTGGATGCACAAGATTGGTTAAAAACCCTAATTGGATTAGAATAAGCCTAGGGAGGACGAAAATGACCTAAATGTTCAACCAATGACACAAAATGACACAAAATCACATATTTGATGCACAAGATAGGTTAAAAACCCTAATTGGATTAGAATAAGCATAGGGGGACGAAAATGACCTAAATGTTTAACCAATGACACAAAATCACATATTGGATGCACAAGATTGGTTAAAAACCCTAATTGGATTAGAATAAGCCTAGGGAGGACGAAAATGACCTATATGTTCAACCAATGACACAAAATCACATATTGGATGCACAAGATTGGTTAAAAACCCTAATTGGATTAGGATAAGCCTAGGGAGGACGAAAATGACCTAAATGTTCAACCAATGACACAAAATCACATATTGGATGCACAAGATTGGTTAAAAACCCTAATTGGATTAGAATAAGCCTAGGGAGGACGAAAATGACCTATATGTTCAACCAATGACACAAAATCACACATTGGATGCACAAGATTTGTTATAAACCCTAATTGGATTAGAATAAGAATAGGGAGGACGAAAATGACCTAAATGTTTAACCAATGACACAAAATCACTTATTGGATGCACAAGATTGGTTAAAAACCCTAATTGGATTAGAATAAGCCTAGGGAGGACGAAAATGACCTATATGTTCAACCAATGACACAAAATCACATATTGGATGCACAAGATTGGTTAAAAACCCTAATTGGATTAGAATAAGGCTAGGAAGGACGAAAATGACCTAAATGTTCAACCAATGGTACAAAATCACATATTGGATGCACAAGATTGGTTAAAAACCCTAATTGGATTAGAATAAGCCTAAGGAGGACGAAAATGACCTAAATGTTCAACCAATGACACAAAATCACATATTGGATGCACAAGATTGGTTAAAAACCCTAATTGGATAAGAATAAGCCTAGGGAGGACGAAAATGACCTAAATGTTCAACCAATGACACAAAATCACATATTGGATGCACAAGATTGGTTAAAAACCCTAATTGGATTAGAATAAGCCTAGGGAGGACGAAATTGACCAAAATGTTCAACCAATGACACAAACTCACATATTGGATGCACAAGATTAGTTAAAAACCCAAATTGGATTAGAATAAGCCTAGGGAGGACGAAAATGACCAAAATGTTCAACCAATGACACAAAATCACATATTGGATGCACAAGATTGGTTAAAAACCCTAATTGGATTAGAATAAGCCTAGGGAGGACGAAAATGACCTAAATGTTCAACCAATGACAAAAAATGACACAAAATCACATATTGGATGCACAAGTATGGTTAAAAACCCTAATTGGATTAGAATAAGCCTAGGGAGGACGAAAATGACCTAAATGTTCAACCAATGACACAAAATCACATATTGGATGCACAAGATTGGTTAAAAACCCTAATTGGATTAGAATATGCCTAGCGAGGACGAAAATGACCTAAATGTTCAACCAATGACACAAAATGACACAAAATCACATATTGGATGCACAAGATTGGTTAAAAACCCTAATTGGATTAGAATAAACCTAGGGAGGACGAAAATGACCTAAATGTTCAACCAATGACACAAAATCACATATTGGATGCAAAAGATTGGTTAAAAACCCTAATTGGATTAGAATATGCCTAGGGACGACAAGAATGACCTAAATGTTCAACCAATGACACAAAATGACACAAAATCACATATTGGATGCACAAGATTGGTTAAAAACCGTAATTGGATTAGAATAAGCCTTGGGAGGACGAAAATGACCTAAATGTTCAACCAATGACACAAAATGACACAAAATCACATATTGGATGCACAAGATTGGTTAAAAACCCTAATTGGATTAGAATAAGCCTAGCGAGGACGAAAATGACCTAATTGGATTACCAATGACACAAAATCACTTATTATATGTTCAAGATTGGTTAAAAACCCTAATTGGATTAGAATAAGCCTAGGGAGGACGAAAATGACCTAAATGTGCAACCAATGACACAAAATCACATATTGGATGCACAAGATAGGTTAAAAACCCTAATTGGATTAGAATAAGCCTAGGGAGGACGAAAATGACCTAAATGTTCAACCAATGACCCAAAATGACACAAAATCACATATTGGATGCACAAGATTGGTTAAAAACCTTAATTGGATTTGAATAAGGCTAGGGAGGACGAAAATGACCTAAATGTGCAACCAATGACACAAATTCACATATTGGATGCGCAAGATTGGTTAAAAACCCTAATTGGATTAGAATAAGCCTAGGGAGGACGAAAATGACCTAAATGTTCAACCAATGACACAAAATCACATATTGGATGCACAAGATTGGTTTAAAACCCTAATTGGATTAGAATAAGGCTAGGGAGGACGAAAATGACCTAAATGTGCAACGAATGACACAAAATCACATATTGGATGCACAAGTTTGGTTAAAAACCCTATTTGCATTAGAACAAGCATAGGGAGGACGAAAATGACCTAATTGGATTACCGATGACAGAAAATCACTTATTATATGCACAAGATTGGTTAAAAACCCTAATTGGATTAGAATAAGCCTAGGAAGGACAAATATGACCTAAATGTGCAACCAATGACACAAAATCACATATTGGATGCACAAGATTGGTTAAAAACCCTAATTGGATTAGAATAAGCCTAGGGAGGACGAAAATGACCTAAATGTTCAACGAATGACACAAAATCACATATTGGATGCACAAGATTGGTTAAAAACCCTAATTGGATTAGAATAAGCCTAGGGAGGACGAAAATTACCTAAATGTGCAACCAATGACACAAAATCACATATTCGATGCACAAGATTGGTTAAAAACCCTAATTGGATTAGAATAAGCCTAGGGAGGACGAAAATGACCTAAATGTGCAACCAATGACACAAAATCACATATTGGATGCACAAGATTGGTTAAAAACCCTAATTAGATTAAAATAAGCCTAGGGAGGACAAAAATGACCTAAATGTGCAACCAATGACACAAAATCACATATTGGATGCACAAGATTGGTTAAAAACCCTAATTGGATTAGAATAAGCCTAGGGAGGACGAAAATGACCTAAATGTTCAACCAATGACACAAAATCACATATGGGATGCACAAGATTGGATAAAAATGCTAATTGGATTAGAATAGGCCTGGGGAGGACGAAATTTGCCTAAATGTTCAACCAATGACACAAAATCACATATTGGATGCACAAGATTGGTTAAAAACCCTAATTGGATTAGAATAAGCCTAGGGAGGACGAAAATGACCTAAATGTTCAACCAATGACACAAAATGACACAAAATCACATATTGGATGCACAAGATTGGTTAACAACTTTAATTGGATTAGAATAAGCCTAGGGAGGACGAAAATGACCTAAATGTTCAACCAATGACACAAAATGACACAAAATCACATATTGGATGCACAAGATTGGTTAAAAACCCTAATTGGATTAGAATAAGCCTAGCGAGGACAAAAATGACCTAATTGGATTACCTATGACACAAAATCACTTATTATATGTTCAAGATTGGTTAAAAACCCTAATTGGATTAGAATAAGCCTAGGGAGGACAAAAATGACCTAAATGTGCAACCAATGACACAAAATCACATATTGGATGCACAAGATAGGTTAAAAACCCTAATTGGATTAGAATAAGCCTAGCGAGGACGAAAATGTCCCAATTAGATTACCAATGACACAAAATCATTTATTATATGCACAAGATTGGTTAAAAACCCTAATTGGATTAGAATAAGCCTAGGGAGGACGAAAATGACCTAAATGTGCAACCAATGACAGAAAATCACATATTGGATGCACAAGATTGGTTAAAAACCCTAATTGGATTGGAATAAGCCAAGCGGGGACGAAAATCACCTAATTGGATTACCGATGACAGAAAATCACTTATTATATGCACAAGATTGGTTAAAAACCCTAATTGGATTAGAATAAGCCTAGGGAGGACAAAAATGACCTAAATGTGCAACCAATGACACAAAATCACATATTGGATGCACAAGATTGGTTAAAAACCCTAATTGGATTAGAATAAGCCTAGGGAGGACGAAAATGACCAAAATGTTCAACCAATGAAACAAATTGACACAAAATCACATATGGGATGCACAAGATTGGATAAAAATCCTAATTGGATTAGAATAAGCCTGGGGAGGACGAAATTTGCCTAAATGTTAAACCAATGACACAAAATCACATATTGCATGCACAAGATTGGTTAAAAACCCTAATTGGATTAGAATAAGCCTAGGGAGGACGAAAATGACCTAAATGTGCAACCAATGACACAAAATCACATATTGGATGCACAAGATTGGTTAAAAACCCTAATTGGATTAGAATAAGCCTAGCGAGGACGAAAATCACCTAATTGGATTACCGATGACAGAAAATCACTTATTATATGCACAAGATTGGTTAAAAACCCTAATTGGATTAGAATAAGCCTAGGGAGGACAAAAATGACCTAAATGTGCAACCAACGACAAAAAATCACATATTGGATGCACAAGATTGGTTAAAAACCCTAATTGGATTAGAATAAGCCTAGGGAGGACGAAAATGACCTAAATGTTCAACCAATGACACAAAATCACATATTGGATGCACAAGATTGGTTAAAAACCCTAATTGGATTAGAATAAGCCTAGGGAGGACGAAAATTACCTAAATGTGCAACCAATGACACAAAATCACATATTCGATGCACAAGATTGGTTAAAAACCCTAACTGGATTAGAATAAGGCTAGCGAGGACGAAAATCACCTAATTGGATTACCGATGACAGAAAATCACTTATTATATGCACAAGATTGGTTAAAAACCCTAACTGGATTAGAATAAGCCTAGGGAGTACGAAAATGACTTAAATGTTCAACCAATGACACAAAATGACACAAAATCACATATTGGATGCACAAGATTCGTTAAAAACCCTAATTGGATTAGAATAAGCCTAGCGAGGACGAAAATGACATAATTGGATTACCAATGACACAAAATCACCTATTATGTGCACAAGATTGGTTAAAAATCCTAATTGGATTAGAATAAGCCTAGGGAGGACGAAAATGACCTAAATGTGCAACCAATGACACAAAATCACATGTTGGATGCAAAAGATTGGTTAAAAACCCTAATTGGATAAGAAAAAGCCTAGGGAGGGCGAAAATGACTTAAATGTTCAACCAATGACACAAAATCACATATTTGATGCACAAGATTGGTTAAAAACCCTAATTGGATTAGAATAAGCCTAGGGAGGACGAAAATAACCTAAATGTGCAACCAATGACACAAAATCACATATTGGATGCACAAGATTGGTTAAAAACCCTAATTGGATTAGAATAAGCCTATGGAGGACGAAAATGACCTAAACATTCAACCAATGACACAAAATGACAAAAAATCACATATTGGATGCACAAGATCGGTTAAAAACCCTAATTGGATTAGAATAAGTCTAGCGAGGACAAAAATGACCCAATTAGATTACCAATGACACAAAATCACTTATTATATGCACAAGATTGGTTAAAAACCCTAATTGGATTAGAATAAGCCTAGGGAAGACGAAAATGACCTAAATGTGCAACCAATGACAGAAAATCACATATTGGATGCACAAGATTGGTTAAAAACCCTAATTGGATTGGAATAAGCCAAGCGGGGACGAAAATCACCTAATTGGATTACCGATGACAGAAAATCACTTATTATATGCACAAGATTGGTTAAAAACCCTAATTGCATTAGAATAAGCCTAGGGAGGACGAAAATGTCATAAATGTTCAACCATTAGCACAAAATCACATATTGGATGCACAAGATTGGTTAAAAACCCTAATTGGATTAGAATAAGCCTAGCGAGGACGAAAATGACCTAATTGGATTACCAATGACACAAAATCACTTATTATATGTTCAAGATTGGTTAAAAACCCTAATTGGATTAGAATAAGCCTAGGGAGGACGAAAATGACCTAAATGTGCAACCAATGACACAAAATCACATATTGGATGCACAAGATAGGTTAAAAACCCTAATTGGATTAGAATAAGCCTAGGGAGGACGAAAATGACCTAAATGTTCAACCAATGACCCAAAATGACACAAAATCACATATTGGATGCACAAGATTGGTTAAAAACCTTAATTGGATTTGAATAAGGCTAGGGAGGATGAAAATGACCTAAATGTGCAACCAATGACACAAATTCACATATTGGATGCACAAGATTGGTTAAAAACCCTAATTGGATTAGAATAAGCCTAGGGAGGACGAAAATGACCTAAATGTTCAACCAATGACACAAAATCACATATTGGATGCACAAGATTGGTTTAAAACCCTAATTGGATTAGAATAAGGCTAGGGAGGACGAAAATGACCTAAATGTGCAACCAATGACACAAAATCACATATTGGATGCACAAGTTTGGTTAAAAACCCTATTTGCATTAGAACAAGCATAGGGAGGACGAAAATGACCTACTTGGATTATCGATGACAGAAAATCACTTAGTATATGCACAAGATTGGTTAAAAACCCTAATTGGATTAGAATAAGCCTAGGAAGGACAAAAATGACCTAAATGTGCAACCAATGACACAAAATCACATATTGGATGCACAAGATAGGTTAAAAACCCTAATTGGATTAGAATAAGCCTAGGGAGGACGAAAATGACCTAAATGTTCAACCAATGACACAAAATCACATATTGGATGCCCAAGATTGGTTAAAAACCCTAATTGGATTAGAATAAGCCTAGGGAGGACGAAAATGACCTAAATGTTCAACCAATGACACAAAATGACACAAAATCACATATTGGATGCACAAGATTGGTTAAAAACCCTAGCTGGATTAGCATAAGCCTAGGGAGGACGAAAATGACCTAAATGTTCAACCAATGATACAAAATCACATATTGGATGCACAAGATTGGTTAAAAACTCTAATTAGATTAGAATAAGCCTAGGGAGAACGAAAATGACCTAAATGTTCAACCAATGACACAAAATGACACAAAATCACATATTGGATGCACAAGATTGGTTAAAAACCCTAATTGGATTAGAATAAGCCTAGGGAGGACGAAAATGACCTAAATGTTCAACCAATGACACAAAATCACATATTGGATGCACAAGATTGGTTAAAAACCCTAATTGGATTTGAATAAGCCTAGGGAGGACAAAAATGACCTAAATGTTCAACCAATGACACAAAATGACACAAAATCACATATTGGATGCACAAGATTGGTTAAAAACCCTAATTGGATTAGAATAAGCCTAGGGAGGACGAAAACGACCTAAATGTTCAATTGATGACACAAAATGACACAAAATCACATATTGGATGCACAAGATTGGTTAAAAACCCTAATTGGATTAGAATAAGCCTAGGGAGGACGAAAATGACCTAAATGTTCAACCAATGACACAAAATCACATATTGGATGCACAAGATTGGTTAAAAACCCTAATTGGATTAGAATAAGCCTACGGATGACGAAAATGACCTAAATGTTCAACCAATGACACAAAATGACACAAAATCACATATTGGATGCACAAGATTGGTTAAAAACCCTAATTGGATTAGAATAAGCCTAGAGAGGACGAAAATGACCTAAATGTTCAACCAATGACACAAAATGACACAAAATCACATATTGGATGCACAAAATTGGTTAAAAACCCTAATTGGATTAGAATAAGCCTAGGGAGGACGAAAACGACCTAAATGTTCAACTAATGACACAAAATCACATATTGGATGTACAAGATTAGTTAAAAACCCTAATTGGATTAGAATAAGCCTAGGGAGGACGAAAATGACCTAAATGTTCAACCAATTACACAAAATCACATATTGGATGCACAAGATTGGTTAAAAACCCTAATTGGATTAGAATAAGCCTAGGGAGGACGAAAATGACCTAAATGTTCAACCAATGACACAAAATCACATATTGGATGCACAAGATTGGTTAAAAACCCTAATTGGATTAGAATAAGCCTAGGGAGGACGAAAATGACCTAAATGTTCAACCAATGACACAAAATCACATATTGGATGCACAAGATTGGTTAAAAACCCTAATTGGATTAGAATAAGCCTAGGGGGGACGAAAATGACCTAAATGTTCAACCAATGACACAAAATCACATATTGGATGCACAAGATTGGTTAAAAACCCTAATTGGATTAGAATAAGCCTAGGGAGGACGAAAATGACCTAAATGTTCAACCAATGACACAAAATCACATATTGGATGCACAAGATTGGTTAAAAACCCTAATTGGATTAGAATAAGCCTAGGGATGACGAAAATGACCGAAATGTTCAACCAATGACACAAAATCACATATTGGATGCACAAGATTGGTTAAAAACCCTAATTGGATTAGAATAAGCCTAGGGAGGACGAAAATGACCTAAATGTTCAACCAATGACACAAAATCACATATTGGATGCACAAGATTGGTTAAAAACCCAAATTGGATTAGAATAAGCCTAAGGAGGACGAAAATGACCTAAATGTTCAACCAATGACACAAAATGACATAAAATCACATATTGGTTGCACAAGATTGGTTAACAACCCTAATTGGATTAGAATAAGCCTAGGGAGGACGAAAATGACCTAAATGTTCAACCAATGACACAAAATCACATATTGGATGCACAAGATTGGTTAAAAACCCTAATTGGATTAGAATAAGCCTAGGGAGGACGAAAATGACCTAAATGTTCAACCAATGACACAAAATCACATATTGGATGCACAAGATTGATTAAAAACCCTATTTGGATTAGAATAAGCCTAGGGAGGACGAAAATGACCTAAATGTTCAATCAATGACACAAAATCACATACTGGATGCACAAGATTGGTTAAAAACCCTAATTGGATTAGAATAAGCCTAGGGAGGACGAAAATGACCTAAATGTTCAACCAATGACACAAAATGACACAAAATCACATATTGGATGCACAAGATTGGTTAAAAACCCTAATTGGATTAGAATAAGCCTAGGGAGGACCAAAATTACCTAAACGTTCAACCAATGACACAAAATGACACAAAATCACATATTTGATGCACAAGATTGGTTAAAAACCCTAATTGGATTAGAATAAGCCTAGGGAGGACGAAAATGACCTAAATGTTCAACCAATGACACAAAATGACATATTGGATGCACAAGATTGGTTAAAAACCCTAATTGGATTAGAATAAGCCTAGGGAGGACAAAAATGACCTAAATGTGCAACCAATGACACAAAATCACATATTGGATGCACAAGATTGGTTAAAAACCCTAATTGGATTAGAATAAGCCTAGGGAGGACGAAAATGACCTAAATGTTCAACCAATGACACAAAATCGCATATGGGATGCACAACATTGGATTAAAATCCTAATTGGATTAGAATAAGCCTGGGGACGACGAAAATGAACTTATTGGATTACCAATGACAGAAAATCACTTATTTTATGCACAAGATTGGTTAAAAACCCTAATTGGATTAGAATAAGCCTAGGGAGGACAAAAATGACCTAAATGTGCAACCAATGACACAAAATCACATATTGGATGCACAAGATTGGTTAAAAACCCTAATTGGATTAGAATAAGCCTAGGGAGGACGAAAATGACCTAAATGTTCAACCAATGACACAAAATCGCATATGGGATGCACAACATTGGATTAAAATCCTAATTGGATTAGAATAAGCCTGGGGACGACGAAAATAACCTAAATGTTCAACCAATGACACAAAATCACATATTGGATGCACAAGATTGGTTAAAAACCCTAATTGGATTAGAATAAGCCTAGGGAGGACGAAAATGACCTAAATGTGCAACCAATGACACAAAATCACATATTGGATGCACAAGATTGGTTAAAAACCCTAATTGGATTAGAATAAGCCTAGGGAGGACGAGAATGACCTAAATGTGCAACCAATGACACAAAATCACATATTGGATGCATAAGATTGGTTAAAAATCTTAATTGGATTAGAATAAGCCTAGCGAGGACGAAATTTGCCTAAATGTTCAACCAATGACACAAAATCACATATTGGATGCACAAGATTGGTTAAAAACCCTAATTGGATTAGAATAAGCCTAGGGAGGACGAAAATGACCTAAATGTGCAACCAATGACACAAAATCACATATTGGATTCACAAGATTGGTTAAAAACCCAAATTAGATTAGAATAAGCCTAGGAAGGACAAAAATGACCTAAATGTGCAACCAATGACACAAAATCACATATTGGATGCACAAGATTGGTTAAAAACCCTAATTGGATTAGAATAAGCCTAGGGAGGACGAAAATGACCTAAATGTTCAACCAATGACCCAAAATGACACAAAATCACATATTGGATGCACAAGATTGGTTAAAAACCTTAATTGGATTTGAATAAGGCTAGGGAGGACGAAAATGACCTAAATGTGCAACCAATGACACAAATTCACATATTGGATGCGCATGATTGGTTAAAAACCCTAATTGGATTAGAATAAGCCTAGGGAGGACGAAAATGACCTAAATGTTCAACCAATGACACAAAATCACATATTGGATGCACAAGATTGGTTTAAAACCCTAATTGGATTAGAATAAGGCTAGGGAGGACGAAAATGACCTAAATGTGCAACGAATGACACAAAATCACATATTGGATGCACAAGTTTGGTTAAAAACCCTATTTGCATTAGAACAAGCATAGGGAGGACGAAAATGACCTAATTGGATTATCGATGACAGAAAATCACTTAGTATATGCACAAGATTGGTTAAAAACCCTAATTTGTATTAGAATAAGCCTAGGAAGGACAAAAATGACCTAAATGTGCAACCAATGACACAAAATCACATATTGGATGCACAAGATTGGTTAAAAACCCTAATTGGATTAGAATAAGCCTAGGGAGGACGAAAATGACCTAAATGTTCAACCAATGACACAAAATCACATATTGGATGCACAAGATTGGTTAAAAAGCCTAATTGGATTAGAATAAGCCTAGGGAGGACGAAAATTACCTAAATGTGCAACCAATGAAACAAAATTACATATTCGATGCACAAGATTGGTTAAAAACCGTAATTAGAGTAGAATAAGCCTAGGGAGTACGAAAATGACTTAAATGTTCAACCAATGACACGAAATGACACAAAATCACATATTGGATGCACAAGATTCGTTAAAAACCCTAATTGGATTAGAACAAGCCTAGCGAGGACGAAAATGACATAATTGGATTACCAATGACACAAAATCACTTATTATATGCACAAGATTGGTTAAAAATCCTAATTGGATTAGAATAAGCCTAGGGAGGACGAAAATGACCTAAATGTGCAACCAATGACACAAAATCACATATTGGATGCACAAGATTGGTTAAAAACCCTAATTGGATTAGAATAAGCCTACGGAGGACGAAAATGACCTAAATGTTCAACCAATGACCCAAAATGACACAAAATCACATATTGGATGCACAAGATTGGTTAAAAACCCTAATTGGATAAGAATAAGCCTAGGGAGGACGAAAATGACCTAAATGTGCAACCAATGACACAAAATCACATATTGGATGCACAAGATTGGTTAAAAACCCTAATTGGATTAGAATAAGCCTATGGAGGACGAAAATGACCTAAACATTCAACCAATGACACAAAATGACACAAAATCACATATTGGATGCACAAGATTGGTTAAAAACCCTAATTGGATTAGAATAAGTCTAGAGAGGACAAAAATGACCCAATTAGATTACCAATGACACAAAATCACTTATTATATGCACAAGATTGGTTAAAAACCCTAATTGGATTAGAATAAGCCTAGGGAGGACGAAATTGACCTAAATGTGCAACCAATGACAGAAAATCACATATTGGATGCACAAGAATGGTTAAAAACCCTAATTGGATTGGAATAAGCCAAGCGGGGACGAAAATCACCTAATTGGATTACCGATGACAGAAAATCACTTATTATATGCACAAGATTGGTTAAAAACCCTAATTAGATTAGAATAAGCCTAGGGAGGACAAAAATGACCTAAATGTGCAACCAATGACACAAAATCACATATTGGATGCACAAGATTGGTTAAAAACCCCAATTGCATTAGAATAAGCCTAGGGAGGACGAAAATGTCCTAAATGTTCAACCATTGACACAAAATCACATATTGGAAGCACAACATTGGTTAAAAACCCTAATTGGATTAGAATAAGCCTAGCGAGGACGAAAAAGACCTAATTGGATTACCAATGACACAAAATCACTTATTATATGTTCAAGATTGGTTAAAAACCCTAATTGGATTAGAATAAGCCTAGGGAGGACGAAAATGTGCAACCAATGACACAAAATCACATATTGGATGCACAAGATTGGTTAAAAACCCTAATTGGATTAGAAAAAGCCTAGGGAGGACGAAAATGACCTAAATGTTCGACCAATGACCCAAAATGACACAAAATCACATATTGGATGCACAAGATTGGTTAAAAACCCTAATTGGATTAGAATAAGCCTAGGGAGGACGAAAATTACCTAAATGTGCAACCAATGACACAAATTCACATATTGGATGCACAAGATTGGTTTAAAACCCTAATTGGATTAGAATAAGCCTAGCGAGGACGAAAATCACCTAATTGGATTACCGATGAAAGAAAATCACTTATTATATGCACAAGATTGGTTAAAAACCCTAATTGGATTAGAATAAGCCTAGGAAGGACAAATATGACCTAAATGTGCAACCAATGACACAAAATCACATATTGGATGCACAAGATTGGTTAAAAACCCTAATTGGATTAGAATAAGCCTAGGGAGGACGAAAATGACCTAAATGTGCAACCAATGACACAAAATCACATATTGGATGCACAAGATAGGTTAAAAACCCTAATTGGATTAGAATAAGCCTAGGGAGGACGAAAATGACCTAAATGTGCAACCAATGACACAAAATCACATATTGGATGCACAAGATTGGTTAAAAACCCTAATTGGATTAGAATAAGCCTAGGGAGGACGAGAATGACCTAAATGTGCAACCAATGACACAAAATCACATATTGGATGCATAAGATTGGTTAAAAATCTTAATTGGATTAGAATAAGCCTAGCGAGGACGAAATTTGCCTAAATGTTCAACCAATGACACAAAATCACATATTGGATGCACAAGATTGGTTAAAAACCCTAATTGGATTAGAATAAGCCTAGGGAGGACGAAAATGACCTAAATGTGCAACCAATGACACAAAATCACATATTGGATGCACAAGATTGGTTAAAAACCCTAATTGGATTAGAATAAGCCTAGGGAGGACGAAAATTACCTAAATGTGCAACCAATGACACAAAATCACATATTCGATGCACAAGATTGGTTAAAAACCCTAATTGGATTAGAATAAGCCTAGGTAGTACGAAAATGACTTAAATGTTCAACCAATGACACAAAATCACATATTGGATGCACAAGAGTCGTTAAAAACCCTAATTGGATTAGAATAAGCCTAGGGAGGACAAAAATGACCTAAATGTGCAACCAATGACACAAAATCACATATTGGATGCACAAGATTGGTTAAAAACCCTAATTGGATTAGAATAAGCCTAGGGAGTACGAAAATGACTTAAATGTTCAACCAATGACACAAAATGACACAAAATCACATATTGGATGCACAAGATTCGTTAAAAACCCTAATTGGATTAGAATAAGCCTAGCGAGGACGAAAATGACATAATTGGATTACCAATGACACAAAATCACCTATTATGTGCACAAGATTGGTTAAAAATCCTAATTGGATTAGAATAAGCCTAGGGAGGACGAAAATGACCTAAATGTGCAACCAATGACACAAAATCACATATTGGATGCAAAAGATTGGTTAAAAACCCTAATTGGATAAGAATAAGCCTAGGGAGGGCGAAAATGACTTAAATGTTCAACCAATGACACAAAATCATATATTGGATGCACAAGATTGGTTAAAAACCCTAATTGGATTAGAATAAGCCTAGGGAGGACGAAAATTACCTAAATGTGCAACCAATGACACAAAATCACATATTCGATGCACAAGATTGGTTAAAAACCCTAATTGGATTAGAATAAGCCTAGGGAGTACGAAAATGACTTAAATGTTCAACCAATGACACAAAATGACACAAAATTACATATTGGATGCACAAGATTGGTTAAAAACCCTAATTGGATTAGAATAAGCCTAGGGAGGACGAAAATGACCTAAATGTTCAACCAATGACACAAAATGACACAAAATTACATATTGCATGCACAAGATTGGTTAAAAACCCTAATTGGATTAGAATAAGCCTAGGGAGGACGAAAATGACCTAAATGTTCAACCAATGACACAAAATCACATATTGGATGCACAAGATTGGTTAAAAACCCTAATTGGATTAGAATAAGCCTAGGGAGGACGAAAATGACCAAAATGTTCAACCAATGTCACAAACTCACATATTGGATGCACAAGATTAGTTAAAAACCCAAATTGGATTGGAATAAGCCTAGGGAGGACGAAAATGACCAAAATGTTCAACCAATGACACAAAATCACATATTGGATGCACAAGATTGGTTAAAAACCCTAATTGTTTTAGAATAAGCCTATGGAGGACGAAAATGACCTAAATGTTCATCCAATGACACAAAGTGACACAAAATCACATATTGGATACACAAGATTGGTTAAAAACCCTAATTGGATTAGAATAAGCCTAGGGAGGACGAAAATGACCTAAATGTTCAACCAATGACACAAAATGACACAAAATCACATATTGGATGCACAAGATTGGTTAAAAACCCTAATTGGGTTAGAATAAGCCTAAGGGGGACGAAAATGACCTAAATGTTTAATCAATGACACAAAATCACATATTGGATGCACAAGATTGGTTAAAAAACCCTAATTGGATTAGAATAAGCCTAGGGAGGACGAAAATGATCTAAATGTTCAACCAATGACACAAAATCACATATTGGATGCACAAGATTGGTTAAAAACCCTAATTGGATTAGAATAAGCCTAGGGAGGACGAAAATGACCTAAATGTTCAACCAATGACACAAAATGACACAAAATCACATATTGAATGCACAAGATTGGTTAAAAACCCTAATATGATTAGAATAAGCCTAGGGAGGACGAAAATGACCTAAATGTTCAACCAATGACACAAAATGACACAAAATCACATATTGGATGCACAAGATTGGTTAAAAACCCTAATTGGATTAGAATAAGCCTAGAGAGGACGAAAATGACCTAAATGTTCATCCAATGACACAAAATGACACAAAATCACATATTGGATGCACAAGATTGGTTAAAAACCCTAATTGGATTAGAATAAGCCTAGGGAGGACGAAAATGACCTAAATGTTCATCCAATGATACAAAATGACACAAAATCACATATTGGATGCACAAGATTGGTTAAAAACCATAATTGGATTAGAATAAGCCTAAGGAGGACGAATATGACCTAAGTGTTCAACCAATGACACAAAATGAAATAAAATCAGATATTGGATGCACAAGATCGGTTAAAAACCTTAATTGGATTAGAATAAGCCTAGGGAGGACGAAAATGATCTAAATGTTCAACCAATGACACAAAATCACATATTGGATGCACAAGATTGGTTAAAAACCCTAATTGGATTAGAATAAGCCTAGGGAGGACGAAAATGACCTAAATGTTCAACCAATGACACAAAATGACAGAAAATCACATAATGGATGCACAAGATTGGTTAAAAACCCTAATTGGATTAGAATAAGCCTAGGGAGGACGAAAATGACCTAAATGTTCAACCAATGACACAAAATCACATATTGGATGCACAAGATTGGTTAAAAACCCTAATTGGATTAGAATAAGCCTAGGGAGGACGAAAATTACCTAAATGTGCAACCAATGACACAAAATCACATATTAGATGCACAAGATTGGTTAAAAACCCTAATTGGATTGGAATAAGCCTAGAGAGGACGAAAATCACCTAATTGGATTACTGATGACAGAAAATCACTTATTATATGCACAAGATTGGTTAAAAACCCTAATTGGATTAGAATAAGCCTAGGGAGGAAAAAAATGACCTAAATGTGCAACCAATGACACAAAATCACATATTGGATGCACAAGATTGGTTAAAAACCCTAATTGCATTAGAACAAGTATAGGGAGGACGAAAATGACCTAAATGTTCAACCAATGACACAAAATGACACAAAATGACACAAAATCACATATTGGATGCACAAGATTGGTTAAAAACCCTAATTTAATTAGAATAAGGCTAGGGAGGACGAAAATGACCTAATGTGCAACCAATGACACAATTTCAAATATTGGATGCACAAGATTGGTTAAAAACCCTAATTGGATTAGAATAAGCCTAGCGAGGACGAAAATCACCTAATTGGATTACCGATGACAGAAAATCACTTATTATATGCACAAGATTGGTTAAAAACCCTAATTGGATTAGAATAAGCCTAGGAAGGACAAATATGACCTAAATGTGCAACCAATGACACAAAATCACATATTGGATGCACAAGATTGGTTAAAAACCCTAATTGGATTAGAATAAGCCTAGGGAGGACGAAAATGATCTAAATGTTCAACCAATGACACAAAATCACATATTGGATGCACAAGATTGGTTAAAAACCCTAATTGGATTAGAATAAGCCTAGGGAGGACGAAAATTACCTAAATGTGCAACCAATGACACAAAATCACATATTCGATGCACAAGATTGGTTAAAAACCCTAATTGGATTAGAATAAGCCTAGTGAGTACGAAAATGACTTAAATGTTCAACCAATGACACAAAATGACACAAAATCACATATTGGATGCACAAGATTCGTTAAAAACCCTAATTGGATTAGAATAAGCCTAGCGAGGACGAAAATGACATAATTGGATTACCAATGACACAAAATCACCTATTATGTGCACAAGATTGGTTAAAAATCCTAATTGGATTAGAATAAGCCTAGGGAGGACGAAAATGACCTAAATGTGCAACCAATGACACAAAATCACATGTTGGATGCAAAAGATTGGTTAAAAACCCTAATTGGATAAGAAAAAGCCTAGGGAGGGCGAAAATGACTTAAATGTTCAACCAATGACACAAAATCACATATTTGATGCACAAGATTGGTTAAAAACCCTAATTGGATTAGAATAAGCCTAGGGAGGACGAAAATAACCTAAATGTGCAACCAATGACACAAAATCACATATTGGATGCACAAGATTGGTTAAAAACCCTAATTGGATTAGAATAAGCCTATGGAGGACGAAAATGACCTAAACATTCAACCAATGACACAAAATGACAAAAAATCACATATTGGATGCACAAGATCGGTTAAAAACCCTAATTGGATTAGAATAAGTCTAGCGAGGACAAAAATGACCCAATTAGATTACCAATGACACAAAATCACTTATTATATGCACAAGATTGGTTAAAAACCCTAATTGGATTAGAATAAGCCTAGGGAGGACGAAAATGACCTAAATGTGCAACCAATGACAGAAAATCACATATTGGATGCACAAGATTGGTTAAAAACCCTAATTGGATTGGAATAAGCCAAGCGGGGACGAAAATCACCTAATTGGATTACCGATGACAGAAAATCACTTATTATATGCACAAGATTGGTTAAAAACCCTAATTGGATTAGAATAAGCCTAGGGAGGACGAAAATGTCATAAATTTTCAACCATTGACACAAAATCACATATTGGATGCACAAGATTGGTTAAAAACCCTAATTGGATTAGAATAAGCCTAGCGAGGACGAAAATGACCTAATTGGATTACCAATGACACAAAATCACTTATTATATGTTCAAGATTGGTTAAAAACCCTAATTGGATTAGAATAAGCCTAGGGAGGACGAAAATGACCTAAATGTGCAACCAATGACAGAAAATCACATATTGGATGCACAAGATTGGTTAAAAACCCTAATTGGATTGGAATAAGCCAAGCGGGGACGAAAATCACCTAATTGGATTACCGATGACAGAAAATCACTTATTATATGCACAAGATTGGTTAAAAACCCTAATTGGATTAGAATAAGCCTAGGGAGGACGAAAATGTCATAAATTTTCAACCATTGACACAAAATCACATATTGGATGCACAAGATTGGTTAAAAACCCTAATTGCATTAGAATAAGCCTAGGGAGGACGAAAATGACCTCAATGTTCAACCAATGACACAAAATCACATATTGGATGCACAAGATTGGTTAAAAACCCTAATTGGATTAGAATAAGGCTAGGGAGGACGAAAATGACCTAAATGTGCAACCAATGACACAAATTCACATATTGGATGCACAAGATTGGTTAAAAACCCTAATTGGATTAGAATAAGCCTAGCGAGGACGAAAATCACCTAATTGGATTACCGATGACAGAAAATCACTTATTATATGCACAAGATTGGTTAAAAACCCTAATTGGATTAGAATAAGCCTAGGGAGGACATAAATGACCTAAATGTGCAACCAATGACACAAAATCACATATTGGATGCACAAGATTGGTTAAAAACCCTAATTGGATTAGAATAAGCCAAAGGAGGACGAAAATGACCTAAATGTTCAACCAATGACACAAAATGACACAAAATCACATATTGGATGCACAAGATTGGTTAAAAACCCTAATTGGATTAGAATAAGCCTAGGGAGGACGAAAATGACCTAATTGGATTACAGATGACACAAAATGACACAAAATCACATATTGGATGCACAAGATTGGTTAAAAACCCTAAATGGATTAGAATAAGCCTAGGGAGGACGAAAATGACCTAAATGTTAAACCAATGACACAAAATGACACAAAATCACATATTGGATGCACAAGATTGGTTAAAAACCCTAATTGGATTAGAATATGCCTAGGGAGGACGAAAATGACCTAAATGTTCAACCAATGACACAAAATGACACAAAATCACATATTGGATGCACAAGATTGGTTAAATACCCTAATTGGATTAGAATATGCCTAGGGAGGATGAAAATGACCTAAATGTTCAACCAATGACACAAAATGACACAAAATCACATATTGGATGCACAAGATTGGTTAAAACCCCTAATTGGATTAGAATAAGCCTAGGGAGGACGAAAATGACTTAAATGTTCAACCAATGACACAAAATGAAACAAAATCACATATTGGATGCACAAGATTGGTTAAAAACCCTAATTGGATTAGAATAAGCCTAGGGAGGACGAAAATGACCTAAATGTTCAACCAATGACACAAAATCACATATTGGTTGCACAAGATTGGTTAAAAACCCTAATCGGATTAAAATAAGCCTAGGGAGGACGAAAATGACCTAAATGTTCAACCAATGACACAAAATCACATATTGGATGCACAAGATTGGTTAAAAACCCTAATTGGATTAGAATAAGCCTAGGGAGGACGAAAATGACCTAAATGTTCAACCAATGACACAATATCACATAATGGATGCACAAGATTGGTTAAAAACCCTAATTGGATTAGAATAAGCCTAGGGAGGACGAAAATGACCTAAATGTTCAACCAATGACACAAAATCACATATTGGATGCACAAGATTGGTTAAAAACCCTAATTGGATTAGAATAAGCCTAGGGAGGACGAAAATGACCAAAATGTTCAACCAATGTCACAAACTCACATATTGGATGCACAAGATTAGTTAAAAACCCAAATTGGATTGGAATAAGCCTAGGGAGGACGAAAATGACCAAAATGTTCAACCAATGACACAAAATCACATATTGGATGCACAAGATTGGTTAAAAACCCTAATTGTTTTAGAATAAGCCTATGGAGGACGAAAATGACCTAAATGTTCATCCAATGACACAAAGTGACACAAAATCACATATTGGATACACAAGATTGGTTAAAAACCCTAATTGGATTAGAATAAGCCTAGGGAGGACGAAAATGACCTAAATGTTCAACCAATGACACAAAATGACACAAAATCACATATTGGATGCACAAGATTGGTTAAAAACCCTAATTGGATTAAAATAAGCCTAGCGAGGACGAAAATGACCTAAATGTTCATCCAATGACACAAAATGACACAAAATCACATATTGGATGCACAAGATTGGTTAAAAACCCTAATTGGATTAGAATAAGCCTAGGGAGGACGAAAATGACCTAAATGTTCATCCAATGATACAAAATGACACAAAATCACATATTGGATGCACAAGATTGGTTAAAAACCATAATTGGATTAGAATAAGCCTAAGGAGGACGAATATGACCTAAGTGTTCAACCAATGACACAAAATGAAATAAAATCAGATATTGGATGCACAAGATCGGTTAAAAACCTTAATTGGATTAGAATAAGCCTAGGGAGGACGAAAATGATCTAAATGTTCAACCAATGACACAAAATCACATATTGGATGCACAAGATTGGTTAAAAACCCTAATTGGATTAGAATAAGCCTAGGGAGGACGAAAATGACCTAAATGTTCAACCAATGACACAAAATGACAGAAAATCACATAATGGATGCACAAGATTGGTTAAAAACCCTAATTGGATTAGAATAAGCCTAGGGAGGACGAAAATGACCTAAATGTTCAACCAATGACACAAAATCACATATTGGATGCACAAGATTGGTTAAAAACCCTAATTGGATTAGAATAAGCCTAGGGAGGACGAAAATTACCTAAATGTGCAACCAATGACACAAAATCACATATTAGATGCACAAGATTGGTTAAAAACCCTAATTGGATTGGAATAAGCCTAGAGAGGACGAAAATCACCTAATTGGATTACTGATGACAGAAAATCACTTATTATATGCACAAGATTGGTTAAAAACCCTAATTGGATTAGAATAAGCCTAGGGAGGAAAAAAATGACCTAAATGTGCAACCAATGACACAAAATCACATATTGGATGCACAAGATTGGTTAAAAACCCTAATTGCATTAGAACAAGTATAGGGAGGACGAAAATGACCTAAATGTTCAACCAATGACACAAAATGACACAAAATGACACAAAATCACATATTGGATGCACAAGATTGGTTAAAAACCCTAATTTAATTAGAATAAGGCTAGGGAGGACGAAAATGACCTAATGTGCAACCAATGACACAATTTCAAATATTGGATGCACAAGATTGGTTAAAAACCCTAATTGGATTAGAATAAGCCTAGCGAGGACGAAAATCACCTAATTGGATTACCGATGACAGAAAATCACTTATTATATGCACAAGATTGGTTAAAAACCCTAATTGGATTAGAATAAGCCTAGGAAGGACAAATATGACCTAAATGTGCAACCAATGACACAAAATCACATATTGGATGCACAAGATTGGTTAAAAACCCTAATTGGATTAGAATAAGCCTAGGGAGGACGAAAATGATCTAAATGTTCAACCAATGACACAAAATCACATATTGGATGCACAAGATTGGTTAAAAACCCTAATTGGATTAGAATAAGCCTAGGGAGGACGAAAATTACCTAAATGTGCAACCAATGACACAAAATCACATATTCGATGCACAAGATTGGTTAAAAACCCTAATTGGATTAGAATAAGCCTAGTGAGTACGAAAATGACTTAAATGTTCAACCAATGACACAAAATGACACAAAATCACATATTGGATGCACAAGATTCGTTAAAAACCCTAATTGGATTAGAATAAGCCTAGCGAGGACGAAAATGACATAATTGGATTACCAATGACACAAAATCACCTATTATGTGCACAAGATTGGTTAAAAATCCTAATTGGATTAGAATAAGCCTAGGGAGGACGAAAATGACCTAAATGTGCAACCAATGACACAAAATCACATGTTGGATGCAAAAGATTGGTTAAAAACCCTAATTGGATAAGAAAAAGCCTAGGGAGGGCGAAAATGACTTAAATGTTCAACCAATGACACAAAATCACATATTGGATGCACAAGATTGGTTAAAAACCCTAATTGGATTATAATAAGCCTATGGAGGACGAAAATGACCTAAACATTCAACCAATGACACAAAATGACACAAAATCACATATTGGATGCACAAGATCGGTTAAAAACCCTAATTGGATTAGAATAAGTCTAGCGAGGACAAAAATGACCCAATTAGATTACCAATGACACAAAATCACTTATTATATGCACAAGATTGGTTAAAAACCCTAATTGGATTAGAATAAGCCTAGGGAGGACGAAAATGACCTAAATGTACAACCAATGACAGAAAATCACATATTGGATGCACAAGATTGATTAAAAACCCTAATTGGATTGGAATAAGCCAAGCGGGGACGAAAATCACCTAATTGGATTACCGATGACAGAAAATCACTTATTATATGCACAAGATTGGTTAAAAACCCTAATTGCATTAGAATAAGCCTAGGGAGGACGAAAATGTCATAAATGTTCAACCATTGACACAAAATCACATATTGGATGCACAAGATTGGTTAAAAACCCTAATTGGATTAGAATAAGCCTAGCGAGGACGAAAATGACCTAATTGGATTACCAATGACACAAAATCACTTATTATATGTTCAAGATTGGTTAAAATCCCTTATTGGATTAGAATAAGCCTAGGGAGGACGAAAATGACCTAAATGTGCAACCAATGACACAAAATCACATATTGGATGCACAAGATAGGTTAAAAACCCTAATTGGATTAGAATAAGCCTAGGGAGGACGAAAATGACCTAAATGTGCAACCAATGACACAAAATCACTTATTGGATGCACAAGATTGGTTAAAAACCCTAATTAGATTAAAATAAGCCTAGGGAGGACCAAAATGACCTAAATGTGCAACCAATGACATAAAATCACTTATTATATGCACAAGATTGGTTAAAAACCCTAATTGGTCTAGAATTAGACTAGGGAGGACGAAAATGACCTAAATGTGCAACCAATGACACAAAATCACATATTGGATGCACAAGATTGGTTAAAAACCCTAATTGGATTAGAATAAGTCTAGGGAGGACGAAAATGACCTAAATAATCAACCAATGACACAAAATCACTTATTGGATGCACAAGATTCGTTAAAAAGCCTAATTGGATCAGAATAAGCCTAGAGAGGACGAAAATGAACCAAATATTCAACCAATGACACAAAATCACTTTTTGGATGCACACGATTGGTTAAAAACCCTATTTGGATTAGAATAAGCCTAGGGAGAACGAAAATAACCTAAATGTGCAACCAATGACATAAAATCACTTATTATATGCACAAGATTGGTTAAAAACCCTAATTGGATTAGAATAAGCATAGGGACTACAAAAATGACCTAAATGTGCAACCAATGACACAAAATCACATATTAGATGCACAAGATTGGTTAAAAACCCTAATTGGATGAGAATAAGCGTAGCGAGGACGAAAATGACCTAAATGTTCAACCAATAACACAAAATGACACCAAATCACTTATTGGATGCAGAAGATTGGTCAAAATCCCTAATTGGATTAGAATAAGCCTAGCGAGGACGAAAATGACCTAAATGTTCAACCAATGACACAACATCACTTATTGGATGCACAAGATTTGATAAAAACCCTAATTGGATTAGAATAAGCCTAGCGAGGACTAAAGTGACCTAAATGTGCAACCAATGACATAAAATCACTTATTATATGCACAAGATTGGTTAAAAACTCTAATTGGATTAGAATAAGCCTAGGGACGACGAAAATGACCAAAATGTGCAACCAATGACACAAAATCACTTATTGGATGCACAAGATTTGTTAAAAACCCTAATTGGATTAGAATAAGCCTAGGGAGGACGAAAATGACCTAAATGTGCAACCAATGACATAAAATCACTTATTATATGCACAAGATTGGTTAAAAACCCTAATTGGATTAGAATAAGCCTACAAAGGACGAAAATGACCTAAATGTGTAACCAATGACACAAAATCACTTATTATATGCACAAGATTTGTTAAAAACCCTAATTGGACTAGAATTAGACCAGGGAGGACAAAAATGACCAAAATGTGAAACCAATGACACAAAATCACATATTGGATGGACAAGATTCGTTAAAAAGCCTAATTGGATCAGAATAAGCCTAGGGACGACGATAATGAACCAAATATTCAACCAATGACACAAAAACACTTTTTAGATGCACACGATTGGTTAAAAACCCTATTTGGATTAGAATAAGCCTAGGGAGGACGAAAATGACCTAAATGTTCAACCAATAACACAAAATGACACCAAATCACTTATTGGATGCAGAAGATTGGTTTAAAACCCTAATTGGATTAGAATAAGCATAGGGACTACAAAAATGACCTAAATTTGCAACCAATGACACAAAATCACATATTGGATGCACAAGATTGGTTAAAAACCCTAATTGGATTAGAATAAGCCTAGGGAGGACGAAAATGACCTAAATGTGCAACCAATGACACAAAATCACATATTGGATGCACAAGATTGGTTAAAAAACCTAATTGGATTAGAATAAGCCTATCGAGGACGAAAATGACCTAATTGGATTACCAATGACACAAAATCACTTATTATATGCACAATATTGGTTAAAAACCCTAATTGGATTAGAATAAGCCTAGGGAGGACAAAAATGACCTAAGTGTGCAACCAATGACACAAAATGACACAAAATCACATATTGGATGGACAAGATTGGTTAAAAACCCTAATTGGATTAGAATAAGCCTAGGGAGGACGAATATGACCTAAATGTTCAACCAATGACACAAAATGACAGAAAATCACATTTTGGATGCACAAGATTGTTTAAAAACCCTAATTGGATTAGAATAAGCCTAGCGAGGAAGAAAATGACCTAATTGGATTACCAATGACACAAAATCACTTGTTATATGCACAAGATTGGTTAAAAACCCTAATTGGATTAGAATAAGCCTAGGGAGGACGAAAATGACCTAAATGTGCAACCAATGACACAAAATCACATATTGGATGCACAAGATTGGTTAAAAACCCTAATTGGATTAGAATAAGCCTAGCGAGGACGAAAATGACCTAATTGGATTACCAATGACACAAAATCACTTATTATATGTTCAAGATTGGTTAAAAACCCTAATTGGATTAGAATAAGCCTAGGGAGGACGAAAATGACCTAAATGTGCAACCAATGACACAAAATCACATATTGGATGCACAAGATAGGTTAAAAACCCTAATTGGATTAGAATAAGCCTAGGGAGGACGAAAATGACCTAAATGTTCAACCAATGACCCAAAATGACACAAAATCACATATTGGATGCACAAGATTGGTTAAAAACCTTAATTGGATTTGAATAAGGCTAGGGAGGATGAAAATGACCTAAATGTGCAACCAATGACACAAATTCACATATTGGATGCACAAGATTGGTTAAAAACCCTAATTGGATTAGAATAAGCCTAGGGAGGACGAAAATGACCTAAATGTTCAACCAATGACACAAAATCACATATTGGATGCACAAGATTGGTTTAAAACCCTAATTGGATTAGAATAAGGCTAGGGAGGACGAAAATGACCTAAATGTGCAACCAATGACACAAAATCACATATTGGATGCACAAGTTTGGTTAAAAACCCTATTTGCATTAGAACAAGCATAGGGAGGACGAAAATGACCTACTTGGATTATCGATGACAGAAAATCACTTAGTATATGCACAAGATTGGTTAAAAACCCTAATTGGATTAGAATAAGCCTAGGAAGGACAAAAATGACCTAAATGTGCAACCAATGACACAAAATCACATATTGGATGCACAAGATTGGTTAAAAACCCTAATTGGATTAGAATAAGCCTAGGGAGGACGAAAATGACCTAAATGTTCAACCAATGACCCAAAATGACACAAAATCACATATTGGATGCATAAGATTGGTTAAAAACCCGAATTGGATTAGAATAAGCCTAGAGAGGACGAAAATGAGCTAAATGTGCAACCAATGACACAAAATCACATATTGGATGCACAAGATTGGTTAAAAACCCTAACTGGATTAGAATAAGCCTAGGGAGGACGAAAATGACCTAAATGTGCAACCAATGACACAAAATCACATATTGGATGCACAAGATTGGTTAAAAACCCTAATTGGATTAGAATAAGCCTAGCGAGGACGAAAATCACCTAATTGGATTACCGATGACAGAAAATCACTTATTATAAGCACAAAATTGGTTAAAAACCCTAATTGGATTAGAATAAGCCTAGGGAGGACGAAAATGACCTAAATGTGCAACCAATGACACAAAATCACATATTGGATGCACAAGATTGGTTAAAAACCCTAATTGGATTAGAATAAGCCTAGCGAGGACGAAAATGACCTAATTGTTGAACCAATGACACAAAATCACATATTGGATGCAAAAGATTGGTTAAAAACCCTAATTGGATTAGAATAAGCCTATGGAGGACGAAAATGACCTAATTGGATTACCAATGACACAAAATCACTTATTATATGCACAAGATTGGTTAAAAACGCTAATTGGATTAGAATAAGCCTAGCGAGGACGAAAATGACCTAATTGTTGAACCAATGACACAAAATCACATATTGGATGCAAAAGATTGGTTAAAAACCCTAATTGGATTAGAATAAGCCTATGGAGGACGAAAATGACCTAATTGGATTACCAATGACACAAAATCACTTATTATATGCACAAGATTGGTTAAAAACGCTAATTGGAATAGAATAAGCCTAGGGAGGACGAAATTGACCTAAATGTGCAACCAATGACACAAAATCACATATTGGATGCAAAAGATTGATTAAAAACCCTAATTGGATTAGAATAAGCCTAGCGAGGACGAAAATGACCTAATTGGATTACTAATGACACAAAATCACTTATTATATGCACAAGATTGGTTAAAAACCCTAATTGGATTAGAATAAGCCTAGGGAGGACGAAAATGACCTAAATGTGCAACCAATGACACAAAATCACATATTGGATGCACAAGATAGGTTAAAAACCCTAATTGGATTAGAATAAGCCTAGGGAGGACGAAAATGACCTAAATGTGCAACCAATGACACAAAATCACATATTGGATGCACAAGATTGGTTAAAAACCCTAATTGGATTAGAATAAGCCTATGGAGGACGAAAATGACCTAAACATTCAACCAATGACACAAAATGACACAAAATCACAAATTGGATGCACAAGATTGGTTAAAAACCCTAATTGGATTAGAATAAGTCTAGAGAGGACAAAAATGACCCAATTAGATTACCAATGACACAAAATCACTTATTATATGCACAAGATTGGTTAAAAACCCTAATTGGATTAGAATAAGCCTAGGGAGGACGAAATTGACCTAAATGTGCAACCAATGACAGAAAATCACATATTGGATGCACAAGATTGGTTAAAAACCCTAATTGGATTGGAATAAGCCAAGCGGGGACGAAAATCACCTAATTGGATTACCGATGACAGAAAATCACTTATTATATGCACAAGATTGGTTAAAAACCCTAATTGGATTAGAATAAGCCTAGGGAGGACAAAAATGACCTAAATGTGCAACCAATGACACAAAATCACATATTGGATGCACAAGATTGGTTAAAAACCCCAATTGCATTAGAATAAGCCTAGGGAGGACGAAAATGTCCTAAATGTTCAACCATTGACACAAAATCACATATTGGATGCACAAGATTGGTTAAAAACCCTAATTGGATTAGAATAAGCCTAGCGAGGACGAAAATGACCTAATTGGATTACCAATGACACAAAATCACTTATTATATGTTCAAGATTGGTTAAAAACCCTAATTGGATTAGAATAAGCCTCGGGAGGACGAAAATGTGCAACCAATGACACAAAATCACATATTGGATGCACAACATTGGTTAAAAACCCTAATTGGATTAGAAAAAGCCTAGGGAGGACGAAAATGACCTAAATGTTCAACCAATGACCCAAAATGACACAAAATCACATATTGGATGCACAAGATTGGTTAAAAACCTTAATTGGATTTGAATAAGGCTAGGGAGGACGAAAATGACCTAAATGTGGAACCAATGACACAAATTCACATATTGGATGCACAAGATTGGTTAAAAACCCTAATTGGATTAGAATAAGCCTAGGGAGGACGAAAATGACCTAAATGTTCAACCAATGACACAAAATCACATATTGGATGCACAAGATTGGTTTAAAACCCTAATTGGATTAGAATAAGGCTAGGGAGGACGAAAATGACCTAAATGTGCAACCAATGACACAAATTTCCATATTGGATGCACAAGATTGGTTAAAAACCCTAATTGGATTAGAATAAGCCTAGCGAGGACGAAAATCACCTAATTGGATTATCGATGATAGAAAATCACTTAGTATATGCACAAGATTGGTTAAAAACCCTAATTGGATTAGAATAAGCCTAGGAAGGACAAAAATGACCTAAATGTGCAACCAATGACACAAAATCACATATTGGATGCACAAGATTGGTTAAAAACCCTAATTGGATTAGAATAAGCCTAGGGAGGACGAAAATGACCAAAATGTTCAACCAATGACACAAAATCTCATATTGGATGCACAAGATTGGTTAAAAACACTAATTGGATTAGAATAAGCCTAGGGAGGACGAAAATTACCTAAATGTGCAACCAATGAAACAAAATTACATATTCGATGCACAAGATTGGTTAAAAACCGTAATTGGATTAGAATAAGCCTAGGGAGTACGAAAATGACTTAAATGTTCAACCAATGACACGAAATGACACAAAATCACATATTGGATGCACAAGATTCGTTAAAAACCCTAATTGGATTAGAACAAGCCTAGCGAGGACGAAAATGACATAATTGGATTACCAATGACACAAAATCACTTATTATATGTACAAGATTGGTTAAAAATAAATGTGCAACCAATGACACAAAATCACATATTGGATGCACAAGATTGGTTAAAAACCCTAATTGGATTAGAATAAGCCTATGGAGGACGAAAATGACCTAAACATTCAACCAATGACACAAAATGACACAAAATCACATATTGGATGCACAAGATTGGTTAAAAACCCTAATTGGATTAGAATAAGTCTAGCGAGGACAAAAATGACCCAATTAGATTACCAATGACACAAAATCACTTATTATATGCACAAGATTGGTTAAAAACCCTAATTGGATTAGAATAAGCCTAGGGAGGACGAAAATGACCTAAATGTGCAACCAATGACAGAAAATCACATATTGGATGCACAAGATTGGTTAAAAACCCTAATTGGATTAGAATAAGCCTAGGGAGGACGAAAATGACCTAAATGTTCAACCAATGACACAAAATGACACAAAATCACATATTGGATGGACAAGATTATTTAAAAACCCTAATTGGATTCGAATAAGCCTAGGGAGGACGAAAATGACCTAAATGTTCAACCAATGACACAAAATGACACAAAATATCATATTGGATGCACAAGATTGGTTAAAAACCCTAATTGGATTAGAATAAGCCTAGGGAGGACGAAAATGACCTAAATGTTCAACCAATGACACAAAATCACATATTGGATGCACAAGATTGGTTAAAAACCTTAATTGGATTTGAATAAGGCTAGGGAGGACGAAAATGACCTAAATGTGCAACCAATGACACAAATTCACATATTGGATGCACAAGATTGGTTAAAAACCCTAATTGGATTAGAATAAGCCTAGGGAGGACGAAAATGACCTAAATGTTCAACCAATGACACAAAATCACATATTGGATGCACAAGATTGGTTAAAAACCGTAATTGTATTACAATATGCCTAGGGAGGACGAAAATGACCTAAATGTTCAACCAATGACACAAAATGACACAAAATCACATATTGGATGCACAAGATTGGTTAAAAACCCTAATTGGATTAGAATAAGCCTAGGGAGGACGAAAATGACCTAATTCGATTACAGATGACACAAAATGACACAAAATCACATATTGGATGCACAAGATTGGTTAAAAACCCTAATTGGATTAGAATAAGCCTAGGGAGGACGAAAATGACCTAAATGTTCAACCAATGACACAAAATGACACAATATCACATATTGGATGCACAAGATTGGTTAAAAACCCTAACTGGATTAGAATAAGCCTAGGGAGGACAAAAATGACCTAAATGTTCAACCAATGACACAAAATCACATATTCGATGCACAAGATTGGGTAAAAACCCTAATTGGATTAGAATAAGCCAAGGGAGGACGAAAATGACCTAAATGTTCAACCAATGACACAAAATGACACAAAATCACATATTGGATGCACAAGATTGGTTAAAAACCCTAATTGGATTAGAATAAGCCTAGCGAGGACGAAAATGACCTAATTGGATTACCAATGACACAAAATCACTTATTATATGTTCAAGATTGGTTAAAAACCCTAATTGGATTAGAATAAGCCTAGGGAGGACGAAAATGACCTAAATGTGCAACCAATGACACAAAATCACATATTGGATGCACAAGATAGGTTAAAAACCCTAATTGGATTAGAATAAGCCTAGGGAGGACGAAAATGACCTAAATGTTCAACCAATGACCCAAAATGACACAAAATCACATATTGGATGCACAAGATTGGTTAAAAACCTTAATTGGATTTGAATAAGGCTAGGGAGGATGAAAATGACCTAAATGTGCAACCAATGACACAAATTCACATATTGGATGCACAAGATTGGTTAAAAACCCTAATTGGATTAGAATAAGCCTAGGGAGGACGAAAATGACCTAAATGTTCAACCAATGACACAAAATCACATATTGGATGCACAAGATTGGATAAAAACCCTAATTGGATTTGAATAAGCCTAGGGAGGACGAAAATGACCTAAATGTTCAACCGATGACACAAAATGACACAAAATCACATATTGGATGCACAAGATTGGTTAAAAACCCTAATTGGATTAGAATAAGCCTAGGGAGGACGAAAATGACCTAAATATTCAACCAATGACACAAAATCACATATTGGATGCACAAGATTGGTTAAAAACCCTAATTGGATTATAATAATCCTAGGGAGGACGAAAATGACCTAAATGTTCAACCAATGACACAAAATGACACAAAATCACATATTGGATGCACAAGATTGGTTAAAAACCCTAATTGGATTAGAATAAGCCTAGGGAGGACGAAAATGTCCTAAATTTTCAACAAATGACACAAAATGACACAAAATCACATATTGGATGCACAAGATTGGTTAAAAACCGTAATTGGATAAGCCTAGGGAGGACGAAAATGACCTAAATGTTCAACCAATGACACAAAATCACATATTGGATGCACCAGATTGGTTAAAAACCCTAATTGGATTAGAATAAGCCTAGCGAGGACGAAAATGACCTAAATGTTCAACCAATGACACAAAATGACACAAAATCACATATTGGATGCACAAGATTGGTTAAAAACCCTAATTGGATTAGAATAAGCCTAGGGAGGACCCAAATTACCTAAATGTTCAACGAATGACAAAAAAGGACACAAAATCACATATTGGATGCACAAGATTGGTTAAAAACCCTAATTGGATTAGAATAGGCCTAGGGAGGACGAAAATGACCTAAATGTTCAACAAATGACACAAAATGACACAAAATCACATATTGGATGCACAAGATTGGTTAAAAACCCTAATTGGATTAGAATAAGTCTAGGGAGGACGAAAATGACCTAAATGTTCAACCAATGACACAAAATGACACAAAATCACATATTGGATGCACAAGATTGGTTAAAAACCCTAATTGGATTAGAATAAGCCTAGCGAGGACGAAAATGACCTAATTGGATTACCAATGACACAAAATCAATTATTATATGCACAAGATTGGTTAAAAACCCTAATTGGATTGGAATAAGGCTAGGGAGGACGAAAATGACCTAAATGTTCAACCAATGACACAAAATCACATATTGGATGCACAAGATTGGTTAAAAACCCTAATTGGATTAGAATAAGCCTAGGGAGGACGAAAATGACCTAAATGTTCAACCAATGACACAAAATGCACAAAATCACATATTGGATGCACAAGATTGGTTAAAAACCCTAATTGGATTAGAATAAGCCTAGGGAGGACGAAAATGATCTAAATGTTCAACCAATGACACAAAATCACATATTGGATGCACAAGATTGGTTAAAAACCCTAATTGGATTAGAATAAGCCTAGGGAGGACGAAAATTACCTAAATGTGCAACCAATGACACAAAATCACATATTCGATGCACAAGATTGGTTAAAAACCCTAATTGGATTAGAATAAGCCTAGGGAGTACGAAAATGACTTAAATGTTCAACCAATGACACAAAATGACACAAAATCACATATTGGATGCACAAGATTCGTTAAAAACCCTAATTGGATTAGAATAAGCCTAGCGAGGACGAAAATGACATAATTGGATTACCAATGACACAAAATCACCTATTATGTGCACAAGATTGGTTAAAAATCCTAATTGGATTAGAATAAGCCTAGGGAGGACGAAAATGACCTAAATGTGCAACCAATGACACAAAATCACATGTTGGATGCAAAAGATTGGTTAAAAACCCTAATTGGATAAGAAAAAGCCTAGGGAGGGCGAAAATGACTTAAATGTTCAACCAATGACACAAAATCACATATTGGATGCACAAGATTGGTTAAAAACCCTAATTGGATTATAATAAGCCTATGGAGGACGAAAATGACCTAAACATTCAACCAATGACACAAAATGACACAAAATCACATATTGGATGCACAAGATCGGTTAAAAACCCTAATTGGATTAGAATAAGTCTAGCGAGGACAAAAATGACCCAATTAGATTACCAATGACACAAAATCACTTATTATATGCACAAGATTGGTTAAAAACCCTAATTGGATTAGAATAAGCCTAGGGAGGACGAAAATGACCTAAATGTGCAACCAATGACAGAAAATCACATATTGGATGCACAAGATTGGTTAAAAACCCTAATTGGATTGGAATAAGCCAAGCGGGGACGAAAATCACCTAATTGGATTACCGATGACAGAAAATCACTTATTATATGCACAAGATTGGTTAAAAACCCTAATTGGATTAGAATAAGCCTAGGGAGGACGAAAATGTCATAAATTTTCAACCATTGACACAAAATCACATATTGGATGCACAAGATTGGTTAAAAACCCTAATTGGATTAGAATAAGCCTAGCGAGGACGAAAATGACCTAATTGGATTACCAATGACACAAAATCACTTATTATATGTTCAAGATTGGTTAAAAACCCTAATTGGATTAGAATAAGCCTAGGGAGGACGAAAATGACCTAAATGTGCAACCAATGACAGAAAATCACATATTGGATGCACAAGATTGGTTAAAAACCCTAATTGGATTGGAATAAGCCAAGCGGGGACGAAAATCACCTAATTGGATTACCGATGACAGAAAATCACTTATTATATGCACAAGATTGGTTAAAAACCCTAATTGGATTAGAATAAGCCTAGGGAGGACGAAAATGTCATAAATTTTCAACCATTGACACAAAATCACATATTGGATGCACAAGATTGGTTAAAAACCCTAATTGCATTAGAATAAGCCTAGGGAGGACGAAAATGACCTCAATGTTCAACCAATGACACAAAATCACATATTGGATGCACAAGATTGGTTAAAAACCCTAATTGGATTAGAATAAGGCTAGGGAGGACGAAAATGACCTAAATGTGCAACCAATGACACAAATTCACATATTGGATGCACAAGATTGGTTAAAAACCCTAATTGGATTAGAATAAGCCTAGCGAGGACGAAAATCACCTAATTGGATTATCGATGACAGAAAATCACTTATTATATGCACAAGATTGGTTAAAAAACCCTAATTGGATTAGAATAAGCCTAGGAAGGACAAAAATGACCTAAATGTGCAACCAATGACACAAAATCACATATTGGATGCACAAGATTGGTTAAAAACCCCAATTGCATTAGAATAAGCCTGGGGAGGACGAAAATGTCCTAAATGTTCAACCATTGACAAAAAATCACATATTGGATGCACAAGATTGGTTAAAAACCCTAATTGGATTAGAATAAGCCTAGCGAGGACGAAAATGACCTAATTGGATTACCAATGACACAAAATCACTTATTATATGTTCAAGATTGGTTAAAAACACTAATTGGATTAGAATAAGCCTAGGGAGGACGAAAATGACCTAAATGTGCAACCAATGACACAAAATCACATATTGGATGCACAAGATTGATTAAAAACCCTAATTGGATTAGAATAAGCCTAGGGAGGACGAAAATGACCTAAATGTTCAACCAATGACCCAAAATTACACAAAATCACATATTGGATGCACAAGATTGGTTAAAAACCTTAATTGGATTTGAATAAGGCTAGGGAGGACGAAAATGACCTAAATGTGCAACCAATGACACAAATTCACATATTGGATGCACAAGATTGGTTAAAAACCCTAATTGGATTAGAATAAGCATAGGGAGGACGAAAATGACCTAAATGTTCAACCAATGACACAAAATCACATATTAGATGCACAAGATTGGTTAAAAACCCTAATTGGATTAGAATAAGGCTAGGGAGGACGAAAATGACCTAAATGTGCAACCAATGACACAAATTCACATATTGGATGCACAAGATTGGTTAAAAACCCTAATTCGATTAGAATAAGCCTAACGAGGACGAAAATCACCTAATTGGATTATCGATGACAGAAAATCACTTATTATATGCACAAGATTGGTTAAAAACCCTAATTGGATTAGAATAAGCCTAGGAAGGACAAAAATGACCTAAATGTGCAACCAATGACACAAAATCACATATTGGATGCACAAGATTGGTTAAAAACCCTAATTGGATTAGAATAAGCCTAGGGAGGACGAAAATGACCTAAATGTTCAACCAATGACACAAAATCACATATTGGATGCACAAGATTGGTTAAAAACCCTAATTGGATTAGAATAAGCCTAGGGAGGACGAAAATTACCTAAATGTGCAACCAATGACACAAAATTACATATTGGATGCACAAGATTGGTTAAAAACCCTAATTGGATTAGAATAAGCCTAGGGAGGACGAAAATGACCTAAATGTGCAACCAATGACACAAAATCACATATTGGATGCACAAGATTGGTTAAAAACCCTAATTGGATTAGAATAAGCCTAGGGAGGACGAAAATGAACTAAATGTTCAATCAAATGACATAAAATCACATATTGGATGCACAAGATTGGTTAAAAACCCTAATTGGATTAGAATAAGCCTAGGGAGGACGAAAATGACCTAAATGTTCAACCAATGACACAAAATCACATATTGGATGCACAAGATTGGTTAGAAACCCTAATTGGATGAGAATAAGCCTAGTGAGGACGAAAATGATCTAAATGTTCAACCAATGACACAAAATGATACAAAATCACATATTGGATGCACAAGATTGGTTAAAAACCCTAATTGGATTAGAATAAGCCTAGGGAGGACGAAAATGACCTAAATGTTCAACCAATGACACAAAATCACATATTGGATGCACAAGATTGGTTAAAAACCTTAATTGGATTTGAATAAGGCTAGGGAGGACGAAAATGACCTAAATGTGCAACCAATGACACAAATTCACATATTGGATGCACAAGATTGGTTAAAAACCCTAATTGGATTAGAATAAGCCTAGGGAGGACGAAAATGACCTAAATGTTCAACCAATGACACAAAATCACATATTGGATGCACAAGATTGGTTAAAAACCCTAATTGGATTAGAATAAGCCTAGGGAGGACCAAAATGACCAAAATGTTCAACCAATAACACAAATTCACATATTGGATGCACAAGATTGGTTAAAAACCCTAATTGGATTAGAATAAGCCTAGGGAGGACGAAAATGATCTAAATGTTCAACCAATGACACAAAATCACATATTGGATGCACAAGATTGGTTAAAAACCGTAATTGGATTAGAATAAGCCTAGGGAGGACGAAAATGACCTAAATGTTAAACCAATGACACAAAATCACATATTGGATGCACAAGATTGGTTAAAAACCCTAATTGGATTAGAATAAGCCTAGGGAGGACGAAAATGACCTAAATGTGCAACCAATGACACAAAATCACATATTGGATGCACAAGATTGGTTAAAAACCCTAATTGGATTAGAATAAGCCTATGGAGGACGAAAATGACCTAAACATTCAACCAATGACACAAAATGACACAAAATCACATATTGGATGCACAAGATTGGTTAAAAACCCTAATTGGATTAGAATAAGTCTAGAGAGGACAAAAATGACCCAATTAGATTACCAATGACACAAAATCACTTATTATATGCACAAGATTGGTTAAAAACCCTAATTGGATTAGAATAAGCCTAGGGAGGACGAAATTGACCTAAATGTGCAACCAATGACAGAAAATCACATATTGGATGCACAAGATTGGTTAAAAACCCTAATTGGATTGGAATAAGCCAAGCGGGGACGAAAATCACCTAATTGGATTACCGATGACAGAAAATCACTTATTATATGCACAAGATTGGTTAAAAACCCTAATTGGATTAGAATAAGCCTAGGGAGGACGAAAATGTCATAAATTTTCAACCATTGACACAAAATCACATATTGGATGCACAAGATTGGTTAAAAACCCTAATTGCATTAGAATAAGCCTAGGGAGGACGAAAATGACCTCAATGTTCAACCAATGACACAAAATCACATATTGGATGCACAAGATTGGTTAAAAACCCTAATTGGATTAGAATAAGGCTAGGGAGGACGAAAATGACCTAAATGTGCAACCAATGACACAAATTCACATATTGGATGCACAAGATTGGTTAAAAACCCTAATTGGATTAGAATAAGCCTAGCGAGGACGAAAATCACCTAATTGGATTATCGATGACAGAAAATCACTTATTATATGCACAAGATTGGTTAAAAAACCCTAATTGGATTAGAATAAGCCTAGGAAGGACAAAAATGACCTAAATGTGCAACCAATGACACAAAATCACATATTGGATGCACAAGATTGGTTAAAAACCCCAATTGCATTAGAATAAGCCTGGGGAGGACGAAAATGTCCTAAATGTTCAACCATTGACAAAAAATCACATATTGGATGCACAAGATTGGTTAAAAACCCTAATTGGATTAGAATAAGCCTAGCGAGGACGAAAATGACCTAATTGGATTACCAATGACACAAAATCACTTATTATATGTTCAAGATTGGTTAAAAACACTAATTGGATTAGAATAAGCCTAGGGAGGACGAAAATGACCTAAATGTGCAACCAATGACACAAAATCACATATTGGATGCACAAGATTGATTAAAAACCCTAATTGGATTAGAATAAGCCTAGGGAGGACGAAAATGACCTAAATGTTCAACCAATGACCCAAAATTACACAAAATCACATATTGGATGCACAAGATTGGTTAAAAACCTTAATTGGATTTGAATAAGGCTAGGGAGGACGAAAATGACCTAAATGTGCAACCAATGACACAAATTCACATATTGGATGCACAAGATTGGTTAAAAACCCTAATTGGATTAGAATAAGCCTAGGGAGGACGAAAATGACCTCAATGTTCAACCAATGACACAAAATCACATATTGGATGCACAAGATTGGTTAAAAACCCTAATTGGATTAGAATAAGCCTAGCGAGGACGAAAATCACCTAATTGGATTATCCATGACAGAAAATCACTTATTATATGCACAAGATTGGTTAAAAACCCTAATTGGATTAGAATAAGCCTAGGAAGGACAAAAATGACCTAAATGTGCAACCAATGACACAAAATCACATATTGGATGCACAAGATTGGTTAAAAACCCTAATTGGATTAGAATAAGCCTAGGGAGGACGAAAATGACCTAAATGTTCAACCAATGACACAAAATCACATATTGGATGCACAAGATTGGTTAAAAACCCTAATTGGATTAGAATAAGCCTAGGGAGGACGAAAATTACCTAAATGTGCAACCAATGAAACAAAATTACATATTCGATGCACAAGATTGGTTAAAAACCGTAATTGGATTAGAATAAGCCTAGGGAGTACGAAAATGACTTAAATGTTCAACCAATGACACGAAATGACACAAAATCACATATTGGATGCACAAGATTCGTTAAAAACCCTAATTGGATTAGAACAAGCCTAGCGAGGACGAAAATGACATAATTGGATTACCAATGACACAAAATCACTTATTATATGCACAAGATTGGTTAAAAATCCTAATTGGATTAGAATAAGCCTAGGGAGGACGAAAATGACATAAATGTGCAACCAATGACACAAAATCACATATTGGATGCACAAGATTGGTTAAAAACCCCAATTGCATTAGAATAAGCCTAGGGAGGACGAAAATGTCCTAAATTTTCAACCATTGACACAAAATCACATATTGGATGCACAAGATTGGTTAAAAACCCTAATTGGATTAGAATAAGCCTAGCGAGGACGAAAATGACCTAATTGGAATACCAATGACACAAAATCACTTATTATATGTTCAAGATTGGTTAAAAACCCTAATTGGATTAGAATAAGCCTAGGGAGGACGAAAATGACCTAAATGTGCAACCAATGACCCAAAATCACATATTGGATGCACAAGATTGGTTAAAAACCCTAATTGGATTAGAATAAGCCTAGGGAGGACGAAAATGATCTAAATGTGCAACCAATGACACAAAATCACATATTGGATGCACAAGATTGGTTAAAAACCCTAATTGGATTAGAATAAGCCTAGGGAGGACGAAAATGACCTAAATGTTCAACCAATGACAAAAAATGACACAAAATCACATATTGGATGCCCAATATTGGTTAAAAACCCTAATTGGATTAGAATAAGCCTAGGGAGGACGAAAATGACCTAAATGTTCAACCAATGACACAAAATCACATATTGGATGCACAAGATTGGTTAAAAACCCTAATTGGATTAGAATAAGCCTAAAGTGGACGAAAATATCCTAAATGTTCAACCAATGACACAAAATGACACAAAATCACATATTGGATGCACAAGATTGGTTAAAAACCCTAATTGGATTAGAATAAGCCTAGGGAGGACGAAAATGACCTAAATGTTCAACCAATGTAACAAAATCACATATTGGATGCACAAAATTGGTTAAAAACCCTAATTGGATTAGAATAAGCCTAGGGAGGACGAAAATGACCTAAATGTTCAACCAATGACACAAAATGACACAAAATCACATATTGGATGCACAAGATTGGTTAAAAACCCTAATTGGATTAGAATAAGCCTAGCGAGGACGAAAATGACCTAATTGGATTACCAATGACACAAAATCACTTATTATATGTTCATGATTGGTTAAAAACCCTAATTGGATTAGAATAAGCCTAGGGAGGACAAAAATGACCTAAATGTGCAACCAATGACACAAAATCACATATTGGATGCACAAGATTGGTTAAAAACCCTAATTGGATTAGAATAAGCCTAGGGAGGACGAAAATGACCAAAATGTTCAACCAATGACACAAAATCTCATATTGGATGCACAAGATTGGTTAAAAACACTAATTGGATTAGAATAAGCCTAGGGAGGACGAAAATTACCTAAATGTGCAACCAATGAAACAAAATTACATATTCGATGCACAAGATTGGTTAAAAACCGTAATTGGATTAGAATAAGCCTAGGGAGTACGAAAATGACTTAAATGTTCAACCAATGACACGAAATGACACAAAATCACATATTGGATGCACAAGATTCGTTAAAAACCCTAATTGGATTAGAACAAGCCTAGCGAGGACGAAAATGACATAATTGGATTACCAATGACACAAAATCACTTATTATATGCACAAGATTGGTTAAAAATCCTAATTGGATTAGAATAAGCCTAGGGAGGACGAAAATGACATAAATGTGCAACCAATGACACAAAATCACATATTGGATGCACAAGATTGGTTAAAAACCCCAATTGCATTAGAATAAGCCTAGGGAGGACGAAAATGTCCTAAATTTTCAACCATTGACACAAAATCACATATTGGATGCACAAGATTGGTTAAAAACCCTAATTGGATTAGAATAAGCCTAGCGAGGACGAAAATGACCTAATTGGAATACCAATGACACAAAATCACTTATTATATGTTCAAGATTGGTTAAAAACCCTAATTGGATTAGAATAAGCCTAGGGAGGACGAAAATGACCTAAATGTGCAACCAATGACCCAAAATCACATATTGGATGCACAAGATTGGTTAAAAACCCTAATTGGATTAGAACAAGCCTAGCGAGGACGAAAATCACCTAATTGGATTATCGATGACAGAAAATCACTTATTATATGCACAAGATTGGTTAAAAACCCTAATTGGATTAGAATAAGCCTAGGGAGGACGAAAATTACCTAAATGTGCAACCAATGAAACAAAATTACATATTCGATGCACAAGATTGGTTAAACACCGTAATTGGATTAGAATAAGCCTAGGGAGTACGAAAATGACTTAAATGTTCAACCAATGACACGAAATGACACAAAATCACATATTGGATACACAAGATTCGTTAAAAACCCTAATTGGATTAGAATAAGCCTAGCGAGGACGAAAATGACATAATTGGATTACCAATGACACAAAATTACTTATTATATGCACAAGATTGGTTAAAAATCCTAATTGGATTAGAATAAGCCTAGGGAGGACGAAAGTGACATAAATGTGCAACCAATGACACAAAATCACATATTGGATGCACAAGATTGGTTAAAAACCCCAATTGCATTAGAATAAGCCTAGGGAGGACGAAAATGTCCTAAATTTTCAACCATTGACACAAAATCACATATTGGATGCACAAGATTGGTTAAAAACCCTAATTGGATTAGAATAAGCCTAGCGAGGACGAAAATGACCTAATTGGA
>JBBPBQ010020321.1:15202654-15215766 GCA_037974755.1 Cicer yamashitae | reverse complement strand
CAACCAATGACACAAAATCACATATTGGATGCACAAGATTGGTTAAAAACCCTAATTGGATTAGAATAAGCCTAGCGAGGACGAAAATCACCTAATTGGATTATCCATGACAGAAAATCACTTATTATATGCACAAGATTGGTTAAAAACCCTAATTGGATTAGAATAAGCCTAGGAAGGACAAAAATGACCTAAATGTGCAACCAATGACACAAAATCACATATTGGATGCACAAGATTGGTTAAAAACCCTAATTGGATTAGAATAAGCCTAGGGAGGACGAAAATGACCTAAATGTTCAACCAATGACACAAAATCACATATTGGATGCACAAGATTGGTTAAAAACCCTAATTGGATTAGAATAAGCCTAGGGAGGACGAAAATTACCTAAATGTGCAACCAATGAAACAAAATTACATATTCGATGCACAAGATTGGTTAAAAACCGTAATTGGATTAGAATAAGCCTAGGGAGTACGAAAATGACTTAAATGTTCAACCAATGACACGAAATGACACAAAATCACATATTGGATGCACAAGATTCGTTAAAAACCCTAATTGGATTAGAACAAGCCTAGCGAGGACGAAAATGACATAATTGGATTACCAATGACACAAAATCACTTATTATATGCACAAGATTGGTTAAAAATCCTAATTGGATTAGAATAAGCCTAGGGAGGACGAAAATGACATAAATGTGCAACCAATGACACAAAATCACATATTGGATGCACAAGATTGGTTAAAAACCCCAATTGCATTAGAATAAGCCTAGGGAGGACGAAAATGTCCTAAATTTTCAACCATTGACACAAAATCACATATTGGATGCACAAGCTTGGTTAAAAACCCTAATTGGATTAGAATAAGCCTAGCGAGGACGAAAATGACCTAATTGGAATACCAATGACACAAAATCACTTATTATATGTTCAAGATTGGTTAAAAACCCTAATTGGATTAGAATAAGCCTAGGGAGGACGAAAATGACCTAAATGTGCAACCAATGACCCAAAATCACATATTGCATGCACAAGATTGGTTAAAAACCCTAATTGGATTAGAACAAGCCTAGCGAGGACGAAAATCACCTAATTGGATTATCGATGACAGAAAATCACTTATTATATGCACAAGATTGGTTAAAAACCCTAATTGGATTAGAATAAGCCTAGCGAGGACGAAAATGACATAATTGGATTACCAATGACACAAAATCACTTATTATATGCACAAGATTGGTTAAAAATCCTAATTGGATTAGAATAAGCCTAGGGAGGACGAAAATGACCTAAATGTGCAACCAATGACACAAAATCACATATTGGATGCACAAGATTGGTTAAAAACCCTAATTGGATTAGAATAAGCCTACGGAGGACGAAAATGACCTAAATGTTCAACCAATGACCCAAAATGACACAAAATCACATATTGGATGCACAAGATTGGTTAAAAACCCTAATTGGATAAGAATAAGCCTAGGGAGGACGAAAATGACCTAAATGTGCAACCAATGACACAAAATCACATATTGGATGCACAAGATTGGTTAAAAACCCTAATTGGATTAGAATAAGCCTAGGGAGGACGAAAATGACCTAAATGTTCAACCAATGACCCAAAATGACACAAAATCACATATTGGTTGCAAAAGATTGGTTAAAAACCCTAATTGGATTAGAATAAGCCTAGGGAGGATGAAAATGACCTAAATGTGCAACCAATGACACAAAATCACATATTGGATGCACAAGATTGGTTAAAAACCCTAATTGGATTAGAATAAGCCTAGGGAGGACGAAAATGACCTAAATGTTCAACCAATGACACAAAATCACATATTGGATGCACAAGATTGGTTAAAAACCCAAATTGGATTAAAATAAGCCTAGGGAGGACGAAAATGACCTAAATGTTCAACCAATGACACAAAATGACACAAAATCACATATTGGATGCATAAGATTGGTTAAAAACCCTAATTGGATTAGAATAAGCCTAGCGAGGACGAAAATGACCTAATTGTATTACCAATAACACAAAATCACTTATTATATGCACAAGATTGGTTAAAAACCCTAATTGGATTAGAATAAGCCTAGGGAGGACGAAAATGACCTAAATGTTCAACCAATGACACAAAATCACATATTGGATGCACAAGATTGGTTAAAAACCCTAATTGGATTAGAATAAGCCTAGGGAGGACGAAAATGACCTAAATGTTCAACCAATGACACAAAATAACATATTGGATGCACAAGACTGGTTAAGAACCCTAATTGGATTAGAATAAGCCTAGGGAGGACGAAAATGACCAAAATGTTCAACCAATGACACAAAATCACATATTGGATGCACAAGATTGGTTAAAAACCCTAATTGGATTAGAATAAGCCTAGGGAGGACAAAAATGACCTAAATGTTCAACCAATGACACAAAATGACAGAAAATCACATATTGGATGCACAAGATTGGTTAAAAACCCTAATTGGATTAGAATAAGCCTACGGAGGTCAAAAATGAACTAAATGTTCAACAAATGACACAAAATCACATATTTGATGCACAAGATTGGTTAAAAACCCTAATTGGATTAGAATAAGCCTAGGGAGGACAAAAATGACCTAAATATTCAACCAATGACACAAAATAAAATATTGGATGCACCAGATTGGTTAAAAACCCTAATTGGATTAGAATAAGCCTAGGGAGGACGAAAATGACCTAAATGTTCAACCAATGACACAAAATCACATATTGGATGCACAAGATTGGTTAAAAACCCTAATTGGATTAGAATAAGCCTATGGAGGACGAAAACGACCTAAATGTTCAACCAATGACACAAAATGACACAAAATCACATACTGGATGCACAAGATTGGTTAAAAACCCTAATTGGATTAGAATAAGCCTAGGGAGGACGAAAATGACCTAAATGTTCAACCAATGACACAAAATGACACAAAATCACATATTGGATGCACAACATTGGTTAAAAACCCTAATTGGATTAGAATTAGCCTAGGGAGGACGAAAATCACCTAAATGTTCATCCAATGACAAAAAATGACACAAAATCACATATTGGATGCACAAGATTGGTTAAAAACCCTAATTGGATTAGAATAAGCCTAGGGAGGACGAAAATGACCTAAATGTTCAACCAATGACACAAAATCACATATTGGATGCACAAGATTGGATAAAAAACTTAATTGGATTATAATAAGCCTAGGGAGGACGAAAATGACCTAAATGTTCAACCAATTTCACAAAATCACATATTGGATGCACAAGATTGGTTAAAAACCCTAATTGGATTAGAATAAGCCTAGGGAGGACGAAAATGACCTAAATGTTCAACCAATGACACAAAATGACACAAAATCACATATTGGATGCACAAGATTGGTTAAAAACCTTAATTGGATTAGAATAAGCCTAGGGAGGACGAAAATGACCTAAATGTTCAACCAATGACACAAAAGGACACAAAATCACATATTCGATGCACAAGATTGGTTAAAAACCCTAATTGGATTAGAATAAGCCCAAGGAGGACGAAAATGACCTAAATGTTCAACCAATGATACAAAATGACACAAAATCACATATTGGATGCAAAAGATTGCTTAAAAACCCTAATTGGATTAGAATAAGCCTAGGGAGGACAAAAATGACCTAAATGTTCAACCAATGACACAAAATGACACAAAATCACATATTGGATGCACAAGATTGGTTAAAAACCCTAATTGGATTAGAATAAGCCTAGGGAGGACGAAAATGACCTAAATGTTCAACCAATGACACAAAATCACATATTGGATGCACAAGATTGGTTAAAAACCCTAATGGGATAAGAATAAGCCTAGGGAGGACGAAAATGACCTAAATGTTCAACCAATGACACAAAATCACATATTGGATGCACAAGATTGGTTAAAAACCCTAATTGGATTAGAATAAGCCTAGGGAGGACGAAAATGACCTAAATGTTCAACCAATGACACAAAATCACATATTGGATGCACAAGATTGGTTAAAAACCCTAATTGGATTAGAATAAGCCTAGGGAGGACGAAAATGACCTAAATGTTCACCCAATGACACAAAATCACATGTTGGATGCACAAGATTGGTTAAAAACCCTAATTGGATTAGAATAAGCCTACGGAGGACGAAATAGACCTAAATGTTCAACCAATGACACAAAATCACATATTGGTTGCACAAGATTGGTTAAAAACCCTAATTGGATTAGAATAAGCCTAGGGAGGACGAAAATGACCTAAATGTTCAACCAATGACACAAAATCACATATTGGATGCACAAGATTGGTTGAAAACCCTAATTGGATTAGAATAAGCCTAGGGAGGACGAAAATGACCTAAATGTTCAACCAATCACAAAATCACATATTGGATGCACAAGATTGATTAAAAACCCTTATTGGATTAGAATAAGCCTAGGGAGGACGAAAATGACCTAAATGTTCAACCAATGACACAAAATCACATAATGGATGCACAAGATTGGTTAAAAACCCTAATTGGATTAGAATAAGCCTAGGGAGGACGAAAATGACCTAAATGTTCAACCAATGACACAAAATCACATATTGGATGCACAAGATTGGTTGAAAACCCTAATTGGATTAGAATAAGCCTAGCGAGGATGAAAATGACCTAAATGTTCAACCAATGACAAAAAAATGACACAAAATCACATATTGGATGCACAAGATTGGTTAAAAACCCTAATTGGATTAGAATAAGCCTAGGGAGGACGAAAATGACCTAAATGTTCAACCAATGACACAAAATGACACAAAATCACATATTGCATGCCCAAGATAGGTTAAAAACCCTAATTGGATTAGAATAAGCCTAGGGAGGACGAAAATGACCTAAATGTTCAACCAATGACACAAAATCACATATTGGATGCACAAGATTGGTTAAAAACCCTAATTGGATTAGAATAAGCCTAGGGAGGACGAAAATGACCTAAATGTTCAACCAATGACACAAAATCACATATTGGATGCACAAGATTGGTTAAAAACCCTAATTGGATTAGAATAAGCCTAGGGAGGACAAAAATGACCTAAATGTTCAACCAATGACACAAAATCACATGTTGGATGCACAAGATTGGTTAAAAACCCTAATTGGATTAGAATAAGCCTAGGGAGGACGAAAATGACCTAAATGTTCAACCAATGACACAAAATCACATGTTGGATGCACAAGATTGGTTAAAAACCCTAATTGGATTAGAATTAGCCTAGGGAGGACGAAAATGACCTAAATGTTCAACCAATGACACAAAATGACACAAAATCATATATTGGATGCACAAGATTGGTTAAAAACCCTAATTGGATTAGAATAAGCCTAGGGAGGACGAAAATGACCTAAATGTTCAACCAATGACACAAAATCACATATTGGATGCACAAGATTGGTTAAAAACCCTAATTGGATTAGAATAAGCCTAGGGAGGACGAAAATGACCTAAATGTTCAACCATGGACACAAAATCACATATTGGATGCACAAGATTGGTTAAAAACCCTAATTGGATTAGAATAAGCCTAGGGAGGACGAAAATGACCTAAATGTTCAACCAATGACACAAAATCACATATTGGATGCACAAGATTGGTTAAAAACCCTAATTGGATTAGAATAAGCCTAGGGAGGACCAAAATGACCTAAATGTTGAACCAATGACACAAAATGACATATTGGATGCACAAGATTGGTTAAAAACCCTAATTGGATTAGAATAAGCCTAGGGAGGACGAAAATGACCTAAATGTTCAACCAATGACACAAAATCACATATTGGATGCACAAGATTGGTTAAAAACCTTAATTGGATTTGAATAAGGCTAGGGAGGACGAAAATGACCTAAATGTGCAACCAATGACACAAATTCACATATTGGATGCACAAGATTGGTTAAAAACCCTAATTGGATTAGAATAAGCCTAGGGAGGACGAAAATGACCTAAATGTTCAACCAATGACACAAAATCACATATTGGATGCACAAGATTGGTTAAAAACCCTAATTGGATTAGAATAAGCTTTGGGAGGACGAAAATGCCCTAAATGTTCAACCAATGACACAAAATCACATATTGGATGCACAAGATTGCTTAAAAACCCTAATTGGATTAGAATAAGCCTAGGGAGGACAAAAATGACCTAAATGTTCAACCAATGACACAAAATCACATATTGGAAGCACAAGATTGGTTAAAAACCCTAATCGGATTAGAATAAGCCTAGGGAGGACGAATATGACCTAAATGTTCAACCAATGACACAAAATGACACAAAATCACATATTGGATGCACAAGATTGGTTAAAAACCCTAATTGGATTAGAATAAGCCTAGGGAGGACAAAAATGACCTAAATGTTCAACCGATGACACAAAATCACATATTGGATGCACAAGATTGGTTAAAAACCCTAATTGGATTAGAATAAGCCTAGGGAGGACGAAAATGACCTAAATGTTCAACCAATGACACAAAATCACATATTGGATGCACAAGATTGGTTAAAAACCCTAATTGGATTAGAATAAGCTTAGGGAGGGCGAAAATGACCTAAATGTTCAAGCAATGACACAAAATGACACAAAATCACATATTGGATGCACAAGATTGGTTAAAAACCCTAATTGGATTAGAATAAGCCTAGGGAGGACGAAAATGACCTAAATGTTCAACCAATGACACAAAATCACATATTGGATGCACAAGATTGGTTAAAAACCCTAATTGGATTAGAATAAGCCTAGGGAGGACGAAATTGATCTAAATGTTCAACCAATGAGACAAAATCACATATTGGATGCACAAGATTGGTTAAAAACACTAATTGGGTTAGAATAAGCCTAGGGAGGACGAAAATGACCTAAATGTTCAACCAATGACACAAAATCACATATTGGATGCACAAGATTGGTTAAAAACCCTAATTGGATTAGAATAAGCCTAGGGAGGACCAAAATGACCTAACTGTTCAACCAATGACACAAAATGCACAAAATCACATATTGGATGCACAAGATTGGTTAAAAACCCTAATTGGATTAGAATAAGCCTAGGGAGGACGAAAATGACCTAAATGTTCAACCAATGACACAAAATCACATATTGGATGCACAAGATTGGTTAAAAACCCTAATTGGATTAGAATAAGCCTAGGGAGGACGAAAATGACCTAAATGTTCAACCAATGACACAAAATCACATATTGGATGCACAAGATTGGTTAAAAACCCTAATTGGATTAGAATAAGCCTAGGGAGGACGAAAATGACCTAAATGTTCAACCAATGACACGAAATCACATATTTGATGCACAAGATTGGTTAAAAACCCTAATTGGATTAGAATAAGCCTAGGGAGGACGAAAATGACCTAAATGTTCAACGAATGAAACAAAATCACATATTGGATTCACAAGATTGGTTAAAAACCCTAATTGGATTAGAATAAGCCTAGGGAGGACGAAAATGACCTAAATGTTCAACGAATGACACAAAATCACATATTGGATGCACAAGATTGGTTAAAAACCCTAATTGGATTAGAATAAGCCTACGGAGGACGAAAATGACCTAAATGTTCAACAAATGACACAAAATGACACAAAATCACATATTGGATGCACAAGATTGGTTAAAAACCCTAATTGGATTAGAATAAGTCTAGGGAGGACAAAAATGACCTAAATATTCAACCAATGACAAAAAATCACATATTGGATGCACAAGATTGGTTAAAAACCCTAATTGGATTAGAATAAGCCTACGGAGGACGAAAATGACCTAAATGTTCAACCAATGACACAAAATCACATATTGGATGCACAAGATTGGTTAAAAACCCTAATTGGATTAGAATAAGCCTAGGGAGGACGAAAATGACCTAAATGTTCAACCAATGACACAAAATCACATATTGGATGCACAAGATTGGTTAAAAACCCTAATTGGATTAGAATAAGCCTATGGAGGACAAAAATGACCTAAATGTTCAACCAATGATACAAAATCACATATAGGATGCACAAGATTGGTTAAAAACCCTAATTGGATTAGAATAAGCCTAGGGAGGACGAAAATGACCTAAATGTTCAACCAATGACACAAAATGACACAAAATCACATATTGGATGCACAAGATTGGTTAAAAACCCTAATTGGATTAGAATAAGCCTAGGGAGGACCAAAATTACCTAAACGTTCAACCAATGACACAAAATGACACAAAATCACATATTTGATGCACAAGATTGGTTAAAAACCCTAATTGGATTAGAATAAGCCTAGGGAGGACGAAAATGACCTAAATGTTCAACCAATGACACAAAATGACACAAAATCACATATTGGATGCACAAGATTGGTTAAAAACCCTAATTGGATTAGAATAAGCCTAAGGAGGACCAAAATGACCTAAACGTTCAACCAATGACACAAAATCACATATTTGATGCACAAGATTTTTTAAAAACCCTAATTGGATTAGAATAAGCCTAGGGAGGACGAAAATGACCTAAATGTTCAACCAATGACACAAAATCACATATTGGATGCACAAGATTGGTTAAAAACCCTAATTGGATTAGAATAAGCCTAGGGAGGACCAAAATGACCTAACTGTTCAACCAATGACACAAAATGCACAAAATCACATATTGGATGCACAAGATTGGTTAAAAACCCTAATTGGATTAGAATAAGCCTAGGGAGGACGAAAATGACCTAAATGTTCAACCAATGACACAAAATCACATATTGGATGCACAAGATTGGTTAAAAACCCTAATTGGATTAGAATAAGCCTAGGGAGGACGAAAATGACCTAAATGTTCAACCAATGACACAAAATCACATATTGGATGCACAAGATTGGTTAAAAACCCTAATTGGATTAGAATAAGCCTAGGGAGGACGAAAATGACCTAAATGTTCAACCAATGACACAAAATCACATATTGGATGCAGCAGATTGGTTAAAAACCCTAATTGGATTAGAATAAGCCTAGGGAGGACGAAAATGACCTAAATGTTCAACCAATAACACAAAATGATAAAAAAATCACATATTGGATGCACAAGATTGGTTAAAAACCCTAATTGGATTAGAATAAGCCTAGGGAGGACGAAAATGACCTAAATGTTCAACCAATGACACAAAATCACATATTGGATGCACAAGATTGGTTAAAAACGCTAATTGGATTAGAATAAGCCTATGGAGGACGAAAATGACCTATATGTTCAACCAATGACACAAAATCACATATTGGATGCACAAGATTGGTTAAAAACCCTAATTGGATTAGAATAAGCCTAGGGAGGACGAAAATGACCTAAATGTTCAACCAATGACACAAAATGCACAAAATCACATATTGGATGCACAAGATTGGTTAAAAACCCTAATTGGATTAGAATAAGCCTAGGGAGGACGAAAATGATCTAAATGTTCAAGCAATGAGACAAAATCACATATTGGATGCACAAGATTGGTTAAAAACCCTAATTGGATTAGAATAAGCCTAGGGAGGACGAAAATGACCTAAATGTTCAACCAATGACACAAAATCACATATTGGATGCACAAGATTGGTTAAAAACCCTAATTGGATTAGAATAAGCCTAGGGAGGACGAAAATGACCTAAATGTTCAACCAATGACACAAAATCACATATTGGATGCACAAGATTGGTTAAAAACCCTAATTGGATTAAAAAGAGTCTAGGGAGGACGAAAATGACCTAAATGTTCAACCAATGACACAAAATGACACAAAATCACACCTTGGATGCACAAGATTGCTTAAAAACCTTAATTGGATTAGAATAAGCCTAAGGAGGACGAAAATGACCTAAATGTTCAACCAATGACACAAAATCACATATTGGATGCACAAGATTGGTTAAAAACCCTAATTGGATTAGAATAAGCCTAGGGAGGACGAATATGACCTAAATGTTCAACCAATGACACAAAATGACATATTGGATGCACAAGATTGGTTAAAAACCCTAATTGGATTAGAATAAGCCTAGCGAGGACGAAAATGACCTAATTGGATTACCAATGACACAAAATCACTTATTATATGCACAAGATTGGTTAAAAACCCTAATTGGATTAGAATAAGCCTAGGGAGGACAAAAATGAACTAAATGTTCAACCAATGACACAAAATGACACAAAATCACATATTGGGTGCACAAGATTGGTTAAAAACCCTAATTGGATTAGAATAAGCCTAGGGAGGACGAAAATGACCTAAATATTCAACCAATGACACAAAATCACATATTGGATGCACAAGATTGGTTAAAAACCCTAATTGGATTAGAATAAGCCTAGGGAGGACGAAAATGACCTAAATGTTCAACCAATGACACAAAATCACATATTGGATGCACAAGATTGGTTAAAAACCCTAATTGGATTAGAATAAGCCTAGGGAGGACGAAAATGACCTAAATGTTCAACCAATGACACAAAATCACATATTGGATGCACAAGATTGGTTAAAAACCCTAATTGGATTATAATAATCCTAGGGAGGACGAAAATGACCTGAATGTTCAACCAATGACACAAAATGACAGAAAATCACATATTGGTTGCACAAGATTGGTTAAAAACCCTAATAGGATTAGAATAAGCCTACGGAGGACGAAAATGACCTAAATGTTCAACAAATGACACAAAATGACACAAAATCACATATTGGATGCACAAGATTGGTTAAAAACCCTAATTGGATTAGAATAAGCCTAGGGAGGACGAAAATGACCTAAATGTTCAACCAATGACACAAAATGACACAAAATCACATATTGGATGCACAAGATTGGTTGAAAACCCTAATTGGATTAGAATAAGCCTAGGGAGGACGAAAACGACCTAAATGTTCAACTAAGGACACAAAATCACATATTGGATGCACAAGATTAGTTAAAAACCCTAATTGGATTAGAATAAGCCTAGGGAGGACGAAAATGACCTAAATGTTCAACCAATGACACAAAATCACATATTGGATGCACAAGATTGGTTAAAAACCCTAATTGGATTAGAATAAGCCTAAGGAGGACGAAAATGACCTAAATGTTCAACCAATGACACAAAATCACATATTGGATGCACAAGATTGGTTAAAAACCCTAATTGGATTAGAATAAGCCTAGGGAGGACGAAAATTTCCTAAATGTGCAACCAATGACACAAAATCACATATTGGATGCACAAGATTGGTTAAAAACCCTAATTGGATTGGAATAAGCCTAGCGAGGACGAAAATCACCCAATTGGATTACTGATGACAGAAAATTACTTATTATATGCACAAGATTGGTTAAAAACCCTAATTGGATTAGAATAAGCATAGGGAGGACAAAAATGACCTAAATGTGCAACCAATGACACAAAATCACATATTGGATGCACAAGATTGGTTAAAAAGCCTAATTGCATTAGAACAAGCATAGGGAGGACGAAAATGACCTAAATGTTCAACCAATGACACAAAATGACACAAAATCACATATTGGATGCACAAGATTGGTTAAAAACCCTAATTGGATTAGAATAAGGCTAGGGAGGACGAATATGACCTAAATGTGCAACCAATGACACATATTCACATATTGGATGTACAAGATTGGTTAAAAACCCTAACTGGATTAGAATAAGCCTAGCGAGGACGAAAATCACCTAATTGGATTACCGATGACAGAAAATCACTTATTATATGCACAAGATTTGTTAAAAACCCTAATTGGATTAGAATAAGCCTAGGAAGGACAAATATGACCTAAATGTGCAACCAATGACACAAAATCACATATTGGATTCACAAGATTGGTTAAAAACCCTAATTGTATTAGAATAAGCCTAGGGAGGACGAAAATGACCTAAATGTTCAACCAATGACACAAAATCACATATTGGATGCACAAGATTGGTTAAAAACCCTAATTGGATTAGAATAAGCCTAGGGAGGACGAAAATTACCTAAATGTGCAACCAATGACACAAAATCACATATTCGATGCACAAGATTGGTTAAAAACCCTAACTGGATTAGAATAAGGCTAGCGAGGACGAAAATCACCTAATTGGATTACCGATGACAGAAAATCACTTATTATATGCACAAGATTGGTTAAAAACCCTAACTGGATTAGAATAAGCCTAGGGAGTACGAAAATGACTTAAATGTTCAACCAATGACACAAAATGACACAAAATCACATATTGGATGCACAAGATTCGTTAAAAACCCTAATTGGATTAGAATAAGCCTAGCGAGGACGAAAATGACATAATTGGATTACCAATGACACAAAATCACCTATTATGTGCACAAGATTGGTTAAAAATCCTAATTGGATTAGAATAAGCCTAGGGAGGACGAAAATGACCTAAATGTGCAACCAATGACATAAAATCACATATTGGATACAAAAGATTGGTTAAAAACCCTAATTGGATAAGAATAAGCCTAGGGAGGGCGAAAATGACTTAAATGTTCAACCAATGACAGAAAATCACATATTGGATGCACAAGATTGGTTAAAAACCCTAATTGGATTAGAATAAGCCTAGGGAGGACGAAAATGACCTAAATGTGCAACCAATGACACAAAATCACATATTGGATGCACAAGATTGGTTAAAAACCCTAATTGGATTAGAATAAGCCTAGGGAGGACGAAAATGACCTAAACGTTCAACCAATGACACAAAACGACACAAAATCACATATTGGATGCACAAGATTGGTTAAAAACCCTAATTGGATTAGAATAAATCTAGCGAGGACAAAAATGACCCAATTAGATTACCAATGACACAAAATCACTTATTATATACACAAGATTGGTTAAAAACCCTAATTGGATTAGAATAAGCCTAGGGAGGACGAAAATGACCTAAATGTGCAACCAATGACAGAAAATCACATATTGGATGCACAAGATTGGTTAAAAACCCTAATTGGATTAGAATAAGCATAAGGAGGACGAA
>JBBPBQ010020321.1:15191167-15202177 GCA_037974755.1 Cicer yamashitae | reverse complement strand
ATGCACAAGATTGGTTAAAAACCCTAATTGGATTAGAATAAGCCTAGGGAGGACGAAAATTACCTAAATGAGCAACCAATGACACAAAATTACATATTCGATGCACAAGATTGGTTAAAAACCGTAATTGGATTAGAATAAGCCTAGGGAGTACGAAAATGACTTAAATGTTCAACCAATGACACAAATTCACATATTGGATGCACAAGATTGGATAAAAACCCTAATTGGATTAGAATAAGCATAAGGAGGACGAAAATGACCTAAATGTTCAACCAATGACACAAAATCACATATTGGATGCACAAGATTGGTTAAAAACCCTAAGTGGATTAGAATAAGCCTAGAGAGGACGAAAATGACCTAAATGTGCAACCAATGACACAAATTCACATATTGGATGCACAAGATTGGTTAAAAACCCTAATTGGATTAGAATAAGCCTAGCGAGGACGAAAATCACCTAATTGGATTATCGATGACAGAAAATCACTTATTATATGCAAAAGATTGGTTAAAAACCCTAATTGGATAAGAATAAGCCTAGGGAGGACGAAAATGACCTAAATGTGCAACCAATGACACAAAATCACATATTGGATGCAAAATTTTGGTTAAAAACCCTAATTGGATTAGAATAAGCCTAGGGAGGACGAAAATGACCTAAACGTTCAACCAATGACACAAAACGACACAAAATCACATATTGGATGCACAAGATTGGTTAAAAACCCTAATTGGATTAGAATAAATCTAGCGAGGACAAAAATGACCCAATTAGATTACCTATGACACAAAATCACTTATTATATACACAAGATTGGTTAAAAACCCTAATTGGATTAGAATAAGCCTAGGGAGGACGAAAATGACCTAAATGTGCAACCAATGACAGAAAATCACATATTGGATGCACAAGATTGGTTAAAAACCCTAATTGGATTAGAATAAGCATAAGGAGGACGAAGATGACCTAAATGTTCAACCATTGACACAAAATGACACAAAATCACATATTGGATGCACAAGATTGGTTAAAAACCCTAAGTGGATTAGAATAAGCCTAGAGAGGACGAAAATGACCTAAATGTGCAACCAATGACACAAAATCACATATTGGATGCACAAGATTGGTTAAAAACCCTAACTGGATTAGAATAAGCCTAGCGGGGACGAAAATCACCTAATTGGATTACCGATGACAGAAAATCACTTATTATATGCACAAGATTGGTTAAAAACCCTAATTGGATTAGAATAAGCCTAGGGAGGACGAAAATGACCTAAATGTTCAACCAATGACACAAAATCACATATTGGATGCACAAGATTGGTTAAAAACCCTAATTGGATTATAAGCCTAGGGAGGACGAAAATGACCTAAATGTTCAACCAATGACACAAAATCACATATTGGATGCACAAGATTGGTTAAAAACCCTAATTGGATTAGAATAAGCCTAGGGAGGACGAAAATGACCTAAATGTGCAACCAATGACACAAAATCACATATTGGATGCACAAGATTGGTTAAAAACCCTAATTGGATTAGAATAAGCCTAGCGAGGACGAAAATGACCTAAATGTTCAATCAATGACAAAAAATCACATATTAGATGCACAAGATTGGTTAAAAACCCTAATTGGATTAGAATAAGCCTAGGGAGGACGAAAATGACCTAAATGTTCAACCAATGACACAAAATCACATATTAGATGCACAAGATTGGTTAAAAACCCTAATTGGATTAGAATAAGCCTAGGGAGGACGAAAATGACCTAAATGTTCAACCAATGACACAAAATCACATATTGGATGCACAAGATTTGTTAAAAACCCTAATTGGATTAGAATAAGCCTAGGGAGGACGAAAATGACCTAAATGTGCAACCAATGACACAAAATCACATATTGGATGCACAAGATTGGTTAAAAACCCTAATTGGATTAGCATAAGCCTAGGGAGGATGAAAATGACCTAAATGTTCAACCAATGACACTAAATGATACAAAATCACATATTGGATGCACAAGATTGGTTAAAAACCCTAATTGGATTAGAATAAGCCTAGGGAGGACGAAAATGACCTAAATGTGCAACCACTGACACAAAATCACATATTGGATGCACAAGATTGGTTAAAAACCCTAATTGGATTAGAATAAGCCTAGGGAGGACGAAAATGACCTAAATGTTCAACCAATGACACAAAATCACATTTTGGATGCACAAGATTGATTAAAAACCCTAATTGGATTAGAATAAGCCTAGCGAGGACGAAAATGACCTAATTGGATTACCAATGACACAAAATCACTTGTTATATGCACAAGATTGGTTAAAAACCCTAATTGGATTAGAATAAGCCTAGGGAGGACGAAAATGACCTAAATGTGCAACCAATGACACAAAATCACATATTGGATGCACAAGATTGGTTAAAAACCCTAATTGGATTAGCATAAGCCTAGGGAGGATGAAAATGACCAAAATGTTCAACCAATGACACAAAATGATACAAAATCACATATTGGATGCACAAGATTGGTTAAAAACCCTAATTGGATTAGAATAAGCCTAGGGAGGACGAAAATGACCTAAATGTGCAACCACTGACACAAAATCACATATTGGATGCACAAGATTGGTTAAAAACCCTAATTGGATTAGAATAAGCCTAGGGAGGACGAAAATGACCTAAATGTGCAACCAATGACACAAAATCACATATTGGATGCACAAGATTGGTTAAAAACCCTAATTGGATTAGATTAAGCCTAGGGAGGACGAAAATGACCTAAATGTTCAACCAATGACACAAAATGACACAAAATCACATATTGGATGCACAAGATTGGTTAAAAACCCTAATTGGATTAGAATAAGCCTAGGGAGGACGAAAATGACCTAAATGTGCAACCAATGACACAAAATCACATATTGGATGCACAAGATTGGTTAAAAACCCTAATTGGATTAGAATAAGTATAGCGAGGAAGAAAATGAACTTATTGGATTACCAATGACAAAAAATCACTTATTATATGCACAAGATTGGTTAAAAACCCAAATTGGATTAGAATAAGCCTAGGGTGGACGAATATGACCTAAATGAGCAACCAATGACACAAAATCACATATTGGATGCACAAGATTGGTTAAAAACCCTAATTGGATTAGAATAAGCCTAGGGAGGACGAAAATGACCTAAATGTGCAACCAATGACACAAAATCACATATTGGATGCACAAGATTGGTTAAAAACCCTAATTGGATTAGAATAAGCCTAGCGATGACGAAAATGACCTAAATGTTCAACCAATGACACAAAGTCACATATTGGATACACAAGATTGGTTAAAAACCCTAATTGGATTAGAATAAGTCTAGCGAGGAAGAAAATGAACTTATTGGATTACCAATGACAAAAAATCACTTATTATATGCACAAGATTGGTTAAAAACCCTAATTGGATTAGCATAAGCCTAGGGAGGACGAAAATGACCTAAATGTGCAAACAATGACACAAAATCACATATTGGATGCACAAGATTGGTTAAAAACCCTAATTGGATTAGAATAAGCCTAGGGAGGACGAAAATGACCTAAATGTGCAACCAATGACACAAAATCACATATTGGATGCACAAGATTGGTTAAAAACCCTAATTAGATTACAATAAGCCTAGCGAGGACGAAAATGACCTAATTGGATCACCAATGACACAAAATGACAAAAAATCACATATTGGATGCATAAGATTGGTCAAAAACCCTAATTGGATTAGAATAAGCCTAGCGAGGACGAAAATGACCTAATTGGATTACCAATGACACAAAATCACTTATTATATGCACAAGATTGGTTAAAAACCCTAATTGGATTAGAATAAGCCTAGGGAGGACGAAAATGACCTAAATGTGCAACCAATGACACAAAATCACTTATTATATGCACAAGATTGGTTAAAAACCCTAATTGGATTAGAATAAGCCTAGGGAGGACAAAAATGACCTAAATGTGCAACCAATGACACAAAATCACATATTGGATGCACAAGATTGGTTAAAAACCCTAATTGGATTAGAATAAGCCTAGGGAGGACGAAAATGACCTAAATGTTCAACCAATGACACAAAATCGCATATGGGATGCACAACATTGGATTAAAATCCTAATTGGATTAGAATAAGCCTGGGGACGACGAAAATAACCTAAATGTTCAACCAATGACACAAAATCACATATTGGATGCACAAGATTGGTTAAAAACCCTAATTGGATTAGAATAAGCCTAGGGAGGACGAAAATGACCTAAATGTGCAACCAATGACACAAAATCACATATTGGATGCACAAGATTGGTTAAAAACCCTAATTGGATTAGAATAAGCCTAGGGAGGACGAGAATGACCTAAATGTGCAACCAATGACACAAAATCACATATTGGATGCATAAGATTGGTTAAAAATCTTAATTGGATTAGAATAAGCCTAGCGAGGACGAAATTTGCCTAAATGTTCAACCAATGACACAAAATCACATATTGGATGCACAAGATTGGTTAAAAACCCTAATTGGATTAGAATAAGCCTAGGGAGGACGAAAATGACCTAAATGTGCAACCAATGACACAAAATCACATATTGGATGCACAAGATTGGTTAAAAACCCTAATTGGATTAGAATTAGCCTAGGGAGGACGAAAATGACCTAAATGTGCCACCAATGACACAAAATCACATATTGGATGCACAAGATTGGTTAAAAACCCTAATTGGATTAGAATAAGCCTAGGGAGGACGAAAATGACCTAAATGTGCAACCAATGACACAAAATCACATATTGGATGCACAAGATTGGTTAAAAACCCTAATTGGATTAGAATTAGCCTAGGGAGGACGAAAATGACCTAAATGTGCCACCAATGACACAAAATCTCATATTGGATGCACAAGATTGGTTAAAAACCCTAATTGGATTAGAATAAGCCTAGGGAGGACGAAAATGACCTAAATGTGCAACCAATGACACAAAATCACATATTGGATGCACAAGATTGGTTAAAAACCCTAATTGGATTAGAATAAGCCTAGCAGGACGAAAATGACCTAAATGTGCAACCAATGACACTAAATCACATATTCGATGCACAAGATTGGTTAAAAACCCTAATTGGATTAGAATAAGCCTAGGGAGGACGAAAATGACCTAAATGTGCAACCAATGACACAAAATCACATATTGGATGCACAACATTGGTTAAAAACCCTAATTGGATTAGAATAAGCCTAGGGAGGACGAAAATGACCTAAATGTGCAACCAATGACACAAAATCACATATTCGATGCACAAGATTGGTTAAAAACCCTAATTGGATTAGAATAAGCCTAGGGAGGACGAAAATTACCTAAATGTGCAACCAATGACACAAAATCACATATTGGATGCACAAGATTGGTTAAAAACCCTAATTGGATTAGAATAAGCCTAGGGAGTACGAAAATGACTTAAATGTTCAACCAATGACACAAAATGACACAAAATCACATATTGGATGCACAAGATTCGTTAAAAACCCTAATTGGATTAGAATAAGCCTAGCGAGGACGAAAATGACATAATTGGATTACCAATGACACAAAATCACCTATTATGTGCACAAGATTGGTTAAAAATCCTAATTGGATTAGAATAAGCCTAGGGAGGACGAAAATGACCTAAATGTGCAACCAATGACACAAAATCACATGTTGGATGCAAAAGATTGGTTAAAAACCCTAATTGGATAAGAAAAAGCCTAGGGAGGGCGAAAATGACTTAAATGTTCAACCAATGACACAAAATCACATATTTGATGCACAAGATTGGTTAAAAACCCTAATTGGATTAGAATAAGCCTAGGGAGGACGAAAATAACCTAAATGTGCAACCAATGACACAAAATCACATATTGGATGCACAAGATTGGTTAAAAACCCTAATTGGATTAGAATAAGCCTATGGAGGACGAAAATGACCTAAACATTCAACCAATGACACAAAATGACACAAAATCACATATTGGATGCACAAGATTGGTTAAAAACCCTAATTGGATTAGAATAAGTCTAGCGAGGACAAAAATGACCCAATTAGATTACCAATGACACAAAATCACTTATTATATGCACAAGATTGGTTAAAAACCCTAATTGGATTAGAATAAGCCTAGGGAGGACGAAAATGACCTAAATGTGCAACCAATGACAGAAAATCACATATTGGATGCACAAGATTGGTTAAAAACCCTAATTGGATTAGAATAAGCATAAGGAGGACGAAAATGACCTAAATGTTCAACCAATGACACAAAATGACACAAAATCACATATTGGATGCACAAGATTGGTTAAAAACCCTAAGTGGATTAGAATAAGCCTAGAGAGGACGAAAATGACCTAAATGTGCAACCAATGACACAAAATCACATATTGGATGCACAAGATTGGTTAAAAACCCTAACTGGATTAGAATAAGCCTAGCGGGGACGAAAATCACCTAATTGGATTACCGATGACAGAAAATCACTTATTATATGCACAAGATTGGTTAAAAACCCTAATTGGATTAGAATAAGCCTAGGGAGGACGAAAATGACCTAAATGTTCAACCAATGACACAAAATCACATATTGGATGCACAAGATTGGTTAAAAACCCTAATTGGATTAGAATAAGCCTGTGGAGGACGAAAATTACCTAAATGAGCAACCAATGACACAAAATTACATATTCGATGCACAAGATTGGTTAAAAACCGTAATTGGATTAGAATAAGCCTAGGGAGTACGAAAATGACTTAAATGTTCAACCAATGACACAAAATCACATATTGGATGCACAATATTTGTTAAAAACCCTAATTGGATTAGAATAAGCCTATGGAGGACGAAAATGACCTAAACATTCAACCAATGACACAAAATGACACAAAATCACATATTGGATGCACAAGATTGGTTAAAAACCCTAATTGGATTAGAATAAGTCTAGCGAGGACAAAAATGACCCAATTAGATTACCAATGACACAAAATCACTTATTATATGCACAAGATTGGTTAAAAACCCTAATTGGATTAGAATAAGCCTAGGGAGGACGAAAATGACCTAACTGTGCAACCAATGACAGAAAATCACATATTGGATGCACAAGATTGGTTAAAAACCCTAATTGGATTGGAATAAGCCAAGCGGGGACGAAAATAACCTAATTGGATTACCGATGACAGAAAATCACTTATTATATGGACAAGATTGGTTAAAAACCCTAATTGGATTAGAATAAGCCTAGGGAGGACAAAAATGACCTAAATGTGCAACCAATGACACAAAATCACATATTGGATGCACAAGATTGGTTAAAAACCCCAATTGCATTAGAATAAGCCTAGGGAGGACGAAAATGACCTAAATGTTCAACCAATGACACAAAATCACATATTGGATGCACAAGATTGGTTAAAAACCCTAATTGGATTAGAATAAGCCTAGCGAGGACGAAAATGACCTAATTGGATTACCAATGACACAAAATAACTTATTATATGTTCAAGATTGGTTTAAAACCCTAATTGGATTCGAATAGGCCTAGGGAGGACGAAAATGACCTAAATGTGCAACCAATGACACAAAATCACATATTGGATGCACAAGATTGGTTAAAAACCCTAATTGGATTAGAATAAGCCTAGGGAGGACGAAAATGACCTAAATGTTCAACCAATGACCTAAAATGACACAAAATCACATGTTGGATGCACAAGATTGGTTAAAAACCCTAATTGGATTCGATTAAGGCTAGGGAGGACGAAAATGACCTAAATGTGCAACCAATGACACAAATTCACATATTGGATGCACAAGATTGGTTAAAAACCCTAATTGGATTAGAATAAGCCTAGGGAGGACGAAAATGACCTAAATGTTCAACCAATGACACAAAATCACATATTGGATGCACAAGATTGGTTAAAAACCCTAATTGGATTAGAATAAGCCTAGGGAGGACGAAAATTACCTAAATGTGCAACCAATGACACAAAATTACATATTGGATGCACAAGATTGGTTAAAAACCCTAATTGGATTAGAATAAGCCTAGGGAGGACGAAAATGACCTAAATGTGCAACCAATGACACAAAATCACATATTGGATGCACAAGATTGGTTAAAAACCCTAATTGGATTAGAATAAGCCTAGGGAGGACGAAAATGACCTAAACGTTCAACCAATGACACAAAACGACACAAAATCACATATTGGATGCACAAGATTGGTTAAAAACCCTAATTGGATTAGAATAAATCTAGCGAGGACAAAAATGACCCAATTAGATTACCTATGACACAAAATCACTTATTATATACACAAGATTGGTTAAAAACCCTAATTGGATTAGAATAAGCCTAGGGAGGACGAAAATGACCTAAATGTGCAACCAATGACAGAAAATCACATATTGGATGCACAAGATTGGTTAAAAACCCTAATTGGATTAGAATAAGCATAAGGAGGACGAAAATGACCTAAATGTTCAACCAATGACACAAAATGACACAAAATCACATATTGGATGCACAAGATTGGTTAAAAACCCTAATTGGATTAGAATGAGCCTAGGGAGGACGAAAATTACCTAAAAGTGCAACCAATGACACAAAATCACATATTCGATGCACAAGATTGGTTAAAAACCCTAATTGGATTAGAATAAGCCTAGGGAGTATGAAAATGACTTAAATGTTCAACCAATGAAACAAAATGACACAAAATCACATATTGGATGCACAAGATTGGTTAATAACCCTAAGTGGATTAGAATAAGCCTAGAGAGGACGAAAATGACCTAAATGAGCAACCAATGACACAAAATCACATATTGGATGCACAAGATTGGTTAAAAACCCTAATTGGATTAGAATAAGCCTAGGGAGGACAAAAATGACCCAATTAGATTACCTATGACACAAAATCACTTATTATATACACAAGATTGGTTAAAAACCCTAATTGGATTAGAATAAGCCTAGGGAGGACGAAAATGACCTAAATGTGCAACCAATGACAGAAAATCACATATTGGATGCACAAGATTGGTTAAAAACCCTAATTGGATTAGAATAAGCATAAGGAGGACGAAAATGACCTAAATGTTCAACCAATGACACAAAATGACACAAAATCACATATTGGATGCACAAGATTGGTTAAAAACCCTAAGTGGATTAGAATAAGCCTAGAGAGGACGAAAATGACCTAAATGTGCAACCAATGACACAAAATCACATATTGGATGCACAAGATTGGTTAAAAACCCTAACTGGATTAGAATAAGCCTAGCGGGGACGAAAATCACCTAATTGGATTACCGATGACAGAAAATCACTTATTATATGCACAAGATTGGTTAAAAACCCTAATTGGATTAGAATAAGCCTAGGGAGGACGAAAATGACCTAAATGTTCAACCAATGACACAAAATCACATATTGGATGCACAAGATTGGTTAAAAACCCTTATTGGATTAGAATAAGCCTAGGGAGGACGAAAATGACCTAAATGTTCAACCAATGTAACAAAATCACATATTGGATGCACAAAATTGGTTAAAAACCCTAATTGGATTAGAATAAGCCTAGGGAGGACGAAAATGACCTAAATGTTCAACCAATGACACAAAATGACACAAAATCACATATTGGATGCACAAGATTGGTTAAAAACCCTAATTGGATTAGAATAAGCCTAGGGAGTACGAAAATGACTTAAATGTTCAACCAATGACACAAAATGACACAAAATCACATATTGGATGCACAAGATTCGTTAAAAACCCTAATTGGATTAGAATAAGCCTAGCGAGGACGAAAATGACCTAATTGGATTACCAATGACACAAAATCACTTATTATATGCACAAGATTGGTTAAAAACCCTAATTGGATTAGAATAAGCCTAGGGAGGATGGAAATGACCTAAATGTGCAACCAATGACACAAAATCACATATTGGATGCACAAGATTGGTTAAAAACCCTAATTGGATTAGAATAAGCCTAGGGAGGACGAAAATGACCTAAATGTTCAACCAATGACACAAAATCACATATTGGATGCACAAGATTGGTTAAAAACCCGAATTAGATTAGAATAAGCCTAGGGAGGACGAAAATGACCTAAATGTTCAACCAATGATACAAAATGACACAAAATCACATATTGGATGCACAAGATTGGTTAAAAACCCTAATTGGATTAGAATAAGCCTAGGGAGGACGAAAATGACCTAAATGATCAACCAATGACACAAAATCACATATTGGATGCAAAAGATTGGTTAAAAACCCTAATTGGATTAGAATAAGCCTAGGGAGGACGAAAATGACCTAAATGTTCAACCAATGACACAAAATCACATATTGGATGCACAAGATTGGTTAAAAACCCTAATTGGATTAGAATAAGCCTAGGTAGAACGAAAATGACCTAAATGTTCAACCAATGACACAAAATCACATATTGGATGCACAAGATTGATTAAAAACCCTAATTGGATTAGAATAAGCCTAGGGAGGACAAAAATGACCTAAATGTTCAACCAATGACACAAAATCACATATTGGATGCACAAGATTGGTTAAAAACCCTAATTGGATTAGAATAAGCCTAAGGAGGACGAATATGACCTAAATGTTCAACCAATGACACAAAATCACATATTGGATGCACAAGATTGGTTAAAAACCCTAATTGGATTAGAATAAGCCTAGCGAGGACGAAAATGACCTAATTGGATTACCAATGACACAAAATAACTTATTATATGTTCAAGATTGGTTTAAAACCCTAATTGGATTCGAATAGGCCTAGGGAGGACGAAAATGACCTAAATGTGCAACCAATGACACAAAATCACATATTGGATGCACAAGATTGGTTAAAAACCCTAATTGGATT
>JBBPBQ010020321.1:15170030-15185125 GCA_037974755.1 Cicer yamashitae | reverse complement strand
ACGAAAATGACTTAAATGTTCAACCAATGACACAAAATCACATATTGGATGCACAATATTGGTTAAAAACCCTAATTGGATTAGAATAAGCCTATGGAGGACGAAAATGACCTAAACATTCAACCAATGACACAAAATGACACAAAATCACATATTTGATGCACAAGATTGGTTAAAAACCCTAATTGGATTAGAATAAGTCTAGCGAGGACAAAAATGACCCAATTAGATTACCAATGACACAAAATCACTTATTATATGCACAAGATTGGTTAAAAACCCTAATTGGATTAGAATAAGCCTAGGGAGGACGAAAATGACCTAAATGTTTAACCAATGACAGAAAATCACATATTGGATGCACAAGATTGGTTAAAAACCCTAATTGGATTGGAATAAGCCAAGCGGGGACGAAAATAACCTAATTGGATTACCGATGACAGAAAATCACTTATTATATGGACAAGATTGGTTAAAAACCCTAATTGGATTAGAATAAGCCTAGGGAGGACAAAAATGACCTAAATGTGCAACCAATGACACAAAATCACATATTGGATGCACAAGATTGGTTAAAAACCCTAATTGGATTAGAATAAGCCTAGGGAGGACGAAAATGACCTAAATGTTCAACCAATGACACAAAATCACATATTGGATGCACAAGATTGGTTAAAAACCCTAATTGGATTAGAATAAGCCTAGCGAGGACGAAAATGACCTAATTGGATTACCAATGACACAAAATAACTTATTATATGTTCAAGATTGGTTTAAAACCCTAATTGGATTCGAATAGGCCTAGGGAGGACGAAAATGACCTAAATGTGCAACCAATGACACAAAATCACATATTGGATGCACAAGATTGGTTAAAAACCCTAATTGGATTAGAATAAGCTTAGGGAGGACGAAAATGACCTAAATGTTCAACCAATGACCTAAAATGACACAAAATCACATGTTGGATGCACAAGATTGGTTAAAAACCCTAATTGGATTAGAATAAGCATAAGGAGGACGAAAATGACCTAAATGTTCAACCAATGACACAAAATGACACAAAATCACATATTGGATGCACAAGATTGGTTAAAAACCCTAATTGGATTAGAATGAGCCTAGGGAGGACGAAAATTACCTAAATGTGCAACCAATGACACAAAATCACATATTCGATGCACAAGATTGGTTAAAAACCCTAATTGGATTAGAATAAGCCTAGGGAGTACGAAAATGACTTAAATGTTCAACCAATGACACAAAATGACACAAAATCACATATTGGATGCACAAGATTCGTTAAAAACCCTAATTGGAGTAGAATAAGCCTAGGGAGGACGAAAATTACCTAAATGTGCAACCAATGACACAAAATCACATATTTGATGCACAAGATTGGTTAAAAACCCTAATTGGATTAGAATAAGCCTAGGGAGTACGAAAATGACTTAAATGTTCAACCAATGACACAAAATCACATATTCGATGCACAAGATTGGTTAAAAACCCTAATTGGATTAGAATAAGCCTAGGGAGTATGAAAATGACTTAAATGTTCAACCAATGAAACAAAATGACACAAAATCACATATTGGATGCACAAGATTCGTCAAAAACCCTAATTGGATTACCAATGACACAAAATCACTTATTATATGCACAAGATTGGTTAAAAACCCTAATTGGATTAGAATAAGCCTAGGGAGGACAAAAATGACCTAAATGTGCAACCAATGACACAAAATCACATATTGGATGCACAAGATTGGTTAAAAACCCTAATTAGATTAGAATAAGCCTAGGGAGGACAAAAATGACCTAAATGTGCAACCAATGACACAAAATCACATATTGGATGCACAAGATTGGTTAAAAACCCTAATTGGATTAGAATAAGCCTAGGGAGAACGAAAATGACCTAAATGTTCAACCAATGACACAAATTGACACAAAATCGCATATGGGATGCACAACATTGGATTAAAATCCTAATTGGATTAGAATAAGCCTGGGGAGGACAAAAATAACCTAAATGTTCAACCAATGACACAAAATCACATATTGGATGCACAAGATTGGTTAAAAACCCTAATTGGATTAGAACAAGCCTAGGGAGAACGAAAATGACCTAAATGTGGAACCAATGACACAAAATCACATATTGGATGCACAAGATTGGTTAAAAACCCTAATTGGATTAGAATAAGTTTAGCGAGGACGAAAATGATCTAATCGGATTACAAATGACACAAAATCACTTATTATATGCACAAGATTGGTTAAAAACCCTAATTGGATTAGAATAAGCCTAGGGAGGACAAAAATGACCTAAATGTGCAACCAATGACACAAAATCACATATTGGATGCACAAGATTGGTTAAAAACACTAATTGCATTAGAACAAGCATAGGGAGGACGAAAATGACCTAAATGTTCAACCAATGACACAAAATCACATATTGGATGCACAAGATTGGTTAAAAACCCTAATTGGATTAGAATAAGGCTAGGGAGGACGAAAATAACCGAAATGTTCAACCAACGAAACAAAATGATACAAAATCACATATTGAATGCACAAGATTGGTTAAAAACCCTAATTGGATTAGAATAAGTCTAGCGAGGACAAAAATGACCCAATTAGATTACCAATGACACAAAATCACTTATTATATGCACAAGATTGGTTAAAAACCCTAATTGGATTAGAATAAGCCTAGGGAGGACGAAAATGACCTAAATGTGCAACCAATGACAGAAAATCACATATTGGATGCACAAGATTGGTTCAAAAACCCTAATTGCATTAGAACAAGCATAGGGAGGACGAAAATGACCTAAATGTTCAACCAATGACACAAAATCACATATTGGATGCACAAGATTGGTTAAAAACCCTAATTGGATTAGAATAAGGCTAGGGAGGACGAAAGTGACCTAAATGTGCAACCAATGACACAAAATCACATAGTGGATGCACAAGATTGGTTAAAAACCCTAATTGGATTAGAATAAGCCTAGCGAGGACGAAAATCACCTAATTGGATTACCGATGACAGAAAATCACTTATTATATGCACAAGATTGGTTAAAAACCCTAATTGGATTAGAATAAGCCTAGGGAGGACAAAAATGACCTAAATGTGCAACCAATGACACAAAATCACATATTGGATGCACAAGATTGGTTAAAAAACCTTATTGGATTAGAATAAGCCTATGGAGGACGAAAATGACTTAAACGTTCAACCAATGACACAAAACGACACAAAATCACATATTGGATGCACAAGATTGGTTAAAAACCCTAATTGGATTAGAATAAGTCTAGCGAGGACAAAAATGACCCAATTAGATTACCAATGACACAAAATCACTTATTATATGCACAAGATTGGTTAAAAACCCTAATTGGATTAGAATAAGCCTAGGGAGGACGAAAATGACCTAAATGTGCAACCAATGACAGAAAATCACATATTGGATGCACAAGATTGGTTAAAAACCCTAATTGGATTAGAATAAGCATAGGGAGGACGAAAATGACCTAAATGTTCAACCAATGACACAAAATGACACGAAATCACATATTGGATGCACAAGATTGGTTAATAACCCTAAGTGGATTAGAATAAGCCTAGAGAGGACGAAAATGACCTAAATGAGCAACCAATGACACAAAATCACATATTGGATGCACAAGATTGGTTAAAAACCCTAATTGGATTAGAATAAGCCTAGGGAGGACAAAAATGACCTAAATGTACAACCAATGACACAAAATCACATATTGGATGCAACAGATTGGTTAAAAACACTAATTGCATTAGAACAAGCATAGGGAGGACGAAAATGACCTAAATGTTCAACCAATGACACAAAATCACATATTGGATGCACAAGATTGGTTAAAAACCCTAATTGGATTAGAATAAGCCTAGGGAGGACGAAAATGACCTAAATGTTCAACCAATGACACAAAATCACATATTGGATGCACAAGATTGGTTAACAACCCTAATTCGATTACAATAACCATAGGGAGGACGAAAATGATCTAAATGTTCAACCAATGACACAAAATGACACAAAATCACATATTGGATGCACAAGATTGGTTAAAAACCCTAATTGGATTAGAATAAGCCTAGGGAGGACGAAAATGACCTAAACGTTCAACCAATGACACAAAACGACACAAAATCACATATTGGATGCACAAGATTGGTTAAAAACCCTAATTGGATTAGAATAAATCTAGCGAGGACAAAAATGACCCAATTAGATTACCTATGACACAAAATCACTTATTATATACACAAGATTGGTTAAAAACCCTAATTGGATTAGAATAAGCCTAGGGAGGACGAAAATGACCTAAATGTGCAACCAATGACAGAAAATCACATATTGGATGCACAAGATTGGTTAAAAACCCTAATTGGATTAGAATAAGCATAAGGAGGACGAAAATGACCTAAATGTTCAACCAATGACACAAAATGACACAAAATCACATATTGGATGCACAAGATTGGTTAAAAACCCTAATTGGATTAGAATGAGCCTAGGGAGGACGAAAATTACCTAAAAGTGCAACCAATGACACAAAATCACATATTCGATGCACAAGATTGGTTAAAAACCCTAATTGGATTAGAATAAGCCTAGGGAGTACGAAAATGACTTAAATGTTCAACCAATGACACAAAATGACACAAAATCACATATTGGATGCACAAGATTCGTTAAAAACCCTAATTGGATTAGAATAAGCCTAGCGAGGACGAAAATGACATAATTGGATTACCAATGACACAAAATCACCTATTATGTGCACAAGATTGGTTAAAAATCCTAATTGGATTAGAATAAGCCTAGGGAGGACGAAAATGACCTAAATGTGCAACCAATGACACAAAATCACATATTGGATGCAAAAGATTGGTTAAAAACCCTAATTGGATAAGAATAAGCCTAGGGAGGGCGAAAATGACTTAAATGTTCAACCAATGACACAAAATCATATATTGGATGCACAAGATTGGTTAAAAACCCTAATTGGATTAGAATAAGCCTAGGGAGGACGAAAATTACCTAAATGTGCAACCAATGACACAAAATCACATATTCGATGCACAAGATTGGTTAAAAACCCTAATTGGATTAGAATAAGCCTAGGGAGTATGAAAATGACTTAAATGTTCAACCAATGAAACAAAATGACACAAAATCACATATTGGATGCACAAGATTGGTTAATAACCCTAAGTGGATTAGAATAAGCCTAGAGAGGACGAAAATGACCTAAATGAGCAACCAATGACACAAAATCACATATTGGATGCACAAGATTGGTTAAAAACCCTAATTGGATTAGAATAAGCCTAGGGAGGACAAAAATGACCCAATTAGATTACCTATGACACAAAATCACTTATTATATACACAAGATTGGTTAAAAACCCTAATTGGATTAGAATAAGCCTAGGGAGGACGAAAATGACCTAAATGTGCAACCAATGACAGAAAATCACATATTGGATGCACAAGATTGGTTAAAAACCCTAATTGGATTAGAATAAGCATAAGGAGGACGAAAATGACCTAAATGTTCAACCAATGACACAAAATGACACAAAATCACATATTGGATGCACAAGATTGGTTAAAAACCCTAAGTGGATTAGAATAAGCCTAGAGAGGACGAAAATGACCTAAATGTGCAACCAATGACACAAAATCACATATTGGATGCACAAGATTGGTTAAAAACCCTAACTGGATTAGAATAAGCCTAGCGGGGACGAAAATCACCTAATTGGATTACCGATGACAGAAAATCACTTATTATATGCACAAGATTGGTTAAAAACCCTAATTGGATTAGAATAAGCCTAGGGAGGACGAAAATGACCTAAATGTTCAACCAATGACACAAAATCACATATTGGATGCACAAGATTGGTTAAAAACCCTAATTGGATTAGAATAAGCCTAGGGAGGACGAAAATTACCTAAATGAGCAACCAATGACACAAAATTACATATTCGATGCACAAGATTGGTTAAAAACCGTAATTGGATTAGAATAAGCCTAGGGAGTACGAAAATGACTTAAATGTTCAACCAATGACACAAAATCACATATTGGATGCACAATATTGGTTAAAAACCCTAATTGGATTAGAATAAGCCTATGGAGGACGAAAATGACCTAAACATTCAACCAATGACACAAAATGACACAAAATCACATATTTGATGCACAAGATTGGTTAAAAACCCTAATTGGATTAGAATAAGTCTAGCGAGGACAAAAATGACCCAATTAGATTACCAATGACACAAAATCACTTATTATATGCACAAGATTGGTTAAAAACCCTAATTGGATTAGAATAAGCCTAGGGAGGACGAAAATGACCTAAATGTGCAACCAATGACAGAAAATCACATATTGGATGCACAAGATTGGTTAAAAACCCTAATTGGATTAGAATAAGCATAGGGAGGACGAAAATGACCTAAATGTTCAACCAATGACACAAAATGACACGAAATCACATATTGGATGCACAAGATTGGTTAATAACCCTAAGTGGATTAGAATAAGCCTAGAGAGGACGAAAATGACCTAAATGAGCAACCAATGACACAAAATCACATATTGGATGCACAAGATTGGTTAAAAACCCTAATTGGATTAGAATAAGCCTAGCGGGGACGAAAATCACCTAATTGGATTATCGATGACAGAAATTCACTTATTATATGCACAAGATTGGTTTAAAACCCTAATTGGATTAGAATAAGCCTAGGGAGGACAAAAATGACCTAAATGTGCAACCAATGACACAAAATCACATATTGGATGCACAAGATTGGTTAAAAACACTAATTGCATTAGAACAAGCATAGGGAGGACGAAAATGACCTAAATGTTCAACCAATGACACAAAATCACATATTGGATGCACAAGATTGGTTAAAAACCCTAATTGGATTAGAATAAGCCTAAGGAGGACGAAAATGACCTAAATGTTCAACCAATGACACAAAATCACATATTGGATGCACAAGATTGGTTAAAAACCCTAATTGGATTAGAATAAGCCTAGGGAGGACGAAAATTACCTAAATGTGCAACCAATGACACAAAATCACATATTCGATGCACAAGATTGGTTAAAAACCCTAATTGGATTAGAATAAGCCTAGGGAGTATGAAAATGACTTAAATGTTCAACCAATGAAACAAAATGACACAAAATCACATATTGGATGCACAAGATTGGTTAATAACCCTAAGTGGATTAGAATAAGCCTAGAGAGGACGAAAATGACCTAAATGAGCAACCAATGACACAAAATCACATATTGGATGCACAAGATTGGTTAAAAACCCTAATTGGATTAGAATAAGCCTAGGGAGGACAAAAATGACCCAATTAGATTACCTATGACACAAAATCACTTATTATATACACAAGATTGGTTAAAAACCCTAATTGGATTAGAATAAGCCTAGGGAGGACGAAAATGACCTAAATGTGCAACCAATGACAGAAAATCACATATTGGATGCACAAGATTGGTTAAAAACCCTAATTGGATTAGAATAAGCATAAGGAGGACGAAAATGACCTAAATGTTCAACCAATGACACAAAATGACACAAAATCACATATTGGATGCACAAGATTGGTTAAAAACCCTAAGTGGATTAGAATAAGCCTAGAGAGGACGAAAATGACCTAAATGTGCAACCAATGACACAAAATCACATATTGGATGCACAAGATTGGTTAAAAACCCTAACTGGATTAGAATAAGCCTAGCGGGGACGAAAATCACCTAATTGGATTACCGATGACAGAAAATCACTTATTATATGCACAAGATTGGTTAAAAACCCTAATTGGATTAGAATAAGCCTAGGGAGGACGAAAATGACCTAAATGTTCAACCAATGACACAAAATCACATATTGGATGCACAAGATTGGTTAAAAACCCTAATTGGATTAGAATAAGCCTAGGGAGGACAAAAATTACCTAAATGTACCAATGACACAAAATCACATATTGGATGCACAAGATTGGTTAAAAACCATAAGTGGATTAGAATAAGCCTAGGGAGGACGAAAATGACCTAAATGTTCAACCAATGACACAAAATGACACAAAATCACATATTGGATGCACAAGATTGGTTAAAAACCCTAATTGGATTAGAATAAGCCTAGGGAGGACGAAAATGACCTAAATGTTCAACCAATGACACAAAATCACATATTGGATGCACAAGAATGGTTAAAAACCGTAATTGGATTAGAATAAGCCTATGGAGGACGAAAATGACCTAAATGTTTAACCAATGACACAAAATGACACAAAATCACATATTGGATGCACAAGATTGGTTAAAAACCCTAATTGGATTAGAATAAGCCTAGGGAGGACGAAAATGACCTAAATGTTCAACCAATGACACAAAATCACATATTGGATGCAAAATATTGGTTAAAAACCCTAATTGGATTAGAATAAGCCTAGGGAGGACGAAAATGACCTAAATGTTCAACCAATGACACAATGACAAAAAATCACATACTGGATGCACAAGATTGGTTAAAAACCCTAATTGGATTAGAATAAGCCTAGGGAGAACGAAAATGACCTAAATGTTCAACCAATGACACAAAATCACAAATTGGATGCACAAGATTGGTTAAAAACCCTAATTGGATTAGAATAAGCCTAGGGAGGACGAAAATGACCTAAATGTTTAACCAATGACACAAAATGACACAAAATCACATATTGGATGCACAAGATTGGTTAAAAACCCTAATTGGATTAGAATAAGCCTAGGGAGGACGAAAATGACCTAAATGTTCAATCAATGACACAAAATGACACAAAATCACATATTGGATGCACAAGATTGGTTAAAAACCCTAATTGGATTAGAATAAGCGTAGGGAGGACGAAAATGACCTAAATGTTCAACCAATGACACAAAATCACATATTGGATGCACAAGATTGGTTAAAAACCCTAATTGGATTAGAATAAGCCTAGGGAGGACGAAAATGACCTAAATGTTCAACCAATGACACTAAATCAAATATTGGATGCACAAGATTGGTTAAAAACCCTAATTGGATTAGAATAAGCATAAGGAGGACGTAAATGACCAAATTGGATTACCAATGACACAAAATCACTTATTATATGCACAAGATTGGTTAAAAACCCTAATTGGATTAGAATAAGCCTAGGGAGGACGAAAATGACCTAAATGTTCAACCAATGACACAAAATCACATATTGGATGCAAAAGATTGGTTAAAAACCCTAATTGGATTAGAATAAGCCTATGGAGGACGAAAATGACCTAATTGGATTACCAATGACACAAAATCACTTATTATATGCACAAGATTGGTTAAAAACGCTTATTAGATTAGAATAAACCTACGGAGGACGAAAATGACCTAAATGTTCAACCAATGACACAAAATCACATATTGGATGCACAAGATTGGTTAAAAACCCTAATTGGATTAGAATAAGCCTAGGGAGGACGAAAATGACCTAAATGTTCAACCAATGACACAAAATCACATATTGGATGCACAAGATTGGTTAAAAACCCTAATTGGATTAGAATAAGCCTAGGGAGGACGAAAATGACCTAAATTTTCAACGAATGCCACCAAATGACACAAATCACCTATTGGATGCACAAGATTGGTTAAAAACCCTAATTGGATTAGAATAAGCCTATGGAGGACGAAAATGACATAATGTTCAACCAATGACACAAGATGACACAAAATCACATATTGGATGCACAAGATTGGTTAAAAACCCTAATTGGATTAGAATAAGCCTAGGGAGGACGAAAATGACCTAAATGTTCAACCAATGACACAAAATCACATATTGGATGCACAAGATTGGTTAAAAACCCTAATTGGATTAGAATAAGCCTAGGGAGGACGAAAATGACCTAAATGTTCAACCAATTACACAAAACGACACAAAATCACATATTGGATGCACAAGATTGGTTAAAAACCCTAATTGGATTAGAATATGCCTAGGGAAGAGGAAAATGACCTAAATGTTCAACCAATGACACAAAATCACATATTGGATGCACAAGATTGGTTAAAAACCCTAATTGGATTAGAATATGCCTAGGGAAGAGGAAAATGACCTAAATGTTCAACCCATGAAACAAAATGACACAAAATCACATATTGGATGCACAAGATTGGTTAAAAACCCTAATTGGATTAGAATAAGCCTAGGGAGGACGAAAATGACCTAAATGTTCAACCAATGACACAAAATCACATATTGGAGGCACAAGATTGGTTAAAAACCCTAATTGGATTAGAATAAGCCTAGGGAGGACGAAAATGACCTAAATGTTCAACCAATGACACAAAATCACATATTGGATGCACAAGATTGGTTAAAAACCCTAATTGGATTAGAATAAGCCTAGGGAGGACGAAAATGACCTAAATGTTCAACCAATGACACAAAATCACATATTGGATGCACAAGATTGATTAAAAACCCTATTTGGATTAGAATAAGCCTAGGGAGGACGAAAATGACCTAAATGTTCAATCAATGACACAAAATCACATACTGGATGCACAAGATTGGTTAAAAACCCTAATTGGATTAGAATAAGCCTAGGGAGGACGAAAATGACCTAAATGTTCAACCAATGACACAAAATGACACAAAATCACATATTGGATGCACAAGATTGGTTAAAAACCCTAATTGGATTAGAATAAGCCTAGGGAGGACCAAAATTACCTAAACGTTCAACCAATGACACAAAATGACACAAAATCACATATTTGATGCACAAGATTGGTTAAAAACCCTAATTGGATTAGAATAAGCCTAGGGAGGACGAAAATGACCTAAATGTTCAACCAATGACACAAAATGACACAAAATCACATATTGGATGCACAAGATTGGTTAAAAACCCTAATTGGATTAGAATAAGCCTAAGGAGGACCAAAATGACCTAAACGTTCAACCAATGACACAAAATCACATATTTGATGCACAAGATTTTTTAAAAACCCTAATTGGATTAGAATAAGCCTAGGGAGGACGAAAATGACCTAAATGTTCAACCAATGACACAAAATCACATATTGGATGCACAAGATTGGTTAAAAACCCTAATTGGATTAGAATAAGCCTAGGGAGGACCAAAATGACCTAACTGTTCAACCAATGACACAAAATGCACAAAATCACATATTGGATGCACAAGATTGGTTAAAAACCCTAATTGGATTAGAATAAGCCTAGGGAGGACGAAAATGACCTAAATGTTCAACCAATGACACAAAATCACATATTGGATGCACAAGATTGGTTAAAAACCCTAATTGGATTAGAATAAGCCTAGGGAGGACGAAAATGACCTAAATGTTCAACCAATGACACAAAATCACATATTGGATGCACAAGATTGGTTAAAAACCCTAATTGGATTAGAATAAGCCTAGGGAGGACGAAACTGACCTAAATGTTCAACTAATGACACAAAATCACATATTGGATGCACAAGATTGGTTAAAAACCCTAATTGGATTAGAATAAGCCTAGGGAGGACGAAAATGACCTAAATGTTCAACCAATGACACAAAATTACACAAAATCACATATTGGATGCTCAAGATTGGTTAAAAACCCTAATTGGATTAGAATAAGCCTAGGGAGGACGAAAATGACCTAAATGTTCAACCAATGACACAAAATCACATATTGGATGCACAAGATTGGTTAAAAACCCTAATTGGATTAGAATAAGCCTAGGGAGGACGAAAATGACCTAAATGTTCAACCAATGACACAAAATCACATATTGGATGCACAAGATTGGTTAAAAACCCTAATTGGATTAGAATAAGCCTTTGGAGCATGAAAATGACCTAAATGTTCAACCAATGACACAAAATCACATATTGGATGCACAAGATTGGTTAAAAACCCTAATTGGATTAGAATAAGCCTAGGGAGGACGAAAATGACCTAAATGTTCAACCAATGACACAAAATCACATATTGGATGCACAAGATTGGTTAAAAACCCTAATTGGATTAGAATAACCCTAGGGAGGACGAAAATGACCTAAATGTTCAACCAATGACACAAAATTACACAAAATCACATATTGGTTGCACAAGATTGGTTAAAAACCCTAATTGGATTAGAATAAGCCTAGGGAGGACGAAAATGACCTAAATGTTCAACCAATGACACAAAATCACATATTGGATGCACAAGATTGGTTAAAAACCCTAATTGGATTAGAATAAACCTGGGGTGGACCAAAATGACCTAAATGTTCAACCAATGACACAAAATGACAGAAAATCACATATTGGATGCACAAGATTGGGTAAAAACCCTAATTGGATTAGAATAAGCCTACGGAGGAGGAAAATGACCTAAATGTTCAACAAATGACACAAAATGACACAAAATCACATATCGGATGCACAAGATTGGTTAAAAACCCTAATTGGATTAGAATAAGCCTAGGGAGGACAAACATGACCTAAATATTCAACCAATGATACAAAATCACACATTGGATGCACAAGATTGGTTAAAAACCCTAATTGGATTAGAATAAGACTAGGGAGGACGAAAATGACATAAATCTTCAACCAATGACACAATATGACACAAAATTAAATATTGGATGCACAAGATTGGTTAAAAACCCTAATTGGATTAGAATAAGTCTAGGGAGGACGAAAATGACCTAAATGTTCAACCAATGACACAAAATCACATATTGGATGCACAAGATTGGTTAAAAACCGTAATTGGATTAGAATAAGCCTAGGGCGGACGAAAATGACCTAAATGTTCAACCAATGACACAAAATCACATATTGGATGCACAAGATTGGTTAAAAACCCTAATTGGATTAGAATAAGCCTAGGGTGGACCAAAATGACCTAAATGTTCAACCAATGACACAAAATCACATATTGGATGCACAAGATTGGTTAAAAACCCTAATTGGATTAGAATAAGTCTAGGGAGGACGAAAATGACCTAAATGTTCAACCAATGACACAAAATCACATATTCGATGCACAAGATTGGTTAAAAGCCCTAATTGGATTAGAATAAGCCTAGGGAGGACGAAAATGACCTAAATGTTCAACCAATGACACAAAATCACATATTGGATGCACAAGATTGGTTAAAAACCCTAATTGGATTAGAATAAGCCTAGGGAGGACGAAAATGACCTAAATGTTCAACCAATGACACAAAATCACATATTGGATGCACAAGATTGGTTAAAAACCCTAATTGGATTAGAATTAGCCTAGGGAGGACGAAAATGACCTAAATGTTCAACCAATGACACCAAATCACATATTGGATGCACAAGATTGGTTAAAAACCCTAATTGGATTAGAATAAGCCTAGGGAGGACGAAAATGACCTAAATGTTCAACCAATGACACAAAATCACATATTGGATGCACAAGATTGGTTAAAAACCCTAATTGGATTAGAATAAGCCTAGGGAGGACGAAAATGACCTAAATGTTCAACCAATGACACAAAATGACACAAAATCACATATTGGATGCACAAGATTGGTTAAAAACCCTAATTGGATTAGAATAAGCCTAGGAGGACGAAAATTACCTAAATGTGCAACCAATGACACTAAATCACATATTCGATGCACAAGATTGGTTAAAAACCCTAATTGGATTAGAATAAGCCTAGGGAGTACGAAAATGACTTAAATGTTCTACCAATGACACAAAATGACACAAAATCACATATTGGATGCACAAGATTCGATAAAAACCCTAATTGGATTAGAATAAGCCTAGGGAGGACGAAAATTACCTAAATGTGAAACCAATGACACAAAATCAAATATTCGATGCAGAAGATTGGTTAAAAACCCTAATTGGATTTGAATAAGCCTAGGGAGTACGAAAATGACTTAAATGTTCAACCAATGACACAAAATGACACAAAATCACATATTGGATGCACAAGATTGGTTAAAAACCCTAATTGGATTAGAATAAGCCTAGGGAGGACGAAAATGACCTAAATGTTCAACCAATGACACAAAATCACATATTGGATGCACAAGATTGGTTAAAAACCCTAATTGGATTAGAATAAGCCTAGGAAGGACGAAAATTACCTAAATGTGCAACCAATGACCCAAAATCACATATTGGATGCACAAGATTGGTTAAAAACCCTAATTGGATTGGAATAAGCCTAGCGAGGTCAAAAATCACCTAATTGGATTACCGATGACAGAAAATCACTTATTATATGCACAAGATTGGTTAAAAACCCTAATTGGATTAGAATAAGCCTAGGGAGGACAAAAATGACCTAAATGTGCAACCAATGACACAAAATCACATATTGGATGCACAAGATTGGTTAAAAACCCTAATTACATTAGAATAAGCCTAGTGAGGACGAAAATGACCTAATTGGATTACCAATGACACAAAATCACTTATTATATGTTCAAGATTGGTTAAAAACCCTAATTGGATTAGAATAAGCCTTGGGAGGACAAAAATGACCTAAATGTTCAACCAATGAGACAAAATCACATATTGGATGCACAAGATTGGTTAAAAACCCTAATTGGATTAGAATAAGCCTAGGGAGGACGAAAATTACCTAAATGTGAAACCAATGAAACAAAATGACAAAAAACCACATATTGGATGCACAAGATTGGTTAAAAACCCTAATTGGATTTGAATAAGCCTAGGAGGACGAAAATTACCTAAATGTGCAACCAATGACACTAAATCACATATTCGATGCACAAGATTGGTTAAAAACCCTAATTGGATTAGAATAAGCCTAGGGAGTACGAAAACGACTTAAATGTTCTACCAATGACACAAAATGACATAAAATCACATATTGGATGCACAAGATTCGTTAAAAACCCTAATTGGATTAGAATAAGCCTAGGGAGGACGAAAATTACCTAAATGTGAAAC
>JBBPBQ010020321.1:15158959-15170020 GCA_037974755.1 Cicer yamashitae | reverse complement strand
TTGGATTGGAATAAGCCTAGCGGGGACGAAAATCACCTAATTGGATTACCGATCACAGAAAATCACTTATTATATGCACAAGATTGGTTAAAAACCCTAATTGGATTAGAATAAGCCTAGGGAGGACAAAAATGACCTAAATGTGCAACCAATGACACAAAATCACATATTGGATGCACAAGATTGGTTAAAAACCCTAATTACATTAGAATAAGCCTAGTGAGGTTGAAAATGACCTAATTGGATTACCAATGACACAAAATCACTTATTATATGTTCAAGATTGGTTAAAAACCCTAATTGGATTAGAATAAGCCTTGGGAGGACAAAAATGACCTAAATGTTCAACCAATGAGACAAAATCACATATTGGATGCACAAGATTGGTTAAAAACCCTAATTGGATTAGAATAAGCCTAGGGAGGACGAAAATTACCTAAATGTGAAACCAATGAAACAAAATGACACAAAATCACATATTGGATGCACAAGATTGGTTAAAAACCCTAATTGGATTTGAATAAGCCTAGGAGGACGAAAATTACCTAAATGTGCAACCAATGACACAAAATCACATATTGGATGCACAAGATTGGTTAAAAACCCTAATTGGATTAGAATAAGCCTAGGGAGGACGAAAATGACCTAAATGTTCAACCAATGACCTAAAATGACACAAAATCACATGTTGGATGCACAAGATTGGTTAAAAACCCTAATTGGATTAGAATAAGCATAAGGAGGACGAAAATGACCTAAATGTTCAACCAATGACACAAAATGACACAAAATCACATATTGGATGCACAAGATTGGTTAAAAACCCTAATTGGATTAGAATGAGCCTAGGGAGGACGAAAATTACCTAAAAGTGCAACCAATGACACAAAATCACATATTCGATGCACAAGATTGGTTAAAAACCCTAATTGGATTAGAATAAGCCTAGGGAGTACGAAAATGACTTAAATGTTCAACCAATGACACAAAATGACACAAAATCACATATTGGATGCACAAGATTCGTTAAAAACCCTAATTGGATTAGAATAAGCCTAGCGAGGACGAAAATGACATAATTGGATTACCAATGACACAAAATCACCTATTATGTGCACAAGATTGGTTAAAAATCCTAATTGGATTAGAATAAGCCTAGGGAGGACGAAAATGACCTAAATGTGCAACCAATGACACAAAATCACATATTGGATGCAAAAGATTGGTTAAAAACCCTAATTGGATAAGAATAAGCCTAGGGAGGGCGAAAATGACTTAAATGTTCAACCAATGACACAAAATCACATATTGGATGCACAAGATTGGTTAAAAACCCTAATTGGATTAGAATAAGCCTAGGGAGGACGAAAATTACCTAAATGTGCAACCAATGACACAAAATCACATATTCGATGCACAAGATTGGTTAAAAACCCTAATTGGATTAGAATAAGCCTAGGGAGTATGAAAATGACTTAAATGTTCAACCAATGAAACAAAATGACACAAAATCACATATTGGATGCACAAGATTGGTTAATAACCCTAAGTGGATTAGAATAAGCCTAGAGAGGACGAAAATGACCTAAATGAGCAACCAATGACACAAAATCACATATTGGATGCACAAGATTGGTTAAAAACCCTAATTGGATTAGAATAAGCCTAGGGAGGACAAAAATGACCTAAATGTACAACCAATGACACAAAATCACATATTGGATGCAACAGATTGGTTAAAAACACTAATTGCATTAGAACAAGCATAGGGAGGACGAAAATGACCTAAATGTTCAACCAATGACACAAAATCACATATTGGATGCACAAGATTGGTTAAAAACCCTAATTGGATTAGAATAAGCCTAGGGAGGACGAAAATGACCTAAATGTTCAACCAATGACACAAAATCACATATTGGATGCACAAGATTGGTTAAAAACCCTAACTGGATTAGAATAAGCTTAGGGAGGACGAAAATGTCCTAAATGTTCAACCAATGACACAAAATGACACAAAATCACATATTGGATGCACAAGATTGGTTAAAAACCCTAATTGGATTAGAATAAGCCTAGGGAGGACGAAAATGACCTAAATGTTCAACCAATGACACAAAATGACACAAAATCACATATTGGATGCACAAGATTGGTTAAAAACCCTAATTGGATTAGAATAAGCCTAGGGAGGACGAAGAAGACCTAAATGTTCAACCAATGACACAAAATCACATATTAGATGCACAAGATTGGTTACAAACCCTAATTGGATTAGAATATGCCTAGGGAGGACGAAAATGACCTAAATGTTCAACCAATGACACAAAATGACACAAAATCACATATTGGATGCACAAGATTGGTTAAAAACCCTAATTGGATTAGAATTAGCCTAGGGAGGACAAAAATGACCTAAATGTTCAACCAATGACAGAAAATGACACAAAATCACATATTGGATGCACAAGATTGGTTAAAAACGCTAATTGGATTAGAATAAGCCTAGGGAGGACGAAAATGACCTAAATGTTCAACCAATGACACAAAATGACACAAAATCACATATTGGATGCACAAGATTGGTTAAAAACCATAATTGGTTTAGAATAAGCCAAGGGAGGACGAAAATGACCTAAATGTTCAACCAATGACACAAAATGACACAAAATCACATATTGGATGCACAAGATTGGTTAAAAACCCTAATTGGATTAGAATAAGCCTAGGGAGGACGAAAATTACCTAAATATGCAACCAATGACACAAAATCACATATTCGATGCACAAGATTGGTTAAAAACCCTAATTTGATTAGAATAAGCTTAGCGAGGACGAAAATGACCTAATTGGATTACCAATGACACAAAATCACTTATTATATGTTCAAGATTGGTTAAAAACCCTAATTGGATTAGAATAAGCGTAGGGAGGACGAAAATGACCTAAATGTGCAACCAATGACACAAAATCACATATTGGATGCTCAAGATTGGTTAAAAAGCCTAATTGGATTAGAATAAGCCTAGGGAGGACGAAAATGACCTAAATGTTCAACCAATGATCCAAAATGACACAAAATCACATATTGGATACACAAGATTGGTTAAAAACCCTAATTGGATTAGAATAAGGCTAGGGAGGACGAAAATGACCTAAATGTGCAACCAATGACACAAATTCACATATTGGATGCACAAGATTGGTTAAAAACCCTAATTGGATTAGAATAAGCCTAGGGAGGACGAGAATGACCTAAATGTTCAACCAATGACACAAAATCACATATTGGATGCACAAGATTGGTTAAAAACCCTAATTGGATTAGAATAAGCCTAGGGAGGACGAAAATGACCTAAATGTTCAACCGATGACACAAAATGATACAAAATCACATATTGGATGCACAAGATTGGTTAAAAACCCTAATTGGATTAGAATAAGCCTAGGGAGGACGAAAATGACCTAAATGTTCAACCAATGACACAAAATCACATATTGGATGCACAAGATTGGTTAAAAACCCTAATTGGATTATAATAATCCTTGGGAGGACGAAAATAACCTAAATGTTCAACCAATGACACAAAATGACAGAAAATCACATATTGGATGCACAAGATTGGTTAAAAACCCTAATTGGATTAGAATAAGCCTACGGAGGACGAAAATGACCTAAATGTTCAACAAATGACACAAAATGACACAAAATCACATATATGATGCACAAGATTGGTTAAAAACCCTAACTGGATTAGAATAAGCCTAGGGAGGACAAAAATGACCTAAATATTCAACCAATGACACAAAATCACATATTGGATGCACAGGATTGGTTAAAAACCCTAATTGGATTAGAATAAGCCTAGGGAGGGCGAAAATGACCTAAATGTTCAACCAATGACACAAAATCACATATTGGTGCACAAGATTGGTTAAAAACCCTAATTGGATTAGAATAAGCCTAGGGAGGACGAAAATGACCTAAATGTTCAACCAATGACACAAAATCACATATTGGATGCACAAGATTGGTTAAAAACCCTAATTGGATTAGAATAAGCCTAGGGAGGACGAAAATGACCTAAATGTTCAACCAATGACACAAAATCACATATTGGATGCACAAGATTGGTTAAAAACCCTAATTGGATTAGAATAAGCCTAGGGGGGACGAAAATGACCTAAATGTTCAACCAATGACACAAAATCACATATTGGATGCACAAGATTGGTTAAAAACCCTAATTGGATTAGAATAAGCCTAGGGAGGACGAAAATGACCTAAATGTTCAACCAATGACACAAAATCACATATTGGATGCACAAGATTGGTTAAAAACCCTAATTGGATTAGAATAAGCCTAAGGAGGACGAAAGTGACCTAAATGTTCAACCAATGACACAAAATCACATAATGGATGCACAAGATTGGTTAAAAACTCTAGTTGGATTAGAATAGGCATAGGGAGGACGAAAATGACCTAAATGTTCAACTAATGACACAAAATCACATATTGGATGCACAAGATTGGTTAAATACCCTAATTGGATTAGAATAAGCCTAGGGAGGACGAAAATGACCTAAATGTCAACCAATGACACAAAATGACACAGAATCACATATTGGATGCACAAGATTGGTTAAAAACCCTAATTGGATTAGAATAAGCCTAGGGAGGACGAAAATGACCTAAATGTTCAACCAATGACACAAAATCACATATTGGTTGCACAAGATTGGTTAAAAACCCTAATTGGATTAGAATAAGCCTAGGGAGGACGAAAATGACCTAAATGTTCAACCAATGACACAAAATCACATATTGGATGCACAAGATTGGTTAAAAACCCTAATTGGATTAGAATAACCATAGGGAGGACGAAAATGACCTAAATGTTCAACCAATGACACAAAATCACATATTGGTTGCACAAGATTGGTTAAAAACCCTAATTGGATTAGAATAAGCCTAGGGAGGACGAAAATGACCTAAATGTTCAACCAATGACACAAAATCACATATTGGTTGCCCAAGATTGGTTAAAAACCCTAATTGGATTAGAATAAGCCTAGGGAGGACGAAAATGACCTAAATGTTCAACCAATGACACAAAATCACATATTGGATGCACAAGATTGGTTAAAAACCCTAATTGGATTAGAAGAAGCCTAGGGAGGACGAAAATGACCTAAATGTTCAACCAATGACACAAAATCACATATTGGATGCACAAGATTGGTTAAAAACCCTAATTGGATTATAATAAGCCTAGGGAGGACGAAAATGACCTAAATGTTCAACCAATGACACAAAATGATACAAAATCACATATTGGATGCACAAGATTGGTTAAAAACCCTAATTGGATTAGAATAAGCCTAGGGAGGACGAAAATGACCTAAATGTTCAACCAATGACACAAAATCACATATTGGATGCACAAGATTGGTTAAAAACCCTAATTGGATTAGAATAAGCCTAGGGAGGACGAAAATGACCTAAATGTTCAACCGATAACACAAAATGATACAAAATCACATATTGGATGCACAAGATTGGTTAAAAACCCTAATTGGATTAGAATAAGCCTAGGGAGGACGAAAATGACCTAAATGTTCAACCAATGACACAAAATCACATATTGGATGCACAAGATTGGTTAAAAACCCTAATTGGATTAGAATAAGCCTAGGGAGGACGAAAATGACCTAAATGTTCAACCAATGACACAAAATCACATATTGGATGCACAAGATTGATTAAAAACCCTATTTGGATTAGAATAAGCCTAGGGAGGACGAAAATGACCTAAATGTTCAATCAATGACACAAAATCACATACTGGATGCACAAGATTGGTTAAAAACCCTAATTGGATTAGAATAAGCCTAGGGAGGACGAAAATGACCTAAATGTTCAACCAATGACACAAAATGACACAAAATCACATATTGGATGCACAAGATTGGTTAAAAACCCTAATTGGATTAGAATAAGCCTAGGGAGGACCAAAATTACCTAAACGTTCAACCAATGACACAAAATGACACAAAATCACATATTTGATGCACAAGATTGGTTAAAAACCCTAATTGGATTAGAATAAGCCTAGGGAGGACGAAAATGACCTAAATGTTCAACCAATGACACAAAATGACACAAAATCACATATTGGATGCACAAGATTGGTTAAAAACCCTAATTGGATTAGAATAAGCCTAAGGAGGACCAAAATGACCTAAACGTTCAACCAATGACACAAAATCACATATTTGATGCACAAGATTTTTTAAAAACCCTAATTGGATTAGAATAAGCCTAGGGAGGACGAAAATGACCTAAATGTTCAACCAATGACACAAAATCACATATTGGATGCACAAGATTGGTTAAAAACCCTAATTGGATTAGAATAAGCCTAGGGAGGACCAAAATGACCTAACTGTTCAACCAATGACACAAAATGCACAAAATCACATATTGGATGCACAAGATTGGTTAAAAACCCTAATTGGATTAGAATAAGCCTAGGGAGGACGAAAATGACCTAAATGTTCAACCAATGACACAAAATCACATATTGGATGCACAAGATTGGTTAAAAACCCTAATTGGATTAGAATAAGCCTAGGGAGGACGAAAATGACCTAAATGTTCAACCAATGACACAAAATCACATATTGGATGCACAAGATTGGTTAAAAACCCTAATTGGATTAGAATAAGCCTAGGGAGGACGAAAATTACCTAAATGTTAAACCAATGACACAAAATGACACAAAATCACATATTGGATGCACAAGATTGGTTAAAAACCCTAATTGGATTAGAATAAGCCTAGGGAGGACGAAGATTACCTAAATATGCAACCAATGACACAAAATCAAATATTCGTTGCACAAGATTGGTTAAAAACCCTAATTGGATTAGAATCAGCCTAGGGAGGACGAAAATGACCTAAATGTTCAACCAATGACACAAAATCACATATTGGATGCACAAGATTGGTTAAAAACCCTAATTGGATTAGAATAAGCCTAGGGAGGACGAAAATGACCTAAATGTTCAACCAATGACTCAAAGTGACACAAAATCACATATTGGATACACAAGATTGGTTAAAAACCCTAATTGGATTAGAATTAGCCTAGGTAGGACGAAAATGACCTAAATGTTCAACCAATGACACAAAATGACACAAAATCACATATGGGACGCACAAGATTGGTTAAAAACCCTAATTGGATTAGAATAAGCCTAGGGAGGACGAAAATGACCTAAATGTTCAACCAATGACACAAAATGACACAGAATCACATATTGGATGCACGAGATTGGTTAAAAACCCTAATTGGATTAGAATAAGCCTAGGGAGGACGAAAATGACCTAAATGTTCAACCAATGACCCAAAATGACACAAAATCACATATTGGATACACAAGATTGGTTAAAAACCCTAATTGGATTAGAATAAGGCTAGGGAGGACGAAAATGACCTAAATGTGCAACCAATGACACAAATTCACATATTGGATGCACAAGATTGGTTAAAAACCCTAATTGGATTAGAATAAGCCTAGGGAGGACGAAAATTACCTAAATGTTCAACCAATGACACAAAATCACATATTGGATGCACAAGATTGGTTAAAAACCCTAATTGGATTAGAATAAGCCTAGGGAGGACGAAAATTACCTAAATGTGCAACCAATGACACAAAATCACATATTGGATGCACAAGATTGGTTAAAAACCCTAATTGGTTTGGAATAAGCCTAGCGAGGTCAAAAATCACCTAATTGGATTACCGATGACAGAAAATCACTTATTATATGCACAAGATTGGTTAAAAACCCTAATTGGCTTAGAATAAGCCTAGGGAGGACAAAAATGACCTAAATGTGCAACCAATGACACAAAATCACATATTGGATGCACAAGATTGGTTAAAAACCCTAATTGGATTAGAATAAGCCTAGGGAGGACAAAAATGACCTAATTGGATTACCAATGACACAAAATCACTTATTATATGTTCAAGATTGGTTAAAAACCCTAATTGGATTAGAATAAGCCTTGGGAGGACAAAAATGACCTAAATGTTCAACCAATGAGACAAAATCACATATTGGATGCACAAGATTGGTTAAAAACCCTAATTGGATTAGAATAAGCCTAGGGAGGACGAAAATTACCTAAATGTGAAACCAATGAAACAAAATGACACAAAATCACATATTGGATGCACAAGATTGGTTAAAAACCCTAATTGGATTTGAATAAGCCTAGGAGGACGAAAATTACCTAAATGTGCAACCAATGACACAAAATCACATATTGGATGCACAAGATTGGTTAAAAACCCTAATTGGATTAGAATAAGCCTAGGGAGGACGAAAATGACCTAAATGTTCAACCAATGACCTAAAATGACACAAAATCACATGTTGGATGCACAAGATTGGTTAAAAACCCTAATTGGATTAGAATAAGCATAAGGAGGACGAAAATGACCTAAATGTTCAACCAATGACACAAAATGACACAAAATCACATATTGGATGCACAAGATTGGTTAAAAACCCTAATTGGATTAGAATGAGCCTAGGGAGGACGAAAATTACCTAAAAGTGCAACCAATGACACAAAATCACATATTCGATGCACAAGATTGGTTAAAAACCCTAATTGGATTAGAATAAGCCTAGGGAGTATGAAAATGACTTAAATGTTCAACCAATGAAACAAAATGACACAAAATCACATATTGGATGCACAAGATTGGTTAATAACCCTAAGTGGATTAGAATAAGCCTAGAGAGGACGAAAATGACCTAAATGAGCAACCAATGACACAAAATCACATATTGGATGCACAAGATTGGTTAAAAACCCTAATTGGATTAGAATAAGCCTAGGGAGGACAAAAATGACCCAATTAGATTACCTATGACACAAAATCACTTATTATATACACAAGATTGGTTAAAAACCCTAATTGGATTAGAATAAGCCTAGGGAGGACGAAAATGACCTAAATGTGCAACCAATGACAGAAAATCACATATTGGATGCACAAGATTGGTTAAAAACCCTAATTGGATTAGAATAAGCATAAGGAGGACGAAAATGACCTAAATGTTCAACCAATGACACAAAATGACACAAAATCACATATTGGATGCACAAGATTGGTTAAAAACCCTAAGTGGATTAGAATAAGCCTAGAGAGGACGAAAATGACCTAAATGTGCAACCAATGACACAAAATCACATATTGGATGCACAAGATTGGTTAAAAACCCTAACTGGATTAGAATAAGCCTAGCGGGGACGAAAATCACCTAATTGGATTACCGATGACAGAAAATCACTTATTATATGCACAAGATTGGTTAAAAACCCTAATTGGATTAGAATAAGCCTAGGGAGGACGAAAATGACCTAAATGTTCAACCAATGACACAAAATCACATATTGGATGCACAAGATTGGTTAAAAACCCTTATTGGATTAGAATAAGCGTAGGGAGGACGAAAATGACCTAAATGTTCAACCAATGACACAAAATCACATATTGGATGCACAAGATTGGTTAAAAACCCTAATTGGGTTAGAATAAGCCTAGGGAGGACGAAAATGACCTAAATGTTCAACCAATGACACAAATGACACAAAATCACATATTGGATGCACAAGATTGGTTAAAAACCCTAATTGGATTAGAATAAGCCTAGGGAGGACGAAAATGACCTAAATGTTCAACCAATGACACAAAATCACATATTGGATGCACAAGATTGGTTAAAAACCCTAATTGGATTAGAAAGAGCCTAGGGAGGACGAAAATGACCTAAATGTTCAACCAATGACACAAAATCACATATTGGATGCACAAGATTGGTTAAAAACCCTAATTGGATTAGAATAAGCCTAGGGAGGACGAAAATGACCTAAATGTTCAACCAATGACACAAAATCACATATTGGATGCACAAGATTGGTTAAAAACCCTAATTGGATTAGAATAAGCCTAGGAAGGACAAAAATGATCTAAATGTTCAACCAATGACACAAAAGCACATATTGGATGCACAAGATTGGTTAAAAACCCTAATTGGATTAGAATAAGCCTAGGGAGGACGAAAATGACCTAAATGTTCAACCAATGACACAAAATCACATATTGGATGCACAAGATTGGTTAAAAACCCTAATTGGATTAGAATAAGCCTAGGGAGGACGAAAATGACCTAAATGTGCAACCAATGACACAAAATCACATATAGGATGCACAAGATTGGTTAAAAACCCTAATTGGATTAGAATAAGCCTAGGGAGGACGAGAATGACCTAAATGTTCAACCAATGACACAAAATGACACAAAATCACATATTGGATGCACAAGATTGGTTAAAAACCCTAATTGGATTAGAATAAGCCTTGGGAGGACGAAAATGACCTAAATGTTCAACCAATGACACAAAATCACATATTGGTTCCACAAGATTGGTTAAAAACCCTAATTGGATTAGAATAAGCCTAGGGAGGACGAAAATGACCTAATTGTTCAACCAATGATACAAAATGACACAAAATCACACATTGGATGCACAAGATTGGTTAAAAACGTTAATTGGATTAGAATAAGCCTAGGAAGGACGTAAATGACCTAAATGTTCAACTAATGACACAAAATGACACAAAATCACATATTGGATGCACAATATTGGTTAAAAACCCTAATTGGATTAGAATAAGCCGAGGGAGGACGAAAATGACCTAAATGTTCAACCAATGACACAAAATCACATATTGGATGCACAAGATTGGTTAAAAACCCTAATTGGATTAGAATAAGCCTAGCGAGGACGAAAATGACCTAATTGGATTACCAATGACACAAAATAACTTATTATATGTTCAAGATTGGTTTAAAACCCTAATTGGATTCGAATAGGCCTAGGGAGGACGAAAATGACCTAAATGTGCAACCAATGACACAAAATCACATATTGGATGCACAAGATTGGTTAAAAACCCTAATTGGATT
>JBBPBQ010020321.1:15077647-15148554 GCA_037974755.1 Cicer yamashitae | reverse complement strand
GTGCAACCAATGACACAAAATCACATATTCGATGCACAAGATTGGTTAAAAACCCTAATTGGATTAGAATAAGCCTAGGGAGTATGAAAATGACTTAAATGTTCAACCAATGAAACAAAATGACACAAAATCACATATTGGATGCACAAGATTGGTTAATAACCCTAAGTGGATTAGAATAAGCCTAGAGAGGACGAAAACGACCTAAATGAGCAACCAATGACACAAAATCACATATTGGATGCACAAGATTGGTTAAAAACCCTAATTGGATTAGAATAAGCCTAGGGAGGACAAAAATGACCCAATTAGATTACCTATGACACAAAATCACTTATTATATACACAAGATTGGTTAAAAACCCTAATTGGATTAGAATAAGCCTAGGGAGGACGAAAATGATCTAAATGTGCAACCAATGACAGAAAATCACATATTGGATGCACAAGATTGGTTAAAAACCCTAATTGGATTAGAATAAGCATAAGGAGGACGAAAATGACCTAAATGTTCAACCAATGACACAAAATGACACAAAATCACATATTGGATGCACAAGATTGGTTAAAAACCCTAAGTGGATTAGAATAAGCCTAGAGAGGACGAAAATGACCTAAATGTGCAACCAATGACACAAAATCACATATTGGATGCACAAGATTGGTTAAAAACCCTAACTGGATTAGAATAAGCCTAGCGGGGACGAAAATCACCTAATTGGATTACCGATGACAGAAAATCACTTATTATATGCACAAGATTGGTTAAAAACCCTAATTGGATTAGAATAAGCCTAGGGAGGACGAAAATGACCTAAATGTTCAACCAATGACACAAAATCACATATTGGATGCACAAGATTGGTTAAAAACCCTAATTGGATTAGAATAAGCCTAGGGAGGACAAAAATTACCTAAATGTACCAATGACACAAAATCACATATTGGATGCACAAGATTGGTTAAAAACCATAAGTGGATTAGAATAAGCCTAGGGAGGACGAAAATGACCTAAATGTTCAACCAATGACACAAAATGACACAAAATCACATATTGGATGCACAAGATTGGTTAAAAACCCTAATTGGATTAGAATAAGCCTAGGGAGGACGAAAATGACCTAAATGTTCAACCAATGACACAAAATCACATATTGGATGCACAAGAATGGTTAAAAACCGTAATTGGATTAGAATAAGCCTATGGAGGACGAAAATGACCTAAATGTTTAACCAATGACACAAAATGACACAAAATCACATATTGGATGCACAAGATTGGTTAAAAACCCTAATTGGATTAGAATAAGCCTAAGGAGGACGAAAATGACCTAAATGTTCAACCAATGACACAAACTCACATATTGGATGCACAAGATTGGTTAAAAACCGTAATTGGATTAGAATAAGCCTAGGGAGGACGAAAATGACCTAAATGTTCAACCAATGACACAAAATGACACAAAATCACATATTGGATGCACAAGATTGGTTAAAAACCCTAATTGGATTAGAATAAGCCTAGGGAGGACGAAAATGACCTAAATGTTCAACCAATGACACAAAATCACAAAATGGATGCACAAGATTGGTTAAAAACCCTAATTGGATTAGAATAAGCCTAGGGAGGACGAAAATGACCTAAATGTTCAACCAATGACACAAAATCACATATTGGATGCACAAGATTGGTTAAAAACCCTAATTGGATTAGAATAAGCCTAGGGAGGACGAAAATGACCTAAATGTTCAACCAATGACACAAAATCACATATTGGATGCACAAGATTGGTTAAAAACCCTAATTGGATTAGAATAAGCCTAGGAAGGACGAAAATGACCTAAATGTTCAACCAATGACACAAGATGACACAAAATCACATATTGGATGCACAAGATTGGTTAAAAACCCTAATTGGATTAGAATAAGCCTAGGGAGGACGAAAATGACCTAAATGTTCAACCAATGACACAAAATCACATATTGGATGCACAAGATTGGTTAAAAACCCTAATTGGATTAGAATAAGCTTAGGGAGGGCGAAAATGACCTAAATGTTCAAGCAATGACACAAAATGACACAAAATCACATATTGGATGCACAAGATTGGTTAAAAACCCTAATTGGATTAGAATAAGCCTAGGGAGGACGAAAATGACCTAAATGTTCAACCAATGACACAAAATCACATATTGGATGCACAAGATTGGTTAAAAACCCTAATTGGATTAGAATAAGCCTTTGGAGCATGAAAATGACCTAAATGTTCAACCAATGACACAAAATCACATATTGGATGCACAAGATTGGTTAAAAACCCTAATTGGATTAGAATAAGCCTAGGGAGGACGAAAATGACCTAAATGTTCAACCAATGACACAAAATCACATATTGGATGCACAAGATTGGTTAAAAACCCTAATTGGATTAGAATAAGTTTAGTGAGGACGAAAATGACCTAATTGGATTACAAATGACACAAAATCACTTATTATATGCACAAGATTGGTTAAAAACTCTAATTGGATTAGAATAAGCCTAGGGAGGACGAAAATGACCTAAATGTGCAACCAATGACACAAAATCACATATTGGATGCACAAGATTGGTTAAAAACCCTAATTGGATTAGAATAAGCCTAGGGAGGACGAAAATGACCTAAATGTTCAACCAATGACGCAAATTGACACAAAATCACATATTGGATGCACAAGATTGGATAAAAATCCTAAGTGGATTAGAATAAGCCTGGGGAGGACGAAAATGACCTAAATGTTCAACCTATGACACAAAATGACACAAAATCACATATTGGATGCATAAGATTGGTTAAAAACCCTAATTGGATTAGAATAAGCCTAGCGAGGACGAAAATGACGTAATTGGATTACCAATGACATAAAATCACTTATTATATGCACAAGATTGGTTAAAAACCATAATTGCATTAGAATAAGCCTAGGGAGGACGAAAATGACCTAAATGTGCAACCAATGACACAAAATCACATATTGGATGCACAAGATTGGTTAAAAACCCTAATTGGATTAGAATAAGCCTAGGGAGGACGAAAATTACCTAAATGTGCAACCAATGACACAAAATCACATATTCGATGCACAAGATTGGTTAAAAACCCTAATTGGATTAGAATATGCCTAGGTAGTACGAAAATGACTTAAATGTTCAACCAATGACACAAAATGACACAAAATCACATATTGGATGCACAAGAGTCGTTAAAAACCCTAATTGGATTAGAATAAGCCTAGGGAGGACAAAAATGACCTAAATGTGCAACCAATGACACAAAATCACATATTGGATGCACAAGATTGGTTAAAAACCCTAATTGGATTAGAATAAGCCTAGGGAGGACAAAAATGACCTAAATGTGCAACCAATGACACAAAATCATATATTGGATGCACAAGAATTGTTAAAAACCCTAATTGGATTAGAATAAGCCTAGGTAGGACGAAAATGACCTAAATGTTCAACCAATGACCCAAAATGACACAAAATCACATATTGGATGCACAAGATTGGTTAAAAACCCGAATTGGATTAGAATAAGCCTAGGGAGGACAAAAATGACCTAAATGTGCAACCAATGACACAAAATCACATATTGGATGCACAAGATTCGTTAAAAACCCAAATTGGATTAGAATAAGCCTAGCGAGGACGAAAATCACCTAATTGGATTACCGATGACAGAAAATCACTTATTATATGCACAAGATTGGTTAAAAACCCTAATTGGATTAGAATAAGCCTAGGGAGGACAAAAATGACCTAAATGTGCAACCAATGACACAAAATCACATATTGGATGCACAAGATTGGTTAAAAACCCTAATTACATTAGAATAAGCCTAGTGAGGACGAAAATGACCTAATTGGATTACCAATGACACAAAATCACTTATTATATGTTCAAGATTGGTTAAAAACCCTAATTGGATTAGAATAAGCCTTGGGAGGACAAAAATGACCTAAATGTTCAACCAATGAGACAAAATCACATATTGGATGCACAAGATTGGTTAAAAACCCTAATTGGATTAGAATAAGCCTAGGGAGGACGAAAATTACCTAAATGTGAAACCAATGAAACAAAATGACACAAAATCACATATTGGATGCACAAGATTGGTTAAAAACCCTAATTGGATTTGAATAAGCCTAGGAGAACGAAAATTACCTAAATGTGCAACCAATGACACTAAATCACATATTCGATGCACAAGATTGGTTAAAAACCATAATTGGATTAGAATAAGCCTAGGGAGTACGAAAATGACTTAAATGTTCTACCAATGACACAAAATCACATATTGGATGCACAAGATTGGTTAAAAACCCTAAGTGGATTAGAATAAGCCTAAAGAGGACGAAAATGACCTAAATGTGCAACCAATGACACAAAATCACATATTGGATGAACAAGATTGGTTAAAAACCCTAATTGGATTGGAATAAGCCTAGCGGGGACGAAAATCACCTAATTGGATTACCGATGACAGAAAATCACTTATTATATGCACAAGATTGGTTAAAAACCCTAATTGGATTAGAATAAGCCTAGGGAGGACAAAAATGACCTAAATGTGCAACCAATGACACAAAATCACATATTGGATGCACAACATGGGTTAAAAACACTAATTGCATTATAACAAGCATAGGGAGGACGAAAATGACCTAATTGTTCAACCAATGACACAAAATCACATATTGGATGCACAAGATTGGTTAAAAACCCTAAGTGGATTAGAATAAGCCTAGGGAGGACAAAAATGACCTAAATGTGCAACCAATGACACAAAATCACATATTGGATGCACAAGATTGGTTAAAAACCCTAATTACATTAGAATAAGCCTAGTGAGGACGAAAATGACCTAATTGGATTACCAATGACACAAAATCACTTATTATATGTTCAAGATTGGTTAAAAACCCTAATTGGATTAGAATAAGCCTTGGGAGGACAAAAATGACCTAAATGTTCAACCAATGAGACAAAATCACATATTGGATGCACAAGATTGGTTAAAAACCCTAATTGGATTAGAATAAGCCTAGGGAGGACGAAAATTACCTAAATGTGAAACCAATGAAACAAAATGACACAAAATCACATATTGGATGCACAAGATTGGTTAAAAACCCTAATTGGATTTGAATAAGCCTAGGAGAACGAAAATTACCTAAATGTGCAACCAATGACACTAAATCACATATTCGATGCACAAGATTGGTTAAAAACCATAATTGGATTAGAATAAGCCTAGGGAGTACGAAAATGACTTAAATGTTCTACCAATGACACAAAATCACATATTGGATGCACAAGATTGGTTAAAAACCCTAAGTGGATTAGAATAAGCCTAAAGAGGACGAAAATGACCTAAATGTGCAACCAATGACACAAAATCACATATTGGATGAACAAGATTGGTTAAAAACCCTAATTGGATTGGAATAAGCCTAGCGGGGACGAAAATCACCTAATTGGATTACCGATGACAGAAAATCACTTATTATATGCACAAGATTGGTTAAAAACCCTAATTGGATTAGAATAAGCCTAGGGAGGACAAAAATGACCTAAATGTGCAACCAATGACACAAAATCACATATTGGATGCACAAGATTGGTTAAAAACACTAATTGCATTAGAACAAGCATAGGGAGGACGAAAATGACCTAAATGTTCAACCAATGACACAAAATCACATATTGGATGCACAAGATTGGTTAAAAACCCTAATTGGATTAGAATAAGCCTAGGGAGGACGAAAATGACCTAAATGTTCAACCAATGACACAAAATCACATATTGGATGCACAAGATTGGTTAAAAACCCTAATTGGATTAGAATAAGCCTAGGGTGGACAAAAATGACCTAAATGTTCAACCAATGACACAAAATCACATATTGGATGCACAAGATTGGTTAAAAACCCTAATTGGATTAGAATAAGCCTAGGGAGGACAAAAATGACCTAAATGTTCAACCAATGACACAAAATCACATATTGGATGCACAAGATTGGTTAAAAACCCTAATTGGATTAGAAAAAGCCTAGGGAGGACGAAAATGACCTAAATGTTCAACCAATGACACAAAATGACACAAAATCACATATTGGATGCACAAGATTGGTTAAAAACCCTAATTGGATTAGAATAAGCCTAGGGAGGACGAAAATGACCTAAATGTTCAACCAATGACACAAAATCACATATTGGATGCACAAGATTGGTTAAAAACCCTAATTGGATTAGAATATGCCTAGGGAGGATAAAAATGACCTAAATGTTCAACCAATGACACAAAATCACATATTGGATGCCCAAGATTGGTTAAAAACCCTAATTGGATTAGAATAAGCCTAGGGAGGACGAAAATGACCTAAATGTTCAACCAATGACACAAAATCACATATTGGATGCACAAGATTGGTTAAAAACCCTAATTGGATTAGAATAAGCCTAGCTAGGACGAAAATGACCTAAATGTTCAACCAATTAAACAAAATCACATATCGGATGCACAAGATTGGTTAAAAACCCTAATTGCATTAGAATAAGCCTAGGGAGGACTAAAATGACCTAAATGTTCAACCAATGACACAAAATGACACAAAATCACATTTTGGATGCACAAGATTGGTTAAAAACCCTAATTGGATTAGAATAAGCCTAGGGAGGACGAAAATGATCTAAATGTTCAACCAATGACACAAAATCACATATTGGATGCACAAGATTGGTTAAAAACCCTAATTGGATTAGAATAAGCCTAGGGAGGACCAAAATGACCTAAATGTTCAACCAATGACACAAATTCACATATTGGATGCACAAGATTGGTTAAAAACCCTAATTGGATTAGAATAAGCCTAGGGAGGACGAAAATGACCTAAATGTTCAACCAATGACACAAAATCACATATTGGATGCACAAGATTGGTTAAAAACCCTAATTGGATTAGAATAAACTTAGGGAGGACGAAAATGACTAAAATGTTCAACCAATGACACAAAATCACATATTGGATGCACAAGATTGGTTAAAAACCCTAATTGGATTAGAATAAGCCTATCGAGAACGAAAATGACCTAAATGTTCAACCAATGACACAAAATCACATATTGGATGCACAAGATTGGATAAAAACCCTAATTGGATTAGAATAAGCCTAGGGAGGACGAAAATGACCTAAATGTTCAACCAATGACACAAAATGTCACAAAATGACACAAAATGACACAAAATTAGATATTGGATGCACAAGATTGGTTAAAAACCCTAATTGGATTAGAATAAGCCTAGGGAGGACGAAAATGACCTAAATGTTCAACCAATGACACAAAATCACATATTGGATGCACAAGATTGGTTAAAAACCCTAATTGGTTTAGAATAAGCCTAGGGAGGACGAAAATGACCTAAATGTTCAACCAATGACACAAAATCACATATTGGTTGCACAAGATTGGTTAAAAACCCTAATTGGATTAGAATAAGCCTAGGGAGGACGAAAATGACCTAAATCTTCAACCAATGACACAAAATGAAACAAAATCACATATTGGATGCACAAGATTGGTTAAAAACCCTAATTGGATTATAATAAGCCTAGGGAGGACGAAAATGACATAAATGTTCAACTAATGACACAAAATCACATATTGGATGAACAAGATTGGTTAAAAACCCTAATTAGATTAGAATAAGCCTAGGGAGGACGAAAATGACCTAAATGTTCAACCAATGACACAAAATAACATAAAATAACATATTGGATGCACTAGTGGTTAAAAACCCTAATTGGATTAGAATAAGCCTAGGGAGGACGAAAATGACCTAAATGTTCAACCAATGACACAAAATCACATATTGGATGCACAAGATTGGTTAAAAACCCTAATTGGATTAGAATAAGCCTAGGGAGGACGAAAATGACCTAAATGTTCAACCAATGACACAAAATGACACAAAATCACATATTGGATGCACAAGATTGGTTAAAAACCCTAATTGGATTAGAATAAGCCTAGCGAGGACGAAAATGACCAAATTGGATTACCAATGACACAAAATCACTTATTATATGCACAAGATTTGTTAAAAACCCTAATTGGATTAGAATAAGCCTAGCGAGGACGAAAATGAACTTAATATTCAACCAATGACACAAAATGACACAAAATCACATATTGGATGCACAAGATTGGTTAAAAACCCTAATTGGATTAGAATAAGCCTAGGGAGGACGAAAATGACCTAAATGTTCAACCAATGACACAAAATCACATATTGGATGCACAAGATTGGTTAAAAACCCTAATTGGATTAGAATAAGCCTAGCAAGGACGAAAATGACCTAAATGTTCAACCAATGACACAAAATGACACAAAATCACATATTGGATGCACAAGATTGGTTAAAAACCCTAATTGGATTAGAATAAGCCTAGGGAGGACAAAAATGACCTAAATGTTCAACCAATGACACAAAATCACATATTGGATGCACAAGATTGGTTAAAAACCCTAATTGGATTAGAATAAGCCTAGGGAGGACGAAAATGACCTAAATGTTCAACCAATGACACAAAATGACACAAAATCACATATTGGATGCACAAGATTGGTTAAAAACCCTAATTGGATTAGAATAAGCCTAGGAGGACGAAAATTACCTAAATGTGCAACCAATGACACTAAATCACATATTCGATGCACAAGATTGGTTAAAAACCCTAATTGGATTAGAATAAGCCTAGGGAGTACGAAAATGACTTAAATGTTCTACCAATGACACAAAATGACACAAAATCACATATTGGATGCACAAGATTCGATAAAAACCCTAATTGGATTAGAATAAGCCTAGGGAGGACGAAAATTACCTAAATGTGAAACCAATGACACAAAATCAAATATTCGATGCAGAAGATTGGTTAAAAACCCTAATTGGATTTGAATAAGCCTAGGGAGTACGAAAATGACTTAAATGTTCAACCAATGACACAAAATGACACAAAATCACATATTGGATGCACAAGATTGGTTAAAAACCCTAATTGGATTAGAATAAGCCTAGGGAGGACGAAAATGACCTAAATGTTCATCCAATGACAAAAAATGACACAAAATCACATATTGGATGCACAAGATTGGTTAAAAACCCTAATTGGATTAGAATAAGCCTAGGGAGGACGAAAATGACCTAAATGTTCAACCAATGACACAAAATGACACAAAATCACATATTGGATGCACAAGATTGGTTAAAAACCCTAATTGGATTAGAATAAGCCTAGGAGGACGAAAATTACCTAAATGTGCAACCAATGACACTAAATCACATATTCGATGCACAAGATTGGTTAAAAACCCTAATTGGATTAGAATAAGCCTAGGGAGTACGAAAATGACTTAAATGTTCTACCAATGACACAAAATGACACAAAATCACATATTGGATGCACAAGATTCGATAAAAACCCTAATTGTATTAGAATAAGCCTAGGGAGGACGAAAATTACCTAAATGTGAAACCAATGACACAAAATCAAATATTCGATGCAGAAGATTGGTTAAAAACCCTAATTGGATTTGAATAAGCCTAGGGAGTACGAAAATGACTTAAATGTTCAACCAATGACACAAAATGACACAAAATCACATATTGGATGCACAAGATTGGTTAAAAACCCTAATTGGATTAGAATAAGCCTAGGGAGGACGAAAATGACCTAAATGTTCAACCAATGACACAAAATCACATATTGGATGCACAAGATTGGTTAAAAACCCTAATTGGATTAGAATAAGCCTAGGAAGGACGAAAATTACCTAAATGTGCAACCAATGACCCAAAATCACATATTGGATGCACAAGATTGGTTAAAAACCCTAATTGGATTGGAATAAGCCTAGCGAGGTCAAAAATCACCTAATTGGATTACCGATGACAGAAAATCACTTATTATATGCACAAGATTGGTTAAAAACCCTAATTGGATTAGAATAAGCCTAGGGAGGACAAAAATGACCTAAATGTGCAACCAATGACACAAAATCACATATTGGATGCACAAGATTGGTTAAAAACCCTAATTACATTAGAATAAGCCTAGTGAGGACGAAAATGACCTAATTGGATTACCAATGACACAAAATCACTTATTATATGTTCAAGATTGGTTAAAAACCCTAATTGGATTAGAATAAGCCTTGGGAGGACAAAAATGACCTAAATGTTCAACCAATGAGACAAAATCACATATTGGATGCACAAGATTGGTTAAAAACCCTAATTGGATTAGAATAAGCCTAGGGAGGACGAAAATTACCTAAATGTGAAACCAATGAAACAAAATGAGACAAAATCACATATTGGATGCACAAGATTGGTTAAAAACCCTAATTGGATTTGAATAATCCTAGGAGGACGAAAATTACCTAAATGTGCAACCAATGACACTAAATCACATATTCGATGCACAAGATTGGTTAAAAACCCTAATTGGATTAGAATAAGCCTAGGGAGTACGAAAATGACTTAAATGTTCTACCAATGACACAAAATGACACAAAATCACATATTGGATGCACAAGATTCGATAAAAACCCTAATTGGATTAGAATAAGCCTAGGGAGGACGAAAATTACCTAAATGTGAAACCAATGACACAAAATCAAATATTCGATGCAGAAGATTGGTTAAAAACCCTAATTGGATTTGAATAAGCCTAGGGAGTACGAAAATGACTTAAATGTTCAACCAATGACACAAAATGACACAAAATCACATATTGGATGCACAAGATTGGTTAAAAACCCTAATTGGATTAGAATAGGCCTAGGGAGGACGAAAATGACCTAAATGTTCAACCAATGACACAAAATGACACAAAACCACATATTGGATGCACAAGATTGGTTAAAAACCCTAATTGGATTAGAATAAGCCTAGGGAGGACGAAAATTACCTAAATATGCAACCAATGACACAAAATCACATATTCGATGCACAAGATTGGTTAAATACCCTAATTGGATTAGAATAAGCTTAGCGAGGACGAAAATGACCTAATTGGATTACCAATGACACAAAATCACTTATTATATGTTCAAGCTTGGTTAAAAACCCTAATTGGATTAGAATAAGCCTAGGGAGGACGAAAATGACCTAAATGTGCAACCAATGACACAAAATCACATATTGGATGCACAAGATTTGTTAAAAACCCTAATTGGATTAGAATAAGCCTAGGGAGGACGAAAATGACCTAAATGTTCAACCAATGACACAAAATCACATATTGGATGCACAAGATTGGTTAAGAACCCTAATTGGATTAGAATAAGCCTAGGGAGGACGAAAATGACCTAAATGTTCAATCAATGACACAAAATCACATATTGGATGCACAAGATTGGTTAAAAACCCTAATTGGATTAGAATAAGCCTAGGGACGACGGAAATGACCTAAATGTTCAACCAATGACACAAAATGACACAAAATCACATATTGGATGCACAAGATTGGTTAAAAACCCTAATTGGATTAGAATAAGCCTAGGGAGGACGAAAATGACCTAAATGTTCAACCAATGACACAAAATCACATATTGGATGCACAAGATTGGTTAAAAACCCTAATTGGATTAGAATAAGCCTAGGGAGGACGAAAATGACCTAAATGTTGAACCATTGACACAAAATGACACAAAATTACATATTGAATGCACAAGATTGGTTAAAAACCCTAATTGGATTAGAATAAGCCTAGGGAGGACGAAAATTACCTAAATGTTCAACCAATGACACAAAATCACATGTTGGATGCACAAGATTGGTTAAAAACCCTAATTGGATTAGAATAAGCCTAGGGAGGACGAAAATGACCTAAATGTTCAACCAATGACACAAAATGACACAAATTCACATATAATATGCACAAGATTGGTTAAAAACCCTAATTGGATTAGAATAATCCTAGGGAGGATGAAAATGAATTAAATGTTCAACCAATGACACAAAATGACACAAAATCACATATTGGATGCACAAGATTGGTTAAAAACCCTAATTGGATTAGAATAAGCCTAGGGAGGACGAAAATGACCTAAATGTTCAACCAATGACACAAAATGACACAAAATCACATATTGGATGCACAAGATTGGTTAAAAATCCTAATTAGATTAAAATAACCCTAGGGAGGACGAAAATGACCTAAATGTTCAACCAATGACACAAAATGACACAAAATCACATATTGGATGCACAGGATTCGTGAAAAACCCTAATTGGATTAGAATAAGCCTGGGGAGGACGAAAATGACCTAAATGTTCAACCAATGACACAAAATGACACAAAATCACATATTGGATGCACAAGATTGGTTAAAAACCCTAATTGGATTAGAATAAGCCTAGGGAGGACGAAAATGACCTAAATGTTCAACCAATGACACAAAATCACATATTGGATGCACAAGATTGGTTAAAAACCCTAATTGGATTAGAATAAGCCTAGGGAGGACGAAAATGACCAACATGTTCAACCGATGACACAAAATGACACAAAATCACATATTAGATGCACAAGATTGGTTAAAAACCCTAATTGGATTAGAATAAGCCTAGGGAGGACGAAAAATGACCTAAATGTTCAACCGATGACACAAAATGACACAAAATCACATATTGGATGCACAAGATTGGTTAAAAACCCTAATTGGATTAGAATAAGCCTAGGGAGGACGAAAATGACCAAAATGTTCAACTGATGACACAAAATCACATATTGGATGCACAAGATTGGTTAAAAACCCTAATTGGATTAGAATAAGCCTAGGGAGGACGAAAATGACCTAAATGTTCAACCAATGACACAAAATCACATATTGGATGCACAAGATTGGTTAAAAACCCTAATTGGATTAGAATAAGCCTAGGAAGGACGAAAATGATCTAAATGTTCAACCAATGAGACAAAATCACATATTGGATGCACAAGATTGGTTAAAAACCCTAATTGGATTAGAATAAGCCTAGGAAGGACGAAAATGATCTAAATGTTCAACCAATGAGACAAAATCACATATTGGATGCACAAGATTGGTTAAAAACCCTAATTGGATTAGAATAAGCCTAGGGAGGACGAAAATGACCTAAATGTTCAACCAATGACACAAAATCACATATTGAATGCACAAGATTGGTTAAAAACCCTAATTGGATTAGAATAAGCCTAGGGAGGATGAAAATGACCTAAATTTTCAACCAATGACACAAAATCACATATTGGATGCACAAGATTGGTTAAAAACCCTAATTGGATTAGAATAAGCCTAGGGAGGACGAAAATGACCTAAATGTTCAACCAATGACACAAAATCACATATTGGATGCACAAGATTGGTTAAAAACCCTAATTGGATTAGAATAAGCCTAGGGAGGACAAAAGTGACCTAAATGTTCAACCAATGACACAAAATCACATATTGGATGCACAAGATTGGTTAAAATCCCTAATTGGATTAGAATAAGCCTAGGGAGGATGAAAATGACCTAAATGTTCAACCAATGACACAAAATCACATATTGGATGCACAAGATTGGTTAAAAACCCTAATTGGATTAGAATAAGCCTAGGGAGGACGAAAATGACCTAAATGTTCAACCAATGACACAATATCAGATATTGGATGCACAAGATTGGTTAAAAACCCTAATTGGATTAGAATAAGCCTAGGGAGGACGAAAATGACCTAAATGTTCAACCAATGACACAAAATCACATATTGGATGCACAAGATTGGTTAAAAACCCTAATTGGATTAGAATAAGCCTAGGGAGGACAAAAATGACGTACATGTTCAACCAATGACACAAAATCACATATAGGATGCACAAGATTGGTTAAAAACCCTAATTGGATTAGAATAAGCCTAGGGAGGACGAAAATGACCTAAATGTTCAACCAATGACACAAAATGACACAAAATCACATATTGGATGCACAAGATTGGTTAAAAACCCTAATTGGATTAGAATAAGCCTAGGGAGGACCAAAATTACCTAAACGTTCAACCAATGACACAAAATGACACAAAATCACATATTTGATGCACAAGATTGGTTAAAAACCCTAATTGGATTAGAATAAGCCTAGGGAGGACGAAAATGACCTAAATGTTCAACCAATGACACAAAATGACACAAAATCACATATTGGATGCACAAGATTGGTTAAAAACCCTAATTGGATTAGAATAAGCCTAAGGAGGACCAAAATGACCTAAACGTTCAACCAATGACACAAAATCACATATTTGATGCACAAGATTTTTTAAAAACCCTAATTGGATTAGAATAAGCCTAGGGAGGACGAAAATGACCTAAATGTTCAACCAATGACACAAAATCACATATTGGATGCACAAGATTGGTTAAAAACCCTAATTGGATTAGAATAAGCCTAGGGAGGACCAAAATGACCTAACTGTTCAACCAATGACACAAAATGCACAAAATCACATATTGGATGCACAAGATTGGTTAAAAACCCTAATTGGATTAGAATAAGCCTAGGGAGGACGAAAATGACCTAAATGTTCAACCAATGACACAAAATCACATATTGGATGCACAAGATTGGTTAAAAACCCTAATTGGATTAGAATAAGCCTAGGGAGGACGAAAATGACCTAAATGTTCAACCAATGACACAAAATCACATATTGGATGCACAAGATTGGTTAAAAACCCTAATTGGATTAGAATAAGCCTAGGGAGGACGAAATTGACCTAAAAGTTCAACCAATGACACAAAATCACATATTGGATGCACAAGATTGGTTAAAAACCCTAATTGGATTAGAATAAGCCTAGGGAGGACGAAAATGACCTAAATGATCAACCAATAACACAAAATGACACAAAATCACATATTGGATGCACATGATTGGTTAAAAACCATAATTGGATTAGAATAAGTCTAGGGAGGACGAAAATGACCTAAATGTTCAACCAATGACACAAAATGACACAAAATCACATATTGGATGCACAAGATTGGTTAAAAACCCTAATTGGATTAGAATAAGCCTAGGGAGGACGAAAATGACCTAAATGTTCAACCAATGACACAAAATCACATATTGGATGCACAAGATTGGTTAAAAACCCTAATTGGATTAGAATAAGCCTAGCAAGGACGAAAATGACCTAAATGTTCAACCAATGACACAAAATGACACAAAATCACATATTGGATGCACAAGATTGGTTAAAAACCCTAATTGGATTAGAATAAGCCTAGGGAGGACAAAAATGACCTAAATGTTCAACCAATGACACAAAATCACATATTGGATGCACAAGATTGGTTAAAAACCCTAATTGGATTAGAATAAGCCTAGGGAGGACGAAAATGACCTAAATGTTCAACCAATGACACAAAATGACACAAAATCACATATTGGATGCACAAGATTGGTTAAAAACCCTAATTGGATTAGAATAAGCCTAGGAGGACGAAAATTACCTAAATGTGCAACCAATGACACTAAATCACATATTCGATGCACAAGATTGGTTAAAAACCCTAATTGGATTAGAATAAGCCTAGGGAGTACGAAAATGACTTAAATGTTCTACCAATGACACAAAATGACACAAAATCACATATTGGATGCACAAGATTCGATAAAAACCCTAATTGGATTAGAATAAGCCTAGGGAGGACGAAAATTACCTAAATGTGAAACCAATGACACAAAATCAAATATTCGATGCAGAAGATTGGTTAAAAACCCTAATTGGATTTGAATAAGCCTAGGGAGTACGAAAATGACTTAAATGTTCAACCAATGACACAAAATGACACAAAATCACATATTGGATGCACAAGATTGGTTAAAAACCCTAATTGGATTAGAATAGGCCTAGGGAGGACGAAAATGACCTAAATGTTCAACCAATGACACAAAATGACACAAAATCACATATTGGATGCAAAGGATTAGTTAAAAACCCTAATTGGATTAGAATAGGCCTAGGGAGGACGAAAATGACCTAATTGTTCAACAAATGACACAAAATCACATATTGGATGCACAAGATTGGTTAAAAACCCTAATTGGATTAGAATAAGTCTAGGGAGGACGAAAATGACCTAAATGTTCAACCAATGACACAAAATAACACAAAATCATATATTGGACGCACAAGATTGGTTAAAAACCCTAATTGGATTAGAATAAGCCTAGGGAGGACGAAAATGACCTAAATGTTCAACCAATGACACAAAATGACACAAAATCACATATTGGATGCATAAGATTGGTTAAAAACCCTAATTGGATTAGAATAAGCCCAAGGAGGACCAAAATGACCTAAATGTTCAACCAATGACACAAAATCACATATTGGATGCAAAAGATTGGTTAAAAACGCTAATTGGATTAGAATAAGCCTAGGGAGAACGAAAATGACCTAAATGTTCAACCAATGACACAAAATGACACAAAATCACATATTGGATGCACAAGATTGGTTAAAAACCCTAATTGGATTAGAATAAGCCTAGGGAGGACGAAAATGACCTAAATGTTCAACCAATGACACAAAATCACATATTGGATGCACAAGATTGGTTAAAAACCCTAATTGGATTAGAATAAGCCTAGCAAGGACGAAAATGACCTAAATGTTCAACCAATGACACAAAATGACACAAAATCACATATTGGATGCACAAGATTGGTTAAAAACCCTAATTGGATTAGAATAAGCCTAGGGAGGACAAAAATGACCTAAATGTTCAACCAATGACACAAAATCACATATTGGATGCACAAGATTGGTTAAAAACCCTAATTGGATTAGAATAAGCCTAGGGAGGACGAAAATGACCTAAATGTTCAACCAATGACACAAAATGACACAAAATCACATATTGGATGCACAAGATTGGTTAAAAACCCTAATTGGATTAGAATAAGCCTAGCGAGGACGAAAATGACCAAATTGGATTACCAATGACACAAAATCACTTATTATATGCACAAGATTTGTTAAAAACCCTAATTGGATTAGAATAAGCCTAGCGAGGACGAAAATGAACTTAATATTCAACCAATGACACAAAATGACACAAAATCACATATTGGATGCACAAGATTGGTTAAAAACCCTAATTGGATTAGAATAAGCCTAGGGAGGACGAAAATGACCTAAATGTTCAACCAATGACACAAAATCACATATTGGATGCACAAGATTGGTTAAAAACCCTAATTGGATTAGAATAAGCCTAGGCAGGAAAAAATGATCTAAATGTTCAACCAATGACACAAAATGACAAAAAATCACATACTGGATGCACAAGATTGGTTAAAAACCCTAATTGGATTAGAATAAGCCTAGGGAGGACGAAAATGACCTAAATATTCAACCAATGACACAAAATGACACAAAATCACATATTGGATGCACAAGATTGGTTAAAAACCCTAATTGGATTAGAATAAGCCTAGGGAGGACGAAAATGACCTAAATGTTCAACCAATGACACAAAATCACATATTGGATGCACAAGATTGGTTAAAAACCTTAATTGGATTAGAATAAGCCTAGGGAGGACAAAAATGACCTAAATGTTCAACCAATGACACAAAATCACATATTGGATGCACAAGATTGGTTAAAAACCCTAATTGGATTAGAATAAGCCTAGGGAGGACGAAAATGACCTAAATGTACAACCAATGACACTAAATCACATATTGGATGCACACGATTGGTTAAAAACCCTAATTGGATTAGAATAAGCCTAGGGAGGACGAAAATGACCTAAATGTTCAACCAATGACACAAAATCACATATTGGATGCACAAGATTGGTTAAAAACCCTAATTGGATTAGAATAAGCCTAGGGATAACGAAAATGACCTAAATGTTCAACCAATGATACAAAATGACACAAAATCTCATATTGGATGCACAAGATTGGTTAAAAACCCTAATTGGATTAGAATAAGCCTAGGGAGGACGAAAATGACCTAAATGTTCAACCAATGACACAAAATCACATATTGGATGCACAAGATTGGTTAAAAACCCTAATTGGATTAGAATAAGCCTATGGAGGACGAAAATGACCTAAATGTTCAACCAATGACACAAAATTACACAAAATCACATATTGGATGCACAAGATTGGTTAAAAACCCTAATTGGATTAGAATAAGCCTAGGGAGGACGAAAATGACCTAAATGTTCAACCAATGACACAAAATGATACAAAATCACATATTGGATGCACAAGATTGGTTAAAAACCCTAATTGGATTAAAATAAGCCTAGGGAGGACGAAAATGACCTAAATGTTCAACCAATGACACAAAATGACACAAAATCACATATTGGATGCACAAGATTGGTTAAAAACCCTAATTGGATTAGAATAAGCCTAGGGAGGACGAAAATGACCTAAATGTTCAACCAATGACACAAAATCACATATTGGATGCACAAGATTGGTTAAAAACCCTAATTGGATTAGAATATGCCTATCGAGGACGAAAATGACCTAAATGTTCAACCAATGACACAAAATGACACAAAATCACATATTGGATGCACAAGATTGGTTAAAAACCCTAATTGGATTAGAATAAGCCTAGGGAGGACGAAAATGACCTAAATGTGCAACCAACGACACAAAATCACATATTGGATGCACAAGATTGGTTAAAAACCCTAATTGGATTAGAATAAGTCTAGCGAGGACGAAAATGACCTAAATGATCAACCAATGACACAAAATGACACAAAATCACATATTGGATGCACAAGATTGGTTAAGAACCCTAATTGGATTAGAATAAGCCTCGAGAGGACGAAAATGACCTAAATGTTCAACCAATGACACAAAATGACAGAAAATCACATATTGGATGCACAAGTTTGGTTAAAAACCCTAATTGGATTAGAATAAGCCTAGGGAGGACGAAAATGACCTAAATGTTCAACTAATGACACAAAATGACACAAAATCACAAATTGGATGCACAAGATTGGTTAAAAACCCTAATTGGATTAGAATAAGCCTAGGGAGGACGAAAATGACCTAAATGTGCAACCAATGACACAAAATCACATATTGGATGCACAAGATTTGTTAAAAACCCTAATTGGATTAGAATAAGCCTAGGGAGTACGAAAATGACCTAAATGTTCAACCAATGACCCAAAATGACACAAAATCACATATTGGATACACAAGATTGGTTAAAAACCCTAATTGGATTAGAATAAGGCTAGGGAGGACGAAAATGACCTAAATGTGCAACCAATGACACAAATTCACATATTGGATGCACAAGATTGGTTAAAAACCCTAATTGGATTAGAATAAGCCTAGGGAGGACGAAAATTACCTAAATGTGCAACCAATGACACAAAATCACATATTGGATGCACAAGATTGGTTAAAAACCCTAATTGGATTAGAATAAGCCTAGGGAGGACGAAAATGACCTAAATGTTCAACCAATGACACAAAACCACATATTGGATGCACTAGTGGTTAAAAACCCTAATTGGATTAGAATAAGCCTAGGGAGGACGAAAATGACCTAAATGTTCAACCAATGACACAAAATCACATATTGGATGCACAAGATTGGTTAAAAACCCTAATTGGATTAGAATAAGCCTAGGGAGGACGAAAATTACCTAAATGTGCAACCAATGACACAAAATCACATATTAGATGCACAAGATTGGTTAAAAACCCTAATTGGATTGGAATAAGCCTAGAGAGGACGAAAATCACCTAATTGGATTACTGATGACAGAAAATCACTTATTATATGCACAAGATTGGTTAAAAACCCTAATTGGATTAGAATAAGCCTAGGGAGGAAAAAAATGACCTAAATGTGCAACCAATGACACAAAATCACATATTGGATGCACAAGATTGGTCAAAAACCCTAATTGCATTAGAACAAGTATAGGGAGGACGAAAATGACCTAAATGTTCAACCAATGACACAAAATGACACAAAATCACATATTGGATGCACAAGATTGGTTAAAAACCCTAATTGGATTAGAATAAGCCTAGGGAGGACGAAAATGAACTAAATATTCAACCAATGACATAAAATCACATATTGGATGCACAAGATTGGTTAAAAACCCTAATTGGATTAGAATAAGCCTAGGGAGGACGAAAATGACCTAAATGTTCAACCAATGACACAAAATCACATATTGGATGCACAAGATTGGTTAAAAACCCTAATTGGATTAGAATAAGCCTAGGGAGGACGAAAATGATCTAAATGATCAACCAATGATACAAAATCACATATTGGATGCACAAGATTGGTTAAAAACCCTAATTGGATTAGAATAAGCCTAGGGAGGACGAAAATGACCTAAATGTTCAACCAATGACACAAAATGATACAAAATCACATATTGGATGCACAAGATTGGTTAAAAACCCTAATTGGATTAAAATAAGCCTAGGGAGGACGAAAATGACCTAAATGTTCAACCAATGACACAAAATGACACAAAATCACATATTGGATGCACAAGATTGGTTAAAAACCCTAATTGGATTAGAATAAGCCTAGGGAGGACGAAAATGACCTAAATGTTCAACCAATGACACAAAATCACATATTGGATGCACAAGATTGGTTAAAAACCCTAATTGGATTAGAATAAGCCTAGGGAGGTCGAAAATGACATAAATGTTCAACCAATGACACAAAATCACATATTGGATGCACAAGATTGGTTAAAAACCCTAATTGGATTAGAATAAGCCTAGGGAGGACGAAAATGACCTAAATGTTCAACCAATGACACAAAATGACACAAAATAACATATTGGATGCACAAGATTGGTTAAAAACCCTAATTGGATTAGAATAAGCCTAGGGAGGACGAAAATGACCAAAATGTTCAACCAATGACACAAAATGACACAAAATCACATATTGGATGCACAAGATTGGTTAAAAACCCTAATTGGATTAGAATAAGCCTAGGGAGGACGAAAATGACCTAAATGTTCAACCAATGACACAAAATCACATATTGGATGCACAAGATTGGTTAAAAACCCTAATTGGAGTAGAATAAGCCTAGGGAGGACAAAAATGACCTAAATGTTCAACCAATGACACAAAATCACATATTGGATGCACAAGATTGGTTAAAAACCCTAATTGGATTAGAATAAGCCTAGCGAGGACGAAAATGACCTAATTGGATTACCAATGACACAAAATAACTTATTATATGTTCAAGATTGGTTTAAAACCCTAATTGGATTCGAATAGGCCTAGGGAGGACGAAAATGACCTAAATGTGCAACCAATGACACAAAATCACATATTGGATGCACAAGATTGGTTAAAAACCCTAATTGGATTAGAATAAGCCTAGGGAGGACGAAAATGACCTAAATGTTCAACCAATGACCTAAAATGACACAAAATCACATGTTGGATGCACAAGATTGGTTAAAAACCCTAATTGGATTTGATTAAGGCTAGGGAGGACGAAAATGACCTAAATGTGCAACCAATGACACAAATTCACATATTGGATGCACAAGATTGGTTAAAAACCCTAATTGGATTAGAATAAGCCTAGGGAGGACGAAAATGACCTAAATGTTCAACCAATGACACAAAATCACATATTGGATGCACAAGATTGGTTAAAAACCCTAATTGGCTTAGAATAAGCCTAGGGAGGACGAAAATGACCTAAATGTTCAACCAATGACACAAAATCACATATTGGATGCACAAGATTGGTTAAAAACCCTAATTGGATTAGAATAAGCCTAGGGAGGACGAAAATGACCTAAATGATCAACCAATAACACAAAATCACATATTGGATGCACAAGATTGGTTAAAAACCCTAATTGGATTAGAATAAGCCTAGGGAGGACGAAATTGACTTAAAAGTTCAACCAATGACACAAAATGACACAAAATCACATATTGGATGCACAAGATTGGTTAAAAACCCTAATTGGATTAGAATAAGCCTAGGGAGGACGAAAATGACCTAAATGTTCAACCAATGACACAAAATCACATATTGGATGCACAAGATTGGTTAAAAACCCTAATTGGATTAGAATAAGCCTAGGGAGGACAAAAATGACGTACATGTTCAACCAATGACACAAAATCACATATAGGATGCACAAGATTGGTTAAAAACCCTAATTGGATTAGAATAAGCCTAGGGAGGACGAAAATGACCTAAATGTTCAACCAATGACACAAAATGACACAAAATCACATATTGGATGCACAAGATTGGTTAAAAACCCTAATTGGATTAGAATAAGCCTAGGGAGGACCAAAATTACCTAAACGTTCAACCAATGACACAAAATGACACAAAATCACATATTTGATGCACAAGATTGGTTAAAAACCCTAATTGGATTAGAATAAGCCTAGGGAGGACGAAAATGACCTAAATGTTCAACCAATGACACAAAATGACACAAAATCACATATTGGATGCACAAGATTGGTTAAAAACCCTAATTGGATTAGAATAAGCCTAAGGAGGACCAAAATGACCTAAACGTTCAACCAATGACACAAAATCACATATTTGATGCACAAGATTTTTTAAAAACCCTAATTGGATTAGAATAAGCCTAGGGAGGACGAAAATGACCTAAATGTTCAACCAATGACACAAAATCACATATTGGATGCACAAGATTGGTTAAAAACCCTAATTGGATTAGAATAAGCCTAGGGAGGACCAAAATGACCTAACTGTTCAACCAATGACACAAAATGCACAAAATCACATATTGGATGCACAAGATTGGTTAAAAACCCTAATTGGATTAGAATAAGCCTAGGGAGGACGAAAATGACCTAAATGTTCAACCAATGACACAAAATCACATATTGGATGCACAAGATTGGTTAAAAACCCTAATTGGATTAGAATAAGCCTAGGGAGGACGAAAATGACCTAAATGTTCAACCAATGACACAAAATCACATATTGGATGCACAAGATTGGTTAAAAACCCTAATTGGATTAGAATAAGCCTAGGGAGGACGAAAATTACCTAAATGTGCAACCAATGACACAAAATCACATATTAGATGCACAAGATTGGTTAAAAACCCTAATTGGATTGGAATAAGCCTAGAGAGGACGAAAATCACCTAATTGGATTACTGATGACAGAAAATCACTTATTATATGCACAAGATTGGTTAAAAACCCTAATTGGATTAGAATAAGCCTAGGGAGGAAAAAAATGACCTAAATGTGCAACCAATGACACAAAATCACATATTGGATGCATAAGATTGGTTAAAAACCCTATTTGCATTAGAACAAGTATAGGGAGGACGAAAATGACCTAAATGTTCAACCAATGACACAAAATGACACAAAATCACATATTGGATGCACAAGATTGGTTAAAAACCCTAATTTAATTAGAATAAGGCTAGGGAGGACGAAAATGACCTAATGTGCAACCAATGACACAAATTCAAATATTGGATGCACAAGATTGGTTAAAAACCATAATTGGATTAGAATAAGCCTAGCGAGGACGAAAATCACCTAATTGGATTACCGATGACAGAAAATCACTTATTATATGCACAAGATTGGTTAAAAACCCTAATTGGATTAGAATAAGCCTAGGAAGGACAAATATGACCTAAATGTGCAACCAATGACACAAAATCACATATTGGATGCACAAGATTGGTTAAAAACCCTAATTGGATTAGAATAAGCCTAGGCAGGACGAAAATGACCTAAATGTTCAACCAATGACACAAAATCACATATTGGATGCACAAGATTGGTTAAAAACCCTAATTGGATTAGAATGAGCCTAGGGAGGACGAAAATTACCTAAATGTGCAACCAATGACACAAAATCACATATTCGATGCACAAGATTGGTTAAAAACCCTAATTGGATTAGAATAAGCCTAGGGAGTACGAAAATGACTTAAATGTTCAACCAATGACACAAAATGACACAAAATCACATATTGGATGCACAAGATTCGTTAAAAACCCTAATTGGATTAGAATAAGCCTAGGGAGGACGAAAATGACCTAAATGTTCAACCAATGACACAAAATGACACAAAATCACATATTGGATGCACAAGATTGGTTAAAAACCCTAATTGGATTAGAATAAGCCTAGGGAGGACGAAAATGACCTAAATGTTCAACCAATGACACAAAATCACATATTGGATGCACAAGATTGGTTAAAAATCCTAATTGGATTAGAATAGACCTAGGGAGGACGCAAATGACCTAAATGTTCAACAAATGACACAAAATCACATATTGGATGCACAAGATTGGTTAAAAACCCTAATTGGATTAGAATAAGCCTAGGGAGGACGAAAATGACCTAAATGTTCAACCAATGACACAAAATGACACAAAATCACATACTGGATACACAAGATTGGTTAAAAACCCTAATTGGATTAGAATAAGCCTAGGGAGGACGAAAATGACCTAAATGTTCAACCAATGACACAAAATCACATATTGGATGCACAAGATTGGTTAAAAACCCTAATTGGATTATAAGCCTAGGGAGGACGAAAATGACCTAAATGTTCAACCAATGACACAAAATCACATATTGGATGCACAAGATTGGTTAAAAACCCTAATTGGATTAGAATAAGCCTAGGGAGGACGAAAATGACCTAAATGTTCAACCAATGACACAAAATCACATATTGGATGCACAAGATTGGTTAAAAACCCTAATTGGATTAGAATACGCCTAGGGAGGACGAAAATGACCTAAATGTTCAACCAATGACATAAAATCACATATTGGATGCACAAGATTGGTTAAAAACCCTAATTGGATTAGAATAAGCCTAGGGAGGACGAAAATGACCTAAATGTTCAACCAATGACACAAAATCACATATTGGATGCACAAGATTGGTTAAAAACCCTAATTGGATTAGAATAAGCCTAGGGACGACGGAAATGACCTAAATGTTCAACCAATGACACAAAATTATACAAAATCACATATTGGATGCACAAGATTGGTTAAAAACCCTAATTGGATTAGAATAAGCCAAGGGAGGACGAAAATGACCTAAATGTTCAACCAATGACACAAAATGACACAAAATCACATATTGGATGCACAAGATTGGTTAAAAACCCTAATTGGATTAGAATAAGCCTAGGGAGGACGAAAATGACCTAAATGTTCAACCAATGACACAAAATGACACAAAATCACATATTGGATGCACAAGATTGGTTAAAAACCTTAATTGGATTAGAATAAGCCTAGGGAGGACGAATATGACCTAAATGTTCAACCAATGACACAAAATGACACAAAATCACATATTGGATGCACAAGATTGGTTAAAAACCCTAATTGGATTAGAATAAGCCTAGGGAGGACGAAAATGACCTAAATGTTCAACCAATGACACAAAATGACACAAAATCACATATTGGATGCACAAGATTGGTTAAAAATCCTAATTAGATTAAAATAACCCTAGGGAGGACGAAAATGACCTAAATGTTCAACCAATGACACAAAATGACACAAAATCACATATTGGATGCACAGGATTCGTGAAAAACCCTAATTGGATTAGAATAAGCCTGGGGAGGACGAAAATGACCTAAATGTTCAACCAATGACACAAAATGACACAAAATCACATATTGGATGCACAAGATTGGTTAAAAACCCTAATTGGATTAGAATAAGCCTAGGGAGGACGAAAATGACCTAAATGTTCAACCAATGACACAAAATGACACCAAATCACATATTGGATGCACAAGATTTGTTAAAAACCCAAATTGGTTTAGAATAAGCCTAGGGAGGACGAAAATGACCTAAATTTTCAACCAATGACACAAAATGACACCAAATCACATATTGGATGCACAACATTGGTTAAAATCCCTAATTGGATTAGAATAAGCCTAGGGAGGACGAAAATGATCTAAATGTGCAACCAATGACACAAAATCACATATTGGATGCACAAAATTGTTTAAAAACCCTAATTGGATGAGAATAAGCCTTCGGAGGACGAAAATGACCTAAATGTTCAACCAATGACACAAAATGACACAAAATTACATATGGGATGCACAATTTTGGTTAAAAACCCTAATTGGATTAGAATAAGCCTAGAGAGGACGAAAATGACCTAAATTTGCAACCAATGACACAAAATCATGTATTGGATGCACAAGATTGTTTAAAAACCCTAATTAGATTAGAATAAGCCTTGGGAGGACGAAAATGACCTAAATGTTCAACCAATGACACAAAATGACACAAAATCACATATTGGATGCACAAGATTGGTTAAAAACCCTAATTGGATTAGAATAAGCCTAGGGAGGACGAAAATGACCTAAATGTTCAACCAATGACACAAAATGACACCAAATCACATATTGGATGCACAAGATATGTTGAATACCGTAATTGGATTAGAATAAGCCTAAGGAGGACGAAAATGACCTAAATGTTCAACCAATGACACAAAATGACACAAAATCACATATTGGATGCACAAGATTGGTTAAAAACCCTAATTGGATTAGAATAAGCCTAGGGAGGACGAAAATGACCTAAATGTTCAACCAATGACACAAAATGACACAAAATCAATTATTGGATGCACAAGATTGGTTAAAAACCCTAATTGGATTACAATAAGCCTAGGGAGGACGAAAATTACCTAAATATGCAACCAATGACACAAAATCACATATTCGATGCACAAGATTGGTTAAAAACCCTAATTTGATTAGAATAAGCTTAGCGAGGACGAAAATGACCTAATTGGATTACCAATGACACAAAATCACTTATTATATGTTCAAGATTGGTTAAAAACCCTAATTGGATTAGAATAAGCCTAGGGAGGACGAAAATGACCTAAATGTGCAACCAATGACACAAAATCACATATTGGATGCTCAAGATTGGTTAAAAAGCCTAATTGGATTAGAATAAGCCTAGGGAGGACGAAAATGACCTAAATGTTCAACCAATGACCCAAAATGACACAAAATCACATATTGGATACACAAGATTGGTTAAAAACCCTAATTGGATTAGAATAAGGCTAGGGAGGACGAAAATGACCTAAATGTGCAACCAATGACACAAATTCACATATTGGATGCACAAGATTGGTTAAAAACCCTAATTGGATTAGAATAAGCCTAGGGAGGACGAAAATTACCTAAATGTTCAACCAATGACACAAAATCACATATTGGATGCACAAGATTGGTTAAAAACCCTAATTGGATTAGAATAAGCCTAGGGAGGACGAAAATTACCTAAATGTGCAACCAATGACACAAAATCACATATTGGATGCACAAGATTGGTTAAAAACCCTAATTGGTTTGGAATAAGCCTAGCGAGGTCAAAAATCACCTAATTGGATTACCGATGACAGAAAATCACTTATTATATGCACAAGATTGGTTAAAAACCCTAATTGGCTTAGAATAAGCCTAGGGAGGACAAAAATGACCTAAATGTGCAACCAATGACACAAAATCACATATTGGATGCACAAGATTGGTTAAAAACCCTAATTGGATTAGAATAAGCCTAGGGAGGACGAAAATGACCTAATTGGATTACCAATGACACAAAATCACTTATTATATGTTCAAGATTGGTTAAAAACCCTAATTGGATTAGAATAAGCCTTGGGAGGACAAAAATGACCTAAATGTTCAACCAATGAGACAAAATCACATATTGGATGCACAAGATTGGTTAAAAACCCTAATTGGATTAGAATAAGCCTAGGGAGGACGAAAATTACCTAAATGTGAAACCAATCAAACAAAATGACACAAAATCACATATTGGATGCACAAGATTGGTTAAAAACCCTAATTGGATTTGAATAAGCCTAGGAGGACGAAAATTACCTAAATGTGCAACCAATGACACTAAATCACATATTCGATGCACAAGATTGGCTAAAAACCCTAATTGGATTAGAATAAGCCTAGGGAGTACGAAAATGACTTAAATGTTCTACAAATGACACAAAATGACACAAAATCACATATTGGATGCAGAAGATTCGTTAAAAACCCTAATTGGATTAGAATAAGCCTAGGGAGGACGAAAATTACCTAAATGTGAAACCAATGACACAAAATCAAATATTCGATGCAGAAGATTGGTTAAAAACCCTAATTGGATTTGAATAAGCATAGGGAGTACGAAAATGACTTAAATGTTCAACCAATGACACAAAATGACACAAAATCACATATTGGATGCACAAGATTGGTTAAAAACCCTAATTGGATTAGAATAAGCCTAGGGAGGACGAAAATGACCTAAATGTTCAACCAATGACACAAAATTATATATTGGATGCACAAGATTGGTTAAAAACCCTAATTGGATTAGAATAAGCCTAGGGAGGACGAAAATGACCTAAATGTTCAACCAATGACACAAAATGACACAAAATCACATATTGGATGCACAAGATTGATTAAAAACCCTAATTGGATTAGAATAAGCCTAGGGAGGACGAAAATGACCTAAATGTGCAACCAATGACACAAAATCACATATTGGATGCACAAGATTGGTTAAAAACCCTAATTGGATTAGAATAAGGCTAGGGAGGACGAAAATGACCTAAATGTGCAACCAATGACACAAAATCACATATTGGATGCACAAGATTGGTTAAAAACCCTAATTGGATTAGAATAAGCCTAGGGAGGACGAAAATTACCTAAATGTGCAACCAATGACACAAAATCACATATTGGATGCACAAGATTGGTTAAAAACCCTAATTGGTTTGGAATAAGCCTAGCGAGGTCAAAAATCACCTAATTGGATTACCGATGACAGAAAATCACTTATTATATGCACAAGATTGGTTAAAAACCCTAATTGGCTTAGAATAAGCCTAGGGAGGACAAAAATGACCTAAATGTGCAACCAATGACACAAAATCACATATTGGATGCACAAGATTGGTTAAAAACTATAATTGGATTAGAATAAGCCTAGGGAGGACGAAAATGACCTAATTGGATTACCAATGACACAAAATCACTTATTATATGTTCAAGATTGGTTAAAAACCCTAATTGGATTAGAATAAGCCTTGGGAGGACAAAAATGACCTAAATGTTCAACCAATGAGACAAAATCACATATTGGATGCACAAGATTGGTTAAAAACCCTAATTGGATTAGAATAAGCCTAGGGAGGACGAAAATTACCTAAATGTGAAACCAATCAAACAAAATGACACAAAATCACATATTGGATGCACAAGATTGGTTAAAAACCCTAATTGGATTTGAATAAGCCTAGGAGGACGAAAATTACCTAAATGTGCAACCAATGACACTAAATCACATATTCGATGCACAAGATTGGCTAAAAACCCTAATTGGATTAGAATAAGCCTAGGGAGTACGAAAATGACTTAAATGTTCTACAAATGACACAAAATGACACAAAATCACATATTGGATGCAGAAGATTCGTTAAAAACCCTAATTGGATTAGAATAAGCCTAGGGAGGACGAAAATTACCTAAATGTGAAACCAATGACACAAAATCAAATATTCGATGCAGAAGATTGGTTAAAAACCCTAATTGGATTTGAATAAGCATAGGGAGTACGAAAATGACTTAAATGTTCAACCAATGACACAAAATGACACAAAATCACATATTGGATGCACAAGATTGGTTAAAAACCCTAATTGGATTAGAATAAGCCTAGGGAGGACGAAAATGACCTAAATGTTCAACCAATGACACAAAATCACATATTGGATGCACAAGATTGGTTAAAAACCCTAATTGGATTAGAATAAGCCTAGGAAGGACGAAAATTACCTAAATGTGCAACCAATGACCCAAAATCACATATTGGATGCACAAGATTGGTTAAAAACCCTAATTGGATTGGAATAAGCCTAGCGAGGTCAAAAATCACCTAATTGGATTACCGATGACAGAAAATCACTTATTATATGCACAAGATTGGTTAAAAACCCTAATTGGATTAGAATAAGCCTAGGGAGGACAAAAATGACCTAAATGTGCAACCAATGACACAAAATCACATATTGGATGCACAAGATTGGTTAAAAACCCTAATTACATTAGAATAAGCCTAGTGAGGACGAAAATGACCTAATTGGATTACCAATGACACAAAATCACTTATTATATGTTCAAGATTGGTTAAAAACCCTAATTGGATTAGAATAAGCCTTGGGAGGACAAAAATGACCTAAATGTTCAACCAATGAGACAAAATCACATATTGGATGCACAAGATTGGTTAAAAACCCTAATTGGATTAGAATAAGCCTAGGGAGGACGAAAATTACCTAAATGTGAAACCAATGAAACAAAATGACACAAAATCACATATTGGATGCACAAGATTGGTTAAAAACCCTAATTGGATTTGAATAAGCCTAGGAGGACGAAAATTACCTAAATGTGCAACCAATGACACAAAATCACATATTGGATGCACAAGATTGGTTAAAAACCCTAATTGGATTAGAATAAGCCTAGGGAGGACGAAAATGACCTAAATGTTCAACCAATGACCTAAAATGACACAAAATCACATGTTGGATGCACAAGATTGGTTAAAAACCCTAATTGGATTAGAATAAGCATAAGGAGGACGAAAATGACCTAAATGTTCAACCAATGACACAAAATGACACAAAATCACATATTGGATGCACAAGATTGGTTAAAAACCCTAATTGGATTAGAATGAGCCTAGGGAGGACGAAAATTACCTAAATGTGCAACCAATGACACAAAATCACATATTCGATGCACAAGATTGGTTAAAAACCCTAATTGGATTAGAATAAGCCTAGGGAGTACGAAAATGACTTAAATGTTCAACCAATGACACAAAATGACACAAAATCACATATTGGATGCACAAGATTCGTTAAAAACCCTAATTGGATTAGAATAAGCCTAGCGAGGACGAAAATGACATAATTGGATTACCAATGACACAAAATCACCTATTATGTGCACAAGATTGGTTAAAAATCCTAATTGGATTAGAATAAGCCTAGGGAGGACGAAAATGACCTAAATGTGCAACCAATGACACAAAATCACATATTGGATGCAAAAGATTGGTTAAAAACCCTAATTGGATAAGAATAAGCCTAGGGAGGGCGAAAATGACTTAAATGTTCAACCAATGACACAAAATCACATATTGGATGCACAAGATTGGTTAAAAACCCTAATTGGATTAGAATAAGCCTAGGGAGGACGAAAATGACCTAAATGTGCAACCAATGACACAAAATCACATATTGGATGCACAAGATTGGTTAAAAACCCTAATTGGATTAGAATTAGCCTAGGGAGGACGAAAATGACCTAAATGTGCCACCAATGACACAAAATCACATATTGGATGCACAAGATTGGTTAAAAACCCTAATTGGATTAGAATAAGCCTAGGGAGGACGAAAATGACCTAAATGTGCAACCAATGACACAAAATCACATATTGGATGCACAAGATTGGTTAAAAACCATAATTGGATTAAAATAAGCCTAGGGAGGACAAAAATGACCTAAATGTTCAACCAATGACACAAAATGACACAAAATCACATATTGGATGCACAAGATTGGTTAAAAACCTTAATTGGATTAGAATAAGCCTAGGGAGGACGAAAATGACCTAAATGTTCAACCAATGACACAAAATGACACAAAATCACATATTGGATGCACAAGATCGGTTACAAACCCTAATTGGATTAGAATAAGCGTAGGGAGGACGAAAATGATCTAAATGTTCAACCAATGACACAAAATCACATATTGGATGCACAAGATTGGTTAAAAACCCTAATTGGATTAGAATAAGTCTAGGGAGGACGAAAATGACCTAAATGTTCAACCAATGACACAAAATCACATATTGGATGCACAAGATTGGTTAAAAAACCTAATTGGATTAGAATAAGCCTAGGGAGGACAAAAATGACCTAAATGTTCAACCAATGACACAAAATCACATATTGGACGCACAAGATTGGTTAAAAACCCTAATTGGATTAGAATAAGCCTAGGGAGGACGAAAATGACCTAAATGTTCAACCAATGACACAAAATGACACAAAATCACATATTGGTTGCACAAGATTGGTTAAAAACCCTAATTGGATTAGAATAAGCCTAGGGAGGACGAAAATGACCTAAATGTTCAACCAATGACACAAAATCACATATTGGATGCACAAGATTGGTTAAAAACCCTAATTGGATTAGAATAAGCCTAAGGAGGACGAAAAATGACCTAAATGTTCAACCAATGACACAAAATCACATATTGGATGCACAAGATTGGTTAAAAACTCTAGTTGGATTAGAATAAGCATAGGGAGGACGAAAATGACCTAAATGTTCAACCAATGACACAAAATCACATATTGGATGCACAAGATTGGTTAAAAACCCTAATTGGTTTAGAATAAGCCTAGGGAGGACGAAAATGACCTAAATGTTCAACCAATGACACAAAATGACACAAAATCACATATTGGATGCACAAGATTGGTTAAAAACCCTAATTGGATTAGAATAAGGCTAGGGAGGACGAAAATGACCTAAATGTGCAACCAATGACACAAATTCACATATTGGATGCACAAGATTGGTTAAAAACCCTAATTGGATTAGAATAAGCCTAGGGAGGACGAGAATGACCTAAATGTTCAACCAATGACACAAAATCACATATTGGATGCACAAGATTGGTTAAAAACCCTAATTGGATTAGAATAAGCCTAGGGAGGACGAAAATGACCTAAATGTTCAACCAATGACACAAAATGCACAAAATCACATATTGGATGCACAAGATTGGTTAAAAACCCTAATTGGATTAGAATAAGCCTAGGGAGGACGAAAATGATCTAAATGTTCAAGCAATGAGACAAAATCACATATTGGATGCACAAGATTGGTTAAAAACCCTAATTGGATTAGAATAAGCCTAGGGAGGACGAAAATGACCTAAATGTTCAACCAATGACACAAAATCACATATTGGATGCACAAGATTGGTTAAAAACCCTAATTGGATTAGAATAAGCCTAGGGAGGACGAAAATGACCTAAATGTTCAACCAATGACACAAAATCACATATTGGATGCACAAGATTGGTTAAAAACCCTAATTGGAATAGAATAACCCTAGGGAGGACGAAAATGACCTAAATGTTCAACCAATGACACAAAATGACACAAAATCACATATTGGATGCACAAGATTGGTTAAAAACCCTAATTGGATTAGAATAAGCCTAGGGAGGACGAAAATGACCTAATTGGATTACCAATGACAAAAAATTACTTATTATATGCACAAGATTGGTTAAAAACCCTAATTGGATTAGAATAAGCCTAGGGAGGACGAAAATGACCTAAATGTTCAACCAATGACACAAAATCACATATTGGATGCACAAGATTGGTTAAAAACCCTAATTGGATTAGAATAACCCTAGGGAGGACGAAAATGACCTAAATGTTCAACCAATGACACAAAATTACACAAAATCACATATTGGTTGCACAAGATTGGTTAAAAACCCTAATTGGATTAGAATAAGCCTAGGGAGGACGAAAATGACCTAAATGTTCAACCAATGACACAAAATCACATATTGGATGCACAAGATTGGTTAAAAACCCTAATTGGATTAGAATAAGCATAGCGAGGACGAAAATGACCTAAATGTTCAACCAATGACACAAAATCACATATTGGATGCACATGATTGGTTAAAAACCCTAATTGGATTAGAATAAGCCGAGGGAGGACGAAAATGACCTAAATGTTCAACCAATGACACAAAATCACATATTGGATGCACAAGATTGGTTAAAAACATTAATTGGATTAAAATAAGCCTAGGGAGGACGAAAATGACCTAATTGTTCAACCAATGACACAAAATGACACAAAATCACACATTGGATGCACAAGATTGGTTAAAAACCTTAGTTGGATTAGAATAAGCCTAAGGAGGACGAAAATGACCTAAATGTTCAACCAATGACACAAAATGACACAAAATCACATATTGGATGCACAAGATTGGTTAAAAACCCTAATTGGATTAGAATAAGCCTAGGGAGGACGAAAATGACCTAAATGTTCAACCAATGACACAAAATCACATATTGGATGCACAAGATTGGTTAAAAACCCTAATTGGATTAGAATAAGCCTAGCAAGGACGAAAATGACCTAATTGTTCAACCAATGACACAAAATGACACAAAATCACATATTGGATGCACAAGATTGGTTAAAAACCCTAATTGGATTAGAATAAGCCTAGGGAGGACGAAAATGACCTAAATGTTCAACCAATGACACAAAATGACACCAAATCACATATTGGATGCACAAGATATGTTGAATACCGTAATTGGATTAGAATAAGCCTAAGGAGGACGAAAATGACCTAAATGTTCAACCAATGACACAAAATGACACAAAATCACATATTGGATGCACAAGATTGGTTAAAAACCCTAATTGGATTAGAATAAGCCTAGGGAGGACGAAAATGACCTAAATGTTCAACCAATGACACAAAATGACACAAAATCAATTATTGGATGCACAAGATTGGTTAAAAACCCTAATTGGATTAGAATAAGCCTAGGGAGGACGAAAATTACCTAAATATGCAACCAATGACACAAAATCACATATTCGATGCACAAGATTGGTTAAAAACCCTAATTTGATTAGAATAAGCCTAGCGAGGACGAAAATGACCTAATTGGATTACCAATGACACAAAATCACTTATTATATGTTCAAGATTGGTTAAAAACCCTAATTGGATTAGAATAAGCCTAGGGAGGACGAAAATGACCTAAATGTGCAACCAATGACACAAAATCACATATTGGATGCACACGATTGGTTAAAAACCCTAATTGGATTAGAATAAGCCTAGGGAGGACGAAAATTACCTAAATGTGAAACCAATGAAACAAAATGACAAAAAACCACATATTGAATGCACAAGATTGGTTAAAAACCCTAATTGGATTTGAATAAGCCTAGGAGGACGAAAATTACCTAAATGTGCAACCAATGACACTAAATCACATATTCGATGCACAAGATTTGTTAAAAACCCTAATTGGATTAGAATAAGCCTAGGGAGTACGAAAACGACTTAAATGTTCTACCAATGACACAAAATGACACAAAATCACATATTGGATGCACAAGATTCGTTAAAAACCCTAATTGGATTAGAATAAGCCTAGGGAGGACGAAAATTACCTAAATGTGAAACCAATGACACAAAATCAAATATTCGATGCAGAAGATTGGTTAAGAACCCTAATTGGATTTGAATAAGCCTAGGGAGTACGAAAATGACTTAAATGTTCAACCAATGACACAAAATGACACAAAATCACATATTGGATGCACAAGATTCGTTAAAAACCCTAATTGGATTAGAATAAGCCTAGGGAGGACGAAAATTACCTAAATGTGAAACGAATGACACAAAATCAAATATTCGATGCAGAAGATTGGTTAAAAAACCTAATTGGATTAGAATAAGCCTAGGGAGGACGAAAAAGACCTAAATGTTCAACCAATGACACAAAATGACACAAAATCACATATTGGATGCACAAGATTGGTTAAATACCCTAATTGGATTAGAATAAGCCTAGGGAGGACGAAAATTACCTAAATATGCAACCAATGACACAAAATCACATATTCGATGCACAAGATTGGTTAAAAACCCTAATTGGATTAGAATAAGCCTAGCGAGGACGAAAATGACCTAATTGGATTACCAATGACACAAAATCACTTATTATATGTTCAAGATTGGTTAAAAACCCTAATTGGATTAGAATAAGCCTAGGGAGGACGAAAATGACCTAAATGTGCAACCAATGACACAAAATCACATATTGGATGCACAAGATTGGTTAAAAACCCTAATTGGATTAGAATAAGCCTAGGGAGGACGAAAATGACCTAAATGTTCAACCAATGACCCAAAATGACACAAAATCACATATTGGATGCACAAGATAGGTTAAAAACCCTAATTGGATTAGAATAAGCCTAGGGAGGACGAAAACGACCTAAATGTTCAACCAATGACACAAAATGACACAAAATCACATATTGGATGCACAAGATTGGTTAAAAACCCTAATTGGATTAGAATAAGCCTAGGGAGGACGAAAATGACCTAAATGTTCAACCAATGACACAAAATCACATATTGGATGCACAACATTGGTTAAAAACCCTAATTAGATTAGAATAAGCCTAGGGAGAACAAAAATGACCTAAATGTTCAACCAATGACACAAAATCACATATTGGATGCACAAGATTGGTTAAAAACCCTAATTTGATTAGAGTAAGCTTGGGGAGGACGAAAATGACATAAATGTTCAACCAATGACACAAAATGACACAAAATCACATATGGGATGCACAAGATTTGTTAAAAACCCTAATTGGATTAGGATAAGCCTAGGGAGGACGAAAATGACCTAAATGTTCAACCAATGACACAAAATGACACAAAATCACATATTGGATGCACAAGATTGGTTAAAAACCCTAATTGGATTAGAATAAGCCTAGGGAGGACGAAAATGACCTAAATGTTCAACCAATGACACAAAATGACACAAAATCACATATTGGATGCACAAGATTGGTTAAAAACCTTAATTGGATTAGAATAAGCCTAGGGAGGACGAATATGACCTAAATGTTCAACCAATGACACAAAATGACACAAAATCACATATTGGATGCACAAGATTGGTTAAAAACCCTAATTGGATTAGAATAAGCCTAGGGAGGACGAAAATGACCTAAATGTTCAACCAATGACACAAAATGACACAAAAACACATATTGGATGCACAAGATTGGTTAAAAACCCAAATTGGATTAGAATAAGCCTAGGGAGGACAAAAATGACCTAAATGTTCAACCAATGACACAAAATGACACCAAATCACATATTGGATGCACAAGATTGGTTAAAAACCCTAAGTGCATAAGAATAAGCCTAGGGAGGACGAAAATGACCTAAATGTTCAACCAATGACACAAAATCACATATTGGATGCGCAAGATTGGTTAAAAACCCTAATTGGATTAGAATAAGCCTAGGGAGGACGAAAATGACCTAAATGTTCAACAAATGACACAAAATGACACAAAATCACATATTGGATGCACAAGATTGGTTAAAAACCCTAATTGGTTTAGAATAAGCTAAGGGAGGACGAAAATTACGTAAATGTTCAACCAATGACACAAAATGACAAAAAATGACATATTGGATGCACAAGATTGGTTAAAAACCCTAATTGGATTAGAATAAGCCTAGGGAGGACGAAAATGACCTAAATGTTCAACCAATGACACAAAATGACACAAAATCACATATTGGATGCACAAGATTGGTTAAAAACCCTAATTGGATTAGAATAAGCCTAGGGAGGACGAAAATGACCTAAATGTTCAACCAATGACACAAAATCAAATATTAGATGCACAAGATTGGTTAAAAACCCTAATTGGATTAGAATAAGCCTAGGGAGGACGAAAATGACCTAAATGTTCAACCAATGACACAAAATCACATATTGGATGCACAAGATTGGTTAAAAACCCTAATTGGATTAGAATAAGCCTAGCGACGACGAAAATGACCTAAATGTGCAACCAAGAACACAAAATCACATATTGGATGCACAAGATTGGTTAAAAACCTTAATTGGATTAGAATAAGCCTAGGGAGGACGAAAATGACCTAAATGTTCAACCAATGACACAAAATGACACAAAATCACATATTGGATGCACAAGATTGGTTAAAAACACTAATTGGATTAGAATAAGCCTAGGGAGGACGAAAATGACCTAAATGTTCAACCAATGAAACAAAATCACATATTGGATGCACAAGATTGGTTAAAAACCCTAATTGGATTAGAATAAGCTTAGGGAGGACGAAAATGGCTTAAATGTTCAACCAATGACACAAAATGACACAAAATCACATATTGGATGCACAAGATTGGTTAAAAACCCTAATTGGATTAGAATAAGCCTAGGGAGGACGAAAATGACCTAAATGTTCAACCAATGACACAAAATGACACAAAATTACATATGGGATGCACAAGATTGGTTAAAAACCCTAATTGGATTAGAATAAGCCTAGAGAGGAGGAAAATGATCTAAATGTGCAACCAATGACACAAAATCGTGTATTGGATGCACAAGATTGTTTAAAAACCCTAATTGGATTAGAATAAGCCTTGGGAGGACGAAAATGACCTAAATGTTCAACCAATGACACAAAATGACACAAAATCACATATTGGATGCACAAGATTGGTTAAAAACCCTAATTGGATTAGAATAAGCCTAGGGAGGACGAAAATGACCTAAATGTTCAACCAATGACACAAAATGACACCAAATCACATATTGGATGCACAAGATTGGTTAAAAACCCTAATTGGATTAGAATAAGCCTAGGGAGGACGAAAATGATCTAAATGCGCAACCAATGACACAAAATCACATATTGGATGCACAAAATTGTTTAAAAACCCTAATTGGATGAGAATAAGCCTTCGGAGGACGAAAATGACCTAAATGTTCAACCAATGACACAAAATGACACAAAATTACATATGGGATGCACAATTTTGGTTAAAAACCCTAATTGGATTAGAATAAGCCTAGAGAGGACGAAAATGACCTAAATTTGCAACCAATGACACAAAATCATGTATTGGATGCACAAGATTGTTTAAAAACCCTAATTAGATTAGAATAAGCCTTGGGAGGACGAAAATGACCTAAATGTTCAACCAATGACACAAAATGACACAAAATCACATATTGGATGCACAAGATTGGTTAAAAACCCTAATTGGATTAGAATAAGCCTAGGGAGGACGAAAATGACCTAAATGTTCAACCAATGACACAAAATGACACCAAATCACATATTGGATGCACAAGATATGTTGAATACCGTAATTGGATTAGAATAAGCCTAAGGAGGACGAAAATGACCTAAATGTTCAACCAATGACACAAAATGACACAAAATCACATATTGGATGCACAAGATTGGTTAAAAACCCTAATTGGATTAGAATAAGCCTAGGGAGGACGAAAATGACCTAAATGTTCAACCAATGACACAAAATGACACAAAATCAATTATTGGATGCACAAGATTGGTTAAAAACCCTAATTGGATTAGAATAAGCCTAGGGAGGACGAAAATTACCTAAATATGCAACCAATGACACAAAATCACATATTCGATGCACAAGATTGGTTAAAAACCCTAATTTGATTAGAATAAGCCTAGCGAGGACGAAAATGACCTAATTGGATTACCAATGACACAAAATCACTTATTATATGTTCAAGATTGGTTAAAAACCCTAATTGGATTAGAATAAGCCTAGGGAGGACGAAAATGACCTAAATGTGCAACCAATGACACAAAATCACATATTGGATGCACACGATTGGTTAAAAACCCTAATTGGATTAGAATAAGCCTAGGGAGGACGAAAATGACCTAAATGTTCAACCAATGACCCAAAATGACACAAAATCACATATTGGATGCACAAGATTCGTTAAAAACCCTAAATGGATTAGAATAAGCCTAGCGAGGACGAAAATGACATAATTGGATAACCAATGACACAAAATCACTTATTATATGCACAAGATTGGTTAAAAATCCTAATTGGATTAGAATAAGCCTAGGGAGGACGAAAATGACCTAAAAGTGCAACCAATGACACAAAATCACATATTGGATGCAAAAGATTGGTTAAACACCCTAATTGGATAAGAATAAGCCTAGGGAGGGCGAAAATGACTTAAATGTTCCACCAATGACACAAAATCACATATTGGATGCACAAGATTGGTTAAAAACCCTAATGGGATTAGAATAAGCCTAGGGAGGACAAAAATGACCTAAATGTGCAACCAATGACACAAAATCACATATTGGATGCACAAGATTGGTTAAAAACCCTAATTGGATTAGAATAAGCCTACGGAGGACGAAAATGACCTAAATGTTCAACCAATGACCCAAAATGACACAAAATCACATATTGGATGCACAAGATTGGTTAAAAACCCTAATTGGATAAGAATAAGCCTAGGGAGGACGAAAATGACCTAAATGTGCAACCAATGACACAAAATCACATATTGGATGCACAAGATTGGTTAAAAACCCTAATTGGATTAGAATAAGCTTATGGAGGACGAAAATGACCTAAACATTCAACCAATGACACAAAACGACACAAAATCACATATTGGATGCACAAGATTGGTTAAAAACCCTAATTGGATTAGAATAAGTCTAGCGAGGATAAAAATGACCCAATTAGATTACCAATGACACAAAATCACTTATTATATGCACAAGATTGGTTAAAAACCCTAATTGGATTAGAATAAGCCTAGGGAGAACGAAAATGACCTAAATGTGCAACCAATGACAGAAAATCACATATTGGATGCACAAGATTGGTTAAAAACCCTAATTGGATTAGAATAAGCATAGGGAGGACGAAAATGACCTAAATGTTCAACCAATGACACAAAATGACACAAAATCACATATTGGATGCACAAGATTGGTTAAAAACCCTAAGTGGATTAGAATAAGCCTAGAGAGGACGAAAATGACCAAAAAGTGCAACCAATGACACAAAATCACATATTGGATGCACAAGATTGGTTAAAAACCCTAATTGGATTGGAATAAGCCTAGCGGGGACGAAATCACCTAATTAGATTACCGATGACAGAAAATCACTTATTATATGCACAAGATTGGTTAAAAACCCTAATTGGATTAGAATAAGCCTAGGGAGGACAAAAATGACCTAAATGTGCAACCAATGACACAAAATCACATATTGGATGCACAAGATTGGTTAAAAACCCTAATTGGATTAGAAAAAGCCTAGGAGGTCGAAAATTACCTAAATGTGCAACCAATGACACTAAATCACATATTCGATGCACAAGATTGGTTAAAAACATTAATTAGATTAGAATAAGCCTAGGGAGTACGAAAATGACTTAAATGTTCTACCAATGACACAAAATGACACAAAATTACATATTGGATGCACAAGATTCGTTAAAAACCCTAATTGGATTAGAATAAGCCTAGGGAGGACGAAAATTACCTAAATGTGAAACCAATGACACAAAATCACATATTCGATGCAGAAGATTGGTTAAAAACCCTAATTGGATTAGAATAAGCCTAGGGAGGACGAAAATGACCTAAATGTTCAACCAATGACACAAAATGTCACAAAATCACATATTGGATGCACAAGATTGGTTAAAAACCCTAATTGGATTAGAATAAGCCTAGGGAGGACAAAAATTACCTAAATATGCAACCAATGACACAAAATCACATATTCGATGCACAAGATTGGTTAAAAACCCTAATTGGATTAGAATAAACCTAGGGAGGACGAAAGTGACCTAAATGTTCAACCAATGACACAAAATGACACAAAATCACATATTGGATGCACAAGATTGGTTAAAAACCCTAATTGGATTAGAATAAGTCTAGAGAGGACGAAAATGACCTAAATGTGCTACCAATGACACAAAATCACATATTGGATGCACAAGATTGGTTAAAAACCCTAATTGGATTGGAATAAGCCTAGCGAGGACGAAAATCACCTAATTGGATTACCGATGACAGAAAATCACTTATTATATGCACAAGATTGGTTAAAAACCCTAATTGGATTAGAATAAGCCTAAGCAGGACAAAAATGACCTAAATGTGCAACCAATGATACAAAATCACATATTGGATGCACAAGATTGGTTAAAAACGCTAATTGCATTAGAACAAGCATAGGGAGGACGAAAATGACCTAAATGTTCAACCAATGACACAAAATGACACAAAATCACATATTTGATGCACAAGATTGGTTAAAAACCCTAATTGCATTAGAATAAGCCTAGGGAGGACGAAAATTACCTAAATATGCAACCAATGACACAAAATCACATATTCGATGCACAAGATTGGTTAAAAACCCTAATTGGATTAGAATAAGCCTAGGGAGGACGAAAATAACCTAAATGTTCAACCAAAGACACAAAATCACACAAAATCACATATTGGATGCACAAGATTGGTTAAAAACCCTAATTGGATTAGAATAAGCCTAGAGAGCGCGAAAATGACCTAAATGTGCTACCAGTGACACAAAATCACAAATTGGATGCACAACATTGGTTAAAAACCCTAATTGGATTGGAATAAGCCTAGCGAGGACGAAAATCACCTAATTGGATTACCGATGACAGAAAATCACTTATTATATGCACAAGATTGTTTAAAAACCCTAATTGGATTAGAATAAGCCTAGGGAGGACAAAAATGACCTAAATGTGCAACCAATGACACAAAATTACATATTGGATGCACAAGATTGGTTAAAAACCCTAATTGCATTAAAAACAAGCACAGGGAGGACGAAAATGACCTAAATGTTCAACCAATGACACAAAATGACACAAAATCACATATTGGATGCACAAGTTTGGTTAAAAACCCTAATTGGATTAGAATAAGGCTAGGGAGGACGAAAATGACCTAAATGTGCAACCAATGACACAAATTCACATATTGGATGCACAAGATTGGTTAAAAACCCTAATTGGATTAGAATAAGCCTAGCGAGGACGAAAATCACCTAATTGGATTACCGATGACAGAAAATCACTTATTATATGCACAAGATTGGTTAAATACCCTAATTGGATTAGAATAAGCCTAGGAAGGACAAAAATGACCTAAATGTGCAACCAATGACACAAAATCACATATTGGACGCACAAGATTGGTTAAAAACCCTAATTGCATTAGAACAAGTATAGGGAGGACGAAAATGACCTAAATGTTCAACCAATGACACAAAATGACACAAAATCACATATTGGATGCACAAGATTGGTTAAAAACCCTAATTGGATTAGAATAAGCTTAGGAAGGACGAAAATGACCTAAATGTTCAACCAATGACACAAAATCACATATTGGATGCACAAGATTAGTTAAAAACCCTAATAGGATTAGAAAAAGCCTAGGAGGTCGAAAATTACCTAAATGTGCAACCAATGACACTAAATCACATATTCGATGCACAAGATTGGTTAAAAACACTAATTGGATTAGAATAAGCCTAGGGAGTACGAAAATGACTTAAATGTTCTACCAATGACACAAAATGACACAAAATTACATATTGGAAGCAAAAGATTCGTTAAAAACCCTAATTGGATTAGAATAAGCCTAGGGAGGTCGAAAATTACCTAAATGTGAAACCAATGACACAAAATCACATATTCGATGCAGAAGATTGGTTAAAAACCCTAATTGGATTAGAATAAGCCTAGGGAGTACGAAAATGACTTAAATGTTCAACCAATGACACAAAATGACACAAAATTACATATTGGATGCACAAGATTGGTTAAAAACCTTAATTGGATTAGAATAAGCCTAGGGAGGACGAAAATGACCTAAATGTTCAACCAATGACACAAAATGACACAAAATCACATATTGGATGCACAAGATTGGTTAAAAACCTTAATTGGATTAGAATAAGCCTAGGGAGGACAAAAATTACCTAAATATGCAACCAATGACACAAAATCACATATTCGATGCACAAGATTGGTTAAAAACCCTAATTGGATTAGAATAAGCCTAGGGAGGACGAAAATGACCTAAATGTTCAACCAATGACACAAAATCACATATTGGATGCACAAGATTGGTTAAAAACCCTAATTGGATTTGAATAAGCCTAGGGAGGACGAAAATGACCTAAATGTGCAACCAATGACACAAAATGATACAATATCATGTATTAGATGCACAAGATTGGTTAAAAACCCTAATTGGATTAGAATAAGCCTAGGGAGGACGAAAATGACTTAATGTTCAATCAATCACACAAAATCACACAAAATGACACAAAATCACATATTGGCTGCACAAGTTTGGTTAAAAACCCTAATTGGATTAAAAAAGCCTAGGGACGACGAAAATGACCTAAATGTTCAACCAATGACACAAAATGACACAAAATCACATATTGGATGCACTAGATTGGTTAAAAACCCTAATTGGATTAGAATAAGCCTAGGGAGGACGAAAATGACCTAAATGTTCAACCAATGACACAAAATGACACAAAATCACATATTGGATGCACAAGATTGGTTAAAAACCCTAATTGGATTTGAATAAGCCTAGGGAGGACGAAAATGACCTAAATGTTCAATCAATGACACAAAATGATACAAAATCACGTAATAGATGCACAAGATTGGTTAAAAACCCTAATTGGATTAGAATAAGCCTAGGGAGGACGAAAATGACCTAAATGTTCAATCAATGACACAAAATCACACAAAATGACACAAAATCACATATTGGCTGCCCAAGTTTGGTTAAAAACCCTAATTGGATTAAAAAAGCCTAGGGACGACGAAAATGACCTAAATGTTCAACCAATGACACAAAATGACACAAAATCACATATTGGATGCACAAGATTGGTTAAAAACCCTAATTGGATTAGAATAAGCCTAGGGAGGACGAAAATGACCTAAATGTTCAACCAATGACACAAAATGACACAAAATCACATATTGGATGCACAAGATTGGTTAAAAACCCTAATTGGATTAGAATAAGCCTAGGGAGGACAAAAATGACCTAATTGGATTACCAATGACACAAAATCAATTATTATATGCAAAAGAGTGGTTAAAAACCCTAATTGGATTAGAATAAGCCTAGGGAGGACGAAAATGACCTAAATGTTCAACCAATGACAAAAAATCACATATTGGATGCACAAGATTGGTTAAAAACCCTAATTGGATTAGAATAAGCCTAGGGAGGATGAAAATGACCTAAATGTTCAACCAATGACACAAAATGACACAAAATCACATATTGGATGCACTAGATTGGTTAAAAACCCTAATTGGATTAGAATAAGCCTAGGGAGGACGAAAATGACCTAAATGTTCAACCAATGACACAAAATGACACAAAATCACATATTGGATGCACAAGATTGGTTAAAAACCCTAATTGGATTTGAATAAGACTAGGGAGGACGAAAATGACCTAAATGTGCAACCAATGACACAAAATGATACAAAATCACGTATTAGATGCACAAGATTGGTTAAAAACCCTAATTGGATTAGAATAAGCCTAGGGAGGACGAAAATGACCTAAATGTTCAATCAATCACACAAAATCACACAAAATGACACAAAATCACATATTGGCTGCACAAGTTTGGTTAAAAACCCTAATTGGATTAAAAAACCCTAGGGACGACGAAAATGACCTAAATGTTCAACCAATGACACAAAATGACACAAAATCACATATTGGATGCACTAGATTGGTTAAAAACCCTAATTGGATTAGAATAAGCCTAGGGAGGACGAAAATGACCTAAATGTTAAACCAATGACACAAAATCACATATTGGATGCACAAGATTGGTTAAGAACCCTAATTGGATTAGAATAAGCATAAGGAGGACAAAAATGACCTAAATGTTCAACCAATGACACAAAATGACACAAAGTCACATATTGGATGCACTAGATTGGTTAAAAACCCTAATTGGATTAGAATAAGCCTAGGGAGGACGAAAATGACCTAAATGTTCAACCAATGACACAAAATGACACAAAATCACATATTGGATGCACAAGATTGGTTAAAAACCCTAATTGGATTAGAATAAGCCTAGGGAGGACGAAAATGACCTAATTGGATTACATATGACACAAAATGACAGAAAATGACACAAAATCACATATTGGATGCACAAGATTGGTTAAAAACCCTAATTGGATTAGAATAAGCCTAGGGAGGACGAAAATGACCTAAATGTTCAACCAATGACACAAAATGACACAAAATCACATATTGGATGCACAAGATTGGTTAAAAACCCTAATTGGATTAGAATAAGCCTAGGGAGGACGAAAATGACCGAAATGTTCAACCAATGACACAAAATCACATATTGGATTCACAAGATTGGTTAAAAACCCTAATTGGATTAGAATAAGCCTAGGGAGGACGAAAATGACCTAAATGTTCAACCAATGACACAAAATGACACAAAATCACATATTGGATGCACAAGATTGGTTAAAAACCCTAATTGGATTAGAATAAGCATAGGGAGGACGAATGAACTAAATGTTCAACCAATGACACCAAATGACACAAAATCACATTTTGGATGCACAAGATTGGTTAAAAACCCTAATTGGATTAGAATAAGCCTAGGGAGGATGAAAATGACCTAAATATTCAACCAATGACACAAAATCTCATATTGGATGCACAAGATTGGTTAAAAACCCTAATTGGATTAGAATAAGCCTAGGGAGGACGAAAATGACCTAAATGTTCAACCAATGACACAAAATGACACAAAATCACATATTGGATGCACAAGATTGGTTAAAAACCCTAATTGGATTAGAATATGCCTAGGGAGGACCAAAATGACCTAAATGTTCAACCAATGACACATAATGACACAAAATCACATATTGGATGCACAAGATTGGTTAAAAACCCTAATTGGATTAGAATAAGCCTAGGGAGGACGAAAATGACCTAAATGTTCAACCAATGACACAAAATGACACAAAATCACATATTGGATGCACAAGATTGGTTAAAAACCCTAATTGGATTAGAATAAGCCTAGGGAGGACGAAAATGACAAAAATGTTCAACCAATGACACAAAATCACATATTGGATGCACAAGGTTGGTTAAAAACCCTAATTGGATTAGAATAAGCCTAGGGAGGACGAAAATGACCTAAATGTTCAACCAATGACACAAAATCACATATTGGATGCACAAGATTGGTTAAAAACCCTAATTGGATTAGAATAAGCCTATAGAGGACGAAAATGACCTAAATGTTCAACCAATGACATAAAATTACACAAAATCACATATTGGATGCATAAGATTGGTTAAAAACCTTAATTGGATTAGAATAAGCCTAGGGAGGACGAAAATGACCTAAATGTTCAACCAATGACACAACATCACATATTGCATGCACAAGATTGGTTAAAAACCCTAATTGGATTAGAATAAGCCTAGGGAGGACGAAAATGACCTAAATGTTCAACCAATGACACAAAATGACACAAAATCACATATTGGATGCACAAGATTGGTTAAAAACCCTAATTGGATTAGAATAAGCCTAGGGAGGACGAAAATGACCTAAATGTTCAACCAATGAAACAAAGTGACACAAAATCACATATTGGATGCACTAGATTGGTCAAAAAACCCTAATTGGATTAGAATAAGCCTAGGGAGGACGAAAATGACCTATATGTTCAACCAATGACACGAAAGCACATATTGGATGCACAAGATTGGTTAAAAACCCTAATTGGATTAGAATAAGCCTAGGGAGGACGAAAATGACATAAATGTTTAACCAATGACACAAAATGACACAAAATCACATATTAGATGCACAAGATTGGTTAAAAACCCTAATTGGATTAGAATAAGCCTAGGGAGGACGAAAATGACCTAAATGTTCAACCAATGACACAAAATGACACAAAATCACATATTGGATGCACAAGATTGGTTAAAAACCCTAATTGGATTAGAATAAGCCTAGGGAGGACGAAAATGACCTAAATGTTCAACCAATGATACAAAATGACACAAAATCACATATTGGATGCACAGGATTTGTTAAAAACCCTAATTGGATAAGAATAACCCAAGGGAGGACGAAAATGACCTAAATGTTCAACCAATGACATTAAATCACATATTGGATGCACAAGATTGGTTAAAAACCTTAATTGGATTAGAATAAGCCTAGGGAGGACGAAAATGACCTAAATGTTCAACCAATGACACAAAATGACACAAAATCACATATTGGATGCACAAGATTGGTTAAAAACCCTAATTGGATAAGAATAAGCCTAGAGAGGACGAAAATGACCTAAATGTGCTACCAATGACACAAAATCACATATTGGATGCACAAGATTGGTTAAAAACCCTAATTGGATTGGAATAAGCCTAGCGAGGACGAAAATCACCTAATTGGATTACCGATGACAGAAAACACTTATTATATGCACAAGATTGGTTAAAAACCCTAATTGGATTAGAATAAGCCTAGGGAGGACAAAAATGACCTAAATGTGCAACCAATGACACAAAATCACATATTGGATGCACAAGATTGGTTAAAAACCCTAATTGCATTAGAACAAGCATAGGGAGGACGAAAATGACTTAAATGTTCAACCAATGACACAAAATGACACAAAATCACATATTTGATGCACAAGATTAGTTAAAAACCCTAATTGGATTAGAATAAGCCTAGGGAGGACGAAAATTACCTAAATATGCAACCAATGACACAAAATCACATATTCGATGCACAAGATTGGTTAAAAACCCTAATTGGATTAGAATAAGCCTAGGGAGTACGAAAATGACTTAAATGTTCAACCAATGACACAAAATGACACAAAATTACATATTGGATGCACAAGATTGGTTAAAAACCCTAATTGGATTAGAATAAGCCTAGGGAGGACGAAAATGACCTAAATGTTCAACCAATGACACAAAATGACACAAAATCACATATTGGACGCACAAGATTGGTTAAAAACCCTAATTGGATTAGAATAAGCCTAGGGAGGACAAAAATTACCTAAATATGCAACCAATGACACAAAATCACATATTCGATGCACAAGATTGGTTAAAAACCCTAATTGGATTAGAATACGCCTAGGGAGTACGAAAATGACTTAAATGTTCTACCAATGACACAATATGAAACAAAATCACATATTGGATGCACAAGATTCGTTAAAAACCCTAATTGGATTAGAATAAGCCTAGCGAGGACGAAAATCACCTAATTGGATTACCGATGACAGAAAATCACTTATTATATGCACAAGATTGGTTAAATACCCTAATTGGATTAGAATAAGCCTAGGGAGGACAAAAATGACCTAAATGTGCAACCAATGACACAAAATCACATATTGGATGCACAAGATTGGTTAAAAACCCTAATTGGATTAGAAAAAGCCTAGGAGGTCGAAAATTACCTAAATGTGCAACCAATGACACTAAATCACATATTCGATGCACAAGATTGGTTAAAAACACTAATTAGATTAGAATAAGCCTAGGGAGTACGAAAATGACTTAAATGTTCTACCAATGACACAAAATGACACAAAATTACATATTGGATGCACAAGATTCGTTAAAAACCCTAATTGGATTAGAATAAGCCTAGGGAGGACGAAAATTACCTAAATGTGAAACCAATGACACAAAATCACATATTCGATGCAGAAGATTGGTTAAAAACCCTAATTGGATTAGAATAAGCCTAGGGAGGACGAAAATGACCTAAATGTTCAACCAATGACACAAAATGTCACAAAATCACATATTGGATGCACAAGATTGGTTAAAAACCCTAATTGGATTAGAATAAGCCTAGGGAGGACAAAAATTACCTAAATATGCAACCAATGACACAAAATCACATATTCGATGCACAAGATTGGTTAAAAACCCTAATTGGATTAGAATAAACCTAGGGAGGACGAAAGTGACCTAAATGTTCAACCAATGACACAAAATGACACAAAATCACATATTGGATGCACAAGATTGGTTAAAAACCCTAATTGGATTAGAATAAGTCTAGAGAGGACGAAAATGACCTAAATGTGCTACCAATGACACAAAATCACATATTGGATGCACAAGATTGGTTAAAAACCCTAATTGGATTGGAATAAGCCTAGCGAGGACGAAAATCACCTAATTGGATTACCGATGACAGAAAATCACTTATTATATGCACAAGATTGGTTAAAAACCCTAATTGGATTAGAATAAGCCTAAGCAGGACAAAAATGACCTAAATGTGCAACCAATGATACAAAATCACATATTGGATGCACAAGATTGGTTAAAAACGCTAATTGCATTAGAACAAGCATAGGGAGGACGAAAATGACCTAAATGTTCAACCAATGACACAAAATGACACAAAATCACATATTTGATGCACAAGATTGGTTAAAAACCCTAATTGCATTAGAATAAGCCTAGGGAGGACGAAAATTACCTAAATATGCAACCAATGACACAAAATCACATATTCGATGCACAAGATTGGTTAAAAACCCTAATTGGATTAGAATAAGCCTAGGGAGGACGAAAATAACCTAAATGTTCAACCAAAGACACAAAATCACACAAAATCACATATTGGATGCACAAGATTGGTTAAAAACCCTAATTGGATTAGAATAAGCCTAGAGAGCGCGAAAATGACCTAAATGTGCTACCAGTGACACAAAATCACAAATTGGATGCACAACATTGGTTAAAAACCCTAATTGGATTGGAATAAGCCTAGCGAGGACGAAAATCACCTAATTGGATTACCGATGACAGAAAATCACTTATTATATGCACAAGATTGTTTAAAAACCCTAATTGGATTAGAATAAGGCTAGGGAGGACAAAAATGACCTAAATGTGCAACCAATGACACAAAATCACATATTGGATGCACAAGATTGGTTAAAAACCCTAATTGCATTAAAAACAAGCATAGGGAGGACGAAAATGACCTAAATGTTCAACCAATGACACAAAATGACACAAAATCACATATTGGATGCACAAGTTTGGTTAAAAACCCTAATTGGATTAGAATAAGGCTAGGGAGGACGAAAATGACCTAAATGTGCAACCAATGACACAAATTCACATATTGGATGCACAAGATTGGTTAAAAACCCTAATTGGATTAGAATAAGCCTAGCGAGGACGAAAATCACCTAATTGGATTACCGATGACAGAAAATCACTTATTATATGCACAAGATTGGTTAAATACCCTAATTGGATTAGAATAAGCCTAGGAAGGACAAAAATGACCTAAATGTGCAACCAATGACACAAAATCACATATTGGATGCACAAGATTGGTTAAAAACCCTAATTGCATTAGAACAAGCATAGGGAGGACGAAAATGACCTAAATGTTCAACCAATGACACAAAATGACACAAAATCACATATTGGATGCACAAGATTGGTTAAAAACCCTAATTGGATTAGAATAAGCCTAGGGAGGACGAAAATGACCTAAAACACAAAATGACACAAAATCACATATTGAATGCACAAGATTGGTTAAAAACCCTAATTGGATTAGAATAAGCCTAGGGAGGACGAAAATGACCTAAATGTTCAACCAATGACACAAAATGACACAAAATCACATATTGGATGCACAAGATTGGTTAAAAACCCTAATTGGATTAGAATAAGCCTAGAGAGGACGAAAATGACCTAAATGTTTAACCAATGACACAAAATTATATATTGGATGCACAAGATTGGTTAAAAACCCTAATTGGATTAGAATAAGCCTAGGGAGGACGAAAATGACCTAAATGTTCAACCAATGACACAAAATGACACAAAATCACATATTGGATGCACAAGATTGGTTAAAAACCCTAATTGGATTAGAATAAGCCTAGGGAGGACAAAAATGACCCAAATGTTCAACCAATGACACAAAATCACATATTGGATGCACAAGATTGGTTAAAAACCCTAATTGGATTAGAATAAGCCTAGGGAGGACGAAAATGACCTAAATGTTCAACCAATGACACAAAATGACACAAAATCACATATTGGATGCACAAGATTGGTTAAAAACCCTAATTGGATTAGAATAAGCCTAGGGGAAAATGACCTAAATGTTCAACCACTGACACAAAATCACATATTGGATGCACAAGATTGGTTAAAAACCCTAATTGGATTAGAATAAGCCTAGGGAGGACGAAAATGACCTAAATGTTCAACCAATGACACAAAATCACATATTGGATGCACAAGATTTGTTAAAAACTCTAGTTGGATTAGAATAAGCATAGGGAGGACGAAAATGACCTAAATGTTCAACTAATGACACAAAATTACATATTGGAAGCACAAGGTTGGTTAAATAGCCTAATTGGATTAGAATAAGCCAAGGGAGGACGAAAATGACCTAAATGTTCAACCAATGACACAAAATGACACAAAATCACATATTGGATGCACAAGATTGGTTAAAAACCTTAATTGGATTAGAATAAGCCTAGGGAGGACGAAAATGACCTAAATGTTCAACCAATGACACAAAATGACATAAAATCACATATTGGATGCACAAGATTGGTTAAAAACCCTAACTGGATTAGAATAAGCCTAGGTAGGACGATAATGACCTAAATGTTCAACCAATGACACAAAATTACAAAAAATCACATATTGCATGCACAAGATTGGTTAAAAACCCTAATTGGATTAGAATAAGCCTAGGGAGGACGAAAATGACCTAAATGTTCAACCAATGACACAAAATGACACAAAATCACATATTGGATGCACAAGATTGGTTAAAAACCCTAATTGGATTAGAATAAGCCTAGGGAGGACGAAAATGACCAAAATGTTCAACTGATGACACAAAATCACATATTGGATGCACAAGATTGGTTAAAAACCCTAATTAGATTAGAATAAGCCAAGGGAGGACGAAAATGACCTAAATGTTCAACCAATGACACAAAATCACATATTGGTTGCACAAGATTGGTTAAAAACCGTAATTGTATTAGAATAAGCTTAGGGAGGACGAAAATGACTTAAATGTTCAACCAATGACACAAAATCACATATTGGATGCACAAGATTGGTTAAAAACCCTAATTGGATTAGAATAAGCCTAGGGAGGACGAAAATGACCAAAATGTTCAACCGATGACACAAAATGACAAAAATCACATATTAGATGCACAAGATTGGTTAAAAACCCTAATTGGATTAGAATAAGCCTAGGGAGGACGAAAATGACCTAAATGTTCAACCAATGACACAAAATGACACAAAATCACATATTGGATGCACAAGATTGGTTAAAAACCCTAATTGGATTAGAATAAGCCTACGGAGGACGAAAATGACCTAAATGTTCAACCAATGACACAAAATGACACAAAATCACATATTGGATGCACAAGATTGGTTAAAAACCCTAATTGGATTAGAATAAGCCTAGGGAGGACGAAAATGACCTAAATGTTCAACCAATGACACAAATTGACACAAAATCGCATATGGGATGCACAACATTGGATTAAAATCCTAATTGGATAAGAATAAGCCTGGGGAGGACGAAAATGACCTAAATTTTCCACCAATGACACAAAATCACATATTGGATGCACAAGATTGGTTAAAAACCCTAATTGGATTAGAATAAGCCTAGGGAGGACAAAAATGACCTAAATGTGCAACCAATGACACAAAATCACATATTGGATGCACAAGATTGGTTAAAAACCCTAATTGGATTAGAAAAAGCCTAGGAGGTCGAAAATTACCTAAATGTGCAACCAATGACACTAAATCACATATTCGATGCACAAGATTGGTTAAAAACATTAATTAGATTAGAATAAGCCTAGGGAGTACGAAAATGACTTAAATGTTCTACCAATGACACAAAATGACACAAAATTACATATTGGATGCACAAGATTCGTTAAAAACCCTAATTGGATTAGAATAAGCCTAGGGAGGACGAAAATTACCTAAATGTGAAACCAATGACACAAAATCACATATTCGATGCAGAAGATTGGTTAAAAACCCTAATTGGATTAGAATAAGCCTAGGGAGGACGAAAATGACCTAAATGTTCAACCAATGACACAAAATGTCACAAAATCACATATTGGATGCACAAGATTGGTTAAAAACCCTAATTGGATTACAATAAGCCTAGGGAGGACAAAAATTACCTAAATATGCAACCAATGACACAAAATCACATATTCGATGCACAAGATTGGTTAAAAACCCTAATTGGATTAGAATAAGCCTACGGAGTACGAAAATGACTTAAATGTTCAACCAATGACACAAAATGACACAAAATTACATATTGGATGCACAAGATTCGTTAAAAACCCTAATTGGATTAGAATAAGCCTAGGGAGGACGAAAATTACCTAAATGTGAAACCAATGACACAAAATCACATATTCGATGCAGAAGATTGGTTAAAAACCCTAATTGGATTAGAATAAGCCTAGGGAGGACGAAAATGACCTAAATGTTCAACCAATGACACAAAATGACACAAAATCACATATTGGATGCACAAGATTGGTTAAAAACCCTAATTGGATTAGAATAAGTCTAGAAAAGACGAAAATGACCTAAATGTGCTACCAATGACACAAAATCACATATTGGATGCACAAGATTGGTTAAAAACCCTAATTGGATTGGAATAAGCCTAGGGAGGACGAAAATCACCTAATTGGATTACCGAGGACAGAAAATCACTTATTATATGCACAAGATTGGTTAAAAACCCTAATTGGATTAGAATAAGCCTAGGGAGGACAAAAATGACCTAAATGTGCAACCAATGATACAAAATCACATATTGGATGCACAAGATTGGTTAAAAACGCTAATTGCATTAGAACAAGCATAGGGAGGACGAAAATGACCTAAATGTTCAACCAATGACACAAAATGACACAAAATCACATATTTGATTCACAAGATTGGTTAAAAACCCTAATTGCATTAGAATAAGCCTAGGGAGGACGAAAATTACCTAAATATGCAACCAATGACACAAAATCACATATTCGATGCACAAGATTGGTTAAAAACCCTAATTGGATTAGAATAAGCCTAGGGAGGACGAAAATAACCTAAATGTTCAACCAAAGACACAAAATCACACAAAATCACATATTGGATGCACAAGATTGGTTAAAAACCCTAATTGGATTAGAATAAGCCTAGAGAGCGCGAAAATGACCTAAATGTGCTACCAGTGACACAAAATCACAAATTGGATGCACAACATTGGTTAAAAACCCTAATTGGATTGGAATAAGCCTAGCGAGGACGAAAATCACCTAATTGGATTACCGATGACAGAAAATCACTTATTATATGCACAAGATTGTTTAAAAACCCTAATTGGATTAGAATAAGCCTAGGGAGGACAAAAATGACCTAAATGTGCAACCAATGACACAAAATTACATATTGGATGCACAAGATTGGTTAAAAACCCTAATTGCATTAAAAACAAGCACAGGGAGGACGAAAATGACCTAAATGTTCAACCAATGACACAAAATGACACAAAATCACATATTGGATGCACAAGTTTGGTTAAAAACCCTAATTGGATTAGAATAAGGCTAGGGAGGACGAAAATGACCTAAATGTGCAACCAATGACACAAATTCACATATTGGATGCACAAGATTGGTTAAAAACCCTAATTGGATTAGAATAAGCCTAGCGAGGACGAAAATCACCTAATTGGATTACCGATGACAGAAAATCACTTATTATATGCACAAGATTGGTTAAATACCCTAATTGGATTAGAATAAGCCTAGGAAGGACAAAAATGACCTAAATGTGCAACCAATGACACAAAATCACATATTGGATGCACAAGATTGGTTAAAAACCCTAATTGCATTAGAACAAGCATAGGGAGGACGAAAATGACCTAAATGTTCAACCAATGACACAAAATGACACAAAATCACATATCGGATGCACAAGATTGGTTAAAAACCCTAATTGGATTAGAATAAGCTTAGGAAGGACGAAAATGACCTAAATGTTCAACCAATGACACAAAATCACATATTGGATGCACAAGATTGGTTAAAAACCCTAATTGGATAAGAATAAGCCTAGAGAGGACGAAAATGACCTAAATGTGCTACCAATGACACAAAATCACATATTGGATGCACAAGATTGGTTAAAAACCCTAATTGGATTGGAATAAGCCTAGCGAGGACGAAAATCACCTAATTGGATTACCGATGACAGAAAACACTTATTATATGCACAAGATTGGTTAAAAACCCTAATTGGATTAGAATAAGCCTAGGGAGGACAAAAATGACCTAAATGTGCAACCAATGACACAAAATCACATATTGGATGCACAAGATTGGTTAAAAACCCTAATTGCATTAGAACAAGCATAGGGAGGACGAAAATGACTTAAATGTTCAACCAATGACACAAAATGACACAAAATCACATATTTGATGCACAAGATTGGTTAAAAACCATAATTGGATTAGAATAAGCCTCGGGAGGACGAAAATTACCTAAATATGCAACCAATGACACAAAATCACATATTCGATGCACAAGATTGGTTAAAAACCCTAATTGGATTAGAATAAGCCTATGGAGTACGAAAATGACTTAAATGTTCAACCAATGACACAAAATGACACAAAATTACATATTGGATGCACAAGATTGGTTAAAAACCCTAATTGGATTAGAATAAGCCTAGGGAGGACGAAAATGACCTAAATGTTCAACCAATGACACAAAATGACACAAAATAACATATTGGACGCACAAGATTGGTTAAAAACCCTAATTGGATTAGAATAAGCCTAGGGAGGACAAAAATTACCTAAATATGCAACCAATGACACAAAATCACATATTCGATGCACAAGATTGGTTAAAAACCCTAATTGGATTAGAATAAGCCTAGGGAGGACGAAAATGACCTAAATGTTCAACCAATGACACAAAATGACACAAAATCACATATTGGATGCACAAGATTGGTTAAAAATCGTAATTGGATTAGAATATGCCTAGGGAGGACGAAAATGACCTAAATGTTCAACCAATGACACAAAATGACACAAAATCACATATTGGATGCACAAGATTGGTTAAAAACCCTAATTGGATTAGAATAAGCCTAGGGAGGACGAAAATGACCTAAATGTTCAACCAATGACACAAAATGACACAAAATTACATATTGGATGCACATGATTGGTTAAAAACACTAATTGGATTAGAATAAGCCTAGAGAGGACGAAAATGACCTAAATGTGCAACCAATGACACAAAATCATGTATTGGATGCACAAGATTGTTTAAAAACCCTAATTGGATTAGAATAAGCCTTGGGAGGACGAAAATGACCTAAATGTTCAACCAATGACACAAAATCACATATTGGATGCACAAGATTGGTTAAAAACCCTAATTGGATTAGAATAAGCCTAGGGAGGACAAAAATGACCTAAATGTTCAACCAATGAAACAAAATCACATATTGGATGCAAAGATTGGTTAAAAACCCTAATTGGATTAGAATAAGCCTAGGGAGGACGAAAATGACCTAAATGTTCAACCAATGACACAAAATGACACAAAATCACATATTGGATGCACAAGATTGGTTAAAAACCGTAATTGGATTAGAATAAGCCTATGGAGGACAAAAATGACCTAAATGTTCAACCAATGACACAAAATCACATATAGGATGCACAAGATTGGTTAAAAACCCTAATTGGATTAGAATAAGCCTAGGGAGGACGAAAATGACCTAAATGTTCAACCAATGACACAAAATGACACAAAATCACATATTGGATGCACAAGATTGGTTAAAAACCTTAATTGGATAAGAATAAGCCTAGAGAGGACGAAAATGACCTAAATGTGCTACCAATGACACAAAATCACATATTGGATGCACAAGATTGGTTAAAAACCCTAATTGGATTGGAATAAGCCTAGCGAGGACGAAAATCACCTAATTGGATTACCGATGACAGAAAACACTTATTATATGCACAAGATTGGTTAAAAACCCTAATTGGATTAGAATAAGCCTAGGGAGGACAAAAATGACCTAAATGTGCAACCAATGACACAAAATCACATATTGGATGCACAAGATTGGTTAAAAACCCTAATTGCATTAGAACAAGCATAGGGAGGACGAAAATGACTTAAATGTTCAACCAATGACACAAAATGACACAAAATCACATATTTGATGCACAAGATTGGTTAAAAACCCTAATTGGATTAGAATAAGCCTAGGGAGGACGAAAATTACCTAAATATGCAACCAATGACACAAAATCACATATTCGATGCACAAGATTGGTTAAAAACCCTAATTGGATTAGAATAAGCCTAGGGAGGACGAAAATGACCTAAATGTTCAACTAATGACACAAAATGACACAAAATCACATATTGGATGCACAAGATTGGTTAAAAACCCTAATTGGTTTAGAATAAGCCTAGGGAGGACGAAAATGACCTAAATGTTCAACCAATGACACAAAATCACATATTGGATGCACAAGATTGGTTAAAAACCCTAATTGGTTTAGAATAAGCCTAGGGAGGACGAAAATGACCTAAATGTTCAACCAATGATACAAAATCACATATTGGATGCACAAGATTGGTTAAAAACCCTAATTGGATTAGAATAAGCCTAGGGAGGACGAAAATGACCTAAATGTGCAACCAATGACACAAAATCACATATTGGATGCACAAGATTGGTTAAAAACCCAAATTGGATTAGAATAAGCCTAGGGAGGACGAAAACGACCTAAATGTTCAACCAATGACTCAAAATGACACAAATTCACATATTGGATGCACAAGATTGGTTAAAAACCCTAATTGGATTAGAATAAGCCTAAGGAGGACGAAAATGACATAAATGTTCAACCAATTACACAAAATGACACAAAATCACATATTGGATGCACAAGATTGGTTAAAAACCCTAATTGGATTAGAATAAGCCTAGGGAGGACAAAAATGACCTAAATGTGCAACCAATGACACAAAATCACATATTGGATGCACAAGATTGGTTAAAAACCCTAATTGGATTAGAATAAGCCTAGGGAGGAGTAAAATGACCTAAATGTGCAACCAGTGACACAAAATTACATATTCGATGCACAAGATTGGTGAAAAACCTTAATTGGATTAGAATAAGCCTAGGGAGGACGAAAATGACCTAAATGTTCAACCAATTACACAAAATGACACAAAATCACATATTGGATGCACAAGATTGGTTAAAAACCCTAATTGGATTAGAATAAGCCTAGGGAGAAAGAAAATGACCTAAATGTTCAACCAATGACACAAAATCACATATTGGATGCACAAGATTGGTTAAAAACCCTAATTGGATTAGAATAAGCCTAGGGAGGACAAAAATGACCTAAATGTGCAACCAATGACACAAAATCACATATTGGATGCACAAGATTGGTTAAAAACCCCAATTGGATTAGAATAAGCCTAGCAAGGACGAAAATGACCTAATTGGATTACCAATGACATAAAATCACTTATTTTATGCACAAGATTGGTTAAAAACCCTAATTGGATTAGAATAAGCCTAGGGAGGATAAAAATGACCTAAATGTGCAACCAATGACACAAAATCACATATTGGATGCACAAGATTGGTTAAAAACCCTAATTGGATTAGAATAAGCCTAGGGAGGACAAAAATGACCTAAATGTGCAACCAATGACACAAAATCACATATTGGATGCACAAGATTGGTTAAAAACCCTAATTGGATTAGAAAAAGCCTAGGAGGTCGAAAATTACCTAAATGTGCAACCAATGACACTAAATCACATATTCGATGCACAAGATTGGTTAAAAACATTAATTAGATTAGAATAAGCCTAGGGAGTACGAAAATGACTTAAATGTTCTACCAATGACACAAAATGACACAAAATTACATATTGGATGCACAAGATTCGTTAAAAACCCTAATTGGATTAGAATAAGCCTAGGGAGGACGAAAATTACCTAAATGTGAAACCAATGACACAAAATCACATATTCGATGCAGAAGATTGGTTAAAAACCCTAATTGGATTAGAATAAGCCTAGGGAGGACGAAAATGACCTAAATGTTCAACCAATGACACAAAATGTCACAAAATCACATATTGGATGCACAAGATTGGTTAAAAACCCTAATTGGATTAGAATAAGCCTAGGGAGGACAAAAATTACCTAAATATGCAACCAATGACACAAAATCACATATTCGATGCACAAGATTGGTTAAAAACCCTAATTGGATTAGAATAAACCTAGGGAGGACGAAAGTGACCTAAATGTTCAACCAATGACACAAAATGACACAAAATCACATATTGGATGCACAAGATTGGTTAAAAACCCTAATTGGATTAGAATAAGTCTAGAGAGGACGAAAATGACCTAAATGTGCTACCAATGACACAAAATCACATATTGGATGCACAAGATTGGTTAAAAACCCTAATTGGATTGGAATAAGCCTAGCGAGGACGAAAATCACCTAATTGGATTACCGATGACAGAAAATCACTTATTATATGCACAAGATTGGTTAAAAACCCTAATTGGATTAGAATAAGCCTAAGCAGGACAAAAATGACCTAAATGTGCAACCAATGATACAAAATCACATATTGGATGCACAAGATTGGTTAAAAACGCTAATTGCATTAGAACAAGCATAGGGAGGACGAAAATGACCTAAATGTTCAACCAATGACACAAAATGACACAAAATCACATATTTGATTCACAAGATTGGTTAAAAACCCTAATTGCATTAGAATAAGCCTAGGGAGGACGAAAATTACCTAAATATGCAACCAATGACACAAAATCACATATTCGATGCACAAGATTGGTTAAAAACCCTAATTGGATTAGAATAAGCCTAGGGAGGACGAAAATAACCTAAATGTTCAACCAAAGACACAAAATCACACAAAATCACATATTGGATGCACAAGATTGGTTAAAAACCCTAATTGGATTAGAATAAGCCTAGAGAGCGCGAAAATGACCTAAATGTGCTACCAGTGACACAAAATCACAAATTGGATGCACAACATTGGTTAAAAACCCTAATTGGATTGGAATAAGCCTAGCGAGGACGAAAATCACCTAATTGGATTACCGATGACAGAAAATCACTTATTATATGCACAAGATTGTTTAAAAACCCTAATTGGATTAGAATAAGCCTAGGGAGGACAAAAATGACCTAAATGTGCAACCAATGACACAAAATCACATATTGGATGCACAAGATTGGTTAAAAACCCTAATTGCATTAAAAACAAGCATAGGGAGGACGAAAATGACCTAAATGTTCAACCAATGACACAAAATGACACAAAATCACATATTGGATGCACAAGTTTGGTTAAAAACCCTAATTGGATTAGAATAAGGCTAGGGAGGACGAAAATGACCTAAATGTGCAACCAATGACACAAATTCACATATTGGATGCACAAGATTGGTTAAAAACCCTAATTGGATTAGAATAAGCCTAGCGAGGACGAAAATCACCTAATTGGATTACCGATGACAGAAAATCACTTATTATATGCACAAGATTGGTTAAATACCCTAATTGGATTAGAATAAGCCTAGGAAGGACAAAAATGACCTAAATGTGCAACCAATGACACAAAATCACATATTGGATGCACAAGATTGGTTAAAAACCCTAATTGCATTAGAACAAGCATAGGGAGGACGAAAATGACCTAAATGTTCAACCAATGACACAAAATGACACAAAATCACATATTTGATGCACAAGATTGGTTAAAAACCCTAATTGCATTAGAATAAACCTAGGGAGGACGAAAATTACCTAAATATGCAACCAATGACACAAAATCACATATTCGATGCACAAGATTGGTTAAAAACCCTAATTGGATTAGAATAAGCCTAGGGAGGACGAAAATAACCTAAATGTTCAACCAAAGACACAAAATCACACAAAATCACATATTGGATGCACAAGATTGGTTAAAAACCCTAATTGGATTAGAATAAGCCTAGAGAGCGCGAAAATGACCTAAATGTGCTACCAGTGACACAAAATCACAAATTGGATGCACAACATTGGTTAAAAACCCTAATTGGATTGGAATAAGCCTAGCGAGGACGAAAATCACCTAATTGGATTACCGATGACAGAAAATCACTTATTATATGCACAAGATTGTTTAAAAACCCTAATTGGATTAGAATAAGCCTAGGGAGGACAAAAATGACCTAAATGTGCAACCAATGACACAAAATCACATATTGGATGCACAAGATTGGTTAAAAACCCTAATTGCATTAAAAACAAGCATAGGGAGGACGAAAATGACCTAAATGTTCAACCAATGACACAAAATGACACAAAATCACATATTGGATGCACAAGTTTGGTTAAAAACCCTAATTGGATTAGAATAAGGCTAGGGAGGACGAAAATGACCTAAATGTGCAACCAATGACACAAATTCACATATTGGATGCACAAGATTGGTTAAAAACCCTAATTGGATTAGAATAAGCCTAGCGAGGACGAAAATCACCTAATTGGATTACCGATGACAGAAAATCACTTATTATATGCACAAGATTGGTTAAATACCCTAATTGGATTAGAATAAGCCTAGGAAGGACAAAAATGACCTAAATGTGCAACCAATGACACAAAATCACATATTGGATGCACAAGATTGGTTAAAAACCCTAATTGCATTAGAACAAGCATAGGGAGGACGAAAATGACCTAAATGTTCAACCAATGACACAAAATGACACAAAATCGCATATTGGATGCACAAGATTGGTTAAAAACCCTAATTGGATTAGAATAAGCTTAGGAAGGACGAAAATGACCTAAATGTTCAACCAATGACACAAAATCACATATTGGATGCACAAGATTAGTTAAAAACCCTAATAGGATTAGAAAAAGCCTAGGAGGTCGAAAATTACCTAAATGTGCAACCAATGACACTAAATCACATATTTGATGCACAAGATTGGTTAAAAACACTAATTAGATTAGAATAAGCCTAGGGAGTACGAAAATGACTTAAATGTTCTACCAATGACACAAAATGACACAAAATTACATATTGGATGCACAAGATTCGTTAAAAACCCTAATTGGATTAGAATAAGCCTAGGGAGGACGAAAATTACCTAAATGTGAAACCAATGACACAAAATCACATATTCGATGCAGAAGATTGGTTAAAAACCCTAATTGGATTAGAATAAGCCTAGGGAGGACGAAAATGACCTAAATGTTCAACCAATGACACAAAATGTCACAAAATCACATATTGGATGCACAAGATTGGTTAAAAACCCTAATTGGATTAGAATAAGCCTAGGGAGGACAAAAATTACCTAAATATGCAACCAATGACACAAAATCACATATTCGATGCACAAGATTGGTTAAAAACCCTAATTGGATTAGAATAAACCTAGGGAGGACGAAAGTGACCTAAATGTTCAACCAATGACACAAAATGACACAAAATCACATATTGGATGCACAAGATTGGTTAAAAACCCTAATTGGATTAGAATAAGTCTAGAGAGGACGAAAATGACCTAAATGTGCTACCAATGACACAAAATCACATATTGGATGCACAAGATTGGTTAAAAACCCTAATTGGATTGGAATAAGCCTAGCGAGGACGAAAATCACCTAATTGGATTACCGATGACAGAAAATCACTTATTATATGCACAAGATTGGTTAAAAACCCTAATTGGATTAGAATAAGCCTAAGCAGGACAAAAATGACCTAAATGTGCAACCAATGATACAAAATCACATATTGGATGCACAAGATTGGTTAAAAACGCTAATTGCATTAGAACAAGCATAGGGAGGACGAAAATGACCTAAATGTTCAACCAATGACACAAAATGACACAAAATCACATATTTGATGCACAAGATTGGTTAAAAACCCTAATTGCATTAGAATAAGCCTAGGGAGGACGAAAATTACCTAAATATGCAACCAATGACACAAAATCACATATTCGATGCACAAGATTGGTTAAAAACCCTAATTGGATTAGAATAAGCCTAGGGAGGACGAAAATAACCTAAATGTTCAACCAAAGACACAAAATCACACAAAATCACATATTGGATGCACAAGATTGGTTAAAAACCCTAATTGGATTAGAATAAGCCTAGAGAGCGCGAAAATGACCTAAATGTGCTACCAGTGACACAAAATCACAAATTGGATGCACAACATTGGTTAAAAACCCTAATTGGATTGGAATAAGCCTAGCGAGGACGAAAATCACCTAATTGGATTACCGATGACAGAAAATCACTTATTATATGCACAAGATTGTTTAAAAACCCTAATTGGATTAGAATAAGGCTAGGGAGGACAAAAATGACCTAAATGTGCAACCAATGACACAAAATCACATATTGGATGCACAAGATTGGTTAAAAACCCTAATTGCATTAAAAACAAGCATAGGGAGGACGAAAATGACCTAAATGTTCAACCAATGACACAAAATGACACAAAATCACATATTGGATGCACAAGTTTCGTTAAAAACCCTAATTGGATTAGAATAAGGCTAGGGAGGACGAAAATGACCTAAATGTGCAACCAATGACACAAATTCACATATTGGATGCACAAGATTGGTTAAAAACCCTAATTGGATTAGAATAAGCCTAGCGAGGACGAAAATCACCTAATTGGATTACCGATGACAGAAAATCACTTATTATATGCACAAGATTGGTTAAATACCCTAATTGGATTAGAATAAGCCTAGGAAGGACAAAAATGACCTAAATGTGCAACCAATGACACAAAATCACATATTGGATGCACAAGATTGGTTAAAAACCCTAATTGCATTAGAACAAGCATAGGGAGGACGAAAATGACCTAAATGTTCAACCAATGACACAAAATGACACAAAATCGCATATTGGATGCACAAGATTGGTTAAAAACCCTAATTGGATTAGAATAAGCTTAGGAAGGACGAAAATGACCTAAATGTTCAACCAATGACACAAAATCACATATTGGATGCACAAGATTAGTTAAAAACCCTAATAGGATTAGAAAAAGCCTAGGAGGTCGAAAATTACCTAAATGTGCAACCAATGACACTAAATCACATATTTGATGCACAAGATTGGTTAAAAACACTAATTAGATTAGAATAAGCCTAGGGAGTACGAAAATGACTTAAATGTTCTACCAATGACACAAAATGACACAAAATTACATATTGGATGCACAAGATTCGTTAAAAACCCTAATTGGATTAGAATAAGCCTAGGGAGTACGAAAATGACTTAAATGTTCAACCAATGACACAAAATGACACAAAATTACATATTGGATGCACAAGATTGGTTAAAAACCTTAATTGGATTAGAATAAGCCTAGGGAGGACGAAAATGACCTAAATGTTCAACCAATGACACAAAATGACACAAAATCACATATTGGATGCACAAGATTGGTTAAAAACCTTAATTGGATTAGAATAAGCCTAGGGAGGACAAAAATTACCTAAATATGCAACCAATGACACAAAATCACATATTCGATGCACAAGATTGGTTAAAAACCCTAATTGGATTAGAATAAGCCTAGGGAGGACGAAAATGACCTAAATGTTCAACCAATGACACAAAATGACACAAAATCACATATTGGATGCACAAGATTGGTTAAAAAGCCTAATTGGATTAGAATAAGCCTAGGGAGGACGAAAATGACCTAAATGTTCAACCAATGACACAAAATGACACAAAATCACATATTGGATGCACAAGATTGGTTAAAAACCCTAATTGGATTAGAATAAGCCAAGGGAGGACAAAAATGACCCAAATGTTCAACCAATGACACAAAATGACACAAAATCACATATTGGATGCACAAGATTGGTTAAAAACCCTAATTGGATTAGAATAAGCCTAGGGAGGACTAAAATGACCTAAATGTTCAACCAATGACACAAAATCACATATTGGATGCACAAGATTGGTTAAAAACCCTAATTGGATTAGAATAAGCCTAGGGAGGACGAAAATGACCTAAATGTTCAACTAATGACACAAAATGACAGAAAATCACATATTGGATGCACAAGATTTGTTAAAAACCCTAATTGGATTAGAATAAGACTAGGGAGGACCAAAATGACCTAAATGTTCAACAAATGACACAAAATGACAGAAAATCACATATTGGATGCACAAGATTGGTTAAAAACCCTAATTGGATTAGAATAAGCCTAGGGAGGACAAAAATGACCTAAATATTCAACCAATGACACAAAGTCACATATTGGATGCACAAGATTGGTTAAAAACCCTAATTGGATTAGAATAAGCCTAGGGAGGACGAAAATGACCTAAATGTTCAACCAATGACACAAAATCACATATTGGATGCACAAGATTGGTTAAAAACCCTAATTGGATTAGAATAAGCCTAGGGAGGACAAAAATGACCTAAATGTGCAACCAATGACACAAAATCACATATTGGATGCACAAGATTGGTTAAAAACCCTAATTGGATTAGAATATGCCTAGGGAGGACAAAAATGACCTAAATGTGCAACCAGTGACACAAAATCACATATTGGATGCATAAGATTGGTTATAAACCCCAATTGGATTAGAATAAGCCTAGCGAGGACGAAAATGACCTAATTGGATTACCAATGACATAAAATCACTTATTATATGCACAAGATTGGTTAAAAACCCTAATTGGATTAGAATAAGCCTAGGGAGGACAAAAATGACCTAAATGTTCAACCAATGACACAAAATCACATATTGGATGCACAAGATTGGTTAAAAACCCTAATTTGATTAGAATAAGCCTAGGGAGGACGAAAATGACCTAAATGTTCAACCAGTGACACAAAAGCACAAAAAATCACATATTGGATGCAAAAGATTGGTTAAAAACCCTAATTGGATTAGAATAAGCGTAGGGAGGTCGAAAATTACCTAAATGTTCAACCAATGACACAAAATGACACAAAATTACATATTGGATGCACAAGATTGGTTAAAAACCCTAATTGGATTAGAATAAGCCTAGGGAGGACGAAAATGACCTAAATGTTCAACCAATGACACAAAATGACACAAAATAACATATTGGACGCACAAGATTGGTTAAAAACCCTAATTGGATTAGAATAAGCCTAGGGAGGACAAAAATTACCTAAATATGCAACCAATGACACAAAATCACATATTCGATGCACAAGATTGGTTAAAAACCCTAATTGGATTAGAATAAGCCTAGGGAGGACAAAAATGACCTAAATGTGCAACCAATGACACAAAATCACATATTGGATGCACAAGATTGGTTAAAAACCCTAATTGGATTAGAATAAGCCTAGGGAGGACGAAAATGACCTAAATGTTCAACCAATAACACAAAATGACACAAAATCACATATTGGATGCATAAGATTGGTTTAAAATTCTAATTGGATTAGAATAAGCCTAGCGAGGACGAAAATGACCTAATTGGATTACCAATGACATAAAATCACTTATTATATGCACAAGATTGGTTAAAAACCCTAATTGGATTAGAATAAGCCTAGGGAGGACGAAAATGACTTAAATGTGCTACCAATGACACAAAATCACATATTGGATGCACAAGATTGGTTAAAAACCCTAATTGGATTAGATTAAGCCTAGGGAGGACGAAAATGACCTAAATGTTCAACCAATGACACAAAATGACACAAAATCACATATTGGATGCACAAGATTGGTTAAAAACCCTAATTGGATTAGAATAAGCCTAGGGAGGACGAAAATGACCTAAATGTTCAACAAATGACACAAAATGACACAAAATCACATATTGGATGGACAAGATTGGTTAAAAACCCTAATTGGATTAGAATAAGCCTAGGGAGGACGAAAATGACCTAAATGTTCAACCAATGACACAAAATGACACAAAATCACATATTGGATGCACAAGATTGGTTAAAAACCCTAATTGGCGTAGAATAAGCCTAGGGAGGACGAAAATGACCTAAATGTTCAACCAATGACACAAAATCACATATTGGATGCACAAGATTGGTTAAAAATCCTAATTGGATTAAAATAACCCTAGGGAGGACGAAAATGACCTAAATGTTGAACCAATGACACAAAATGACACAAAATCACATATTGGATGCAGAAGAATGGTTAAAAACCCTAAATGGATTAGAATAAGCCTAGGGAGGACGAAAATGAACTAAATGTTCAACCAATGACACAAAATCACATATTGGATGCACAAGATTGGTTAAAAACCCTAATTGGATTAGAATTAGCCTAGGGAGAACGAAAATGACCTAAATGTTCAACCAATGACACAAAATGACACAAAATTACATATTGGATGCACAAGATTGGTTAAAAACCCTAATTGGATTAGAATAAGCCTAGGGAGGACGAAAATGACCTAAATGTTCAACCAATGACACAAAATGACACAAAATCACATATTGGATGCACAAGATTGGTTAAAAACCTTAATTGGATAAGAATAAGCCTAGAGAGGACGAAAATGACCTAAATGTGCTACCAATGACACAAAATCACATATTGGATGCACAAGATTGGTTAAAAACCCTAATTGGATTGGAATAAGCCTAGCGAGGACGAAAATCACCTAATTGGATTACCGATGACAGAAAACACTTATTATATGCACAAGATTGGTTAAAAACCCTAATTGGATTAGAATAAGCCTAGGGAGGACAAAAATGACCTAAATGTGCAACCAATGACACAAAATCACATATTGGATGCACAAGATTGGTTAAAAACCCTAATTGCATTAGAACAAGCATAGGGAGGACGAAAATGACTTAAATGTTCAACCAATGACACAAAATGACACAAAATCACATATTTGATGCACAAGATTAGTTAAAAACCCTAATTGGATTAGAATAAGCCTAGGGAGGACGAAAATTACCTAAATATGCAACCAATGACACAAAATCACATATTCGATGCACAAGATTGGTTAAAAACCCTAATTGGATTAGAATAAGCCTAGGGAGTACGAAAATGACTTAAATGTTCAACCAATGACACAAAATGACACAAAATTACATATTGGATGCACAAGATTGGTTAAAAACCCTAATTGGATTAGAATAAGCCTAGGGAGGACGAAAATGACCTAAATGTTCAACCAATGACACAAAATGACACAAAATCACATATTGGACGCACAAGATTGGTTAAAAACCCTAATTGGATTAGAATAAGCCTAGGGAGGACAAAAATTACCTAAATATGCAACCAATGACACAAAATCACATATTCGATGCACAAGATTGGTTAAAAACCCTAATTGGATTAGAATACGCCTAGGGAGTACGAAAATGACTTAAATGTTCTACCAATGACACAATATGAAACAAAATCACATATTGGATGCACAAGATTCGTTAAAAACCCTAATTGGATTAGAATAAGCCTAGCGAGGACGAAAATCACCTAATTGGATTACCGATGACAGAAAATCACTTATTATATGCACAAGATTGGTTAAATACCCTAATTGGATTAGAATAAGCCTAGGAAGGACAAAATTGACCTAAATGTGCAACCAATGACACAAAATCACATATTGGATGCACAAGATTGGTTAAAAACCCTAATTGCATTAGAACAAGCATAGGGAGGACGAAAATGACCTAAATGTTCAACCAATGACACAAAATGACACAAAATCACATATCGGATGCACAAGATTGGTTAAAAACCCTAATTGGATTAGAATAAGCTTAGGAAGGACGAAAATGACCTAAATGTTCAACCAATGACACAAAATCACATATTGGATGCACAAGATTGGTTAAAAACCCTAATTGGATAAGAATAAGCCTAGAGAGGACGAAAATGACCTAAATGTGCTACCAATGACACAAAATCACATATTGGATGCACAAGATTGGTTAAAAACCCTAATTGGATAAGAATAAGCCTAGAGAGGACGAAAATCACCTAAATGTGCTACCAATGACACAAAATGACACAAAATTACATATTGGATGCACAAGATTCGTTAAAAACCCTAATTGGATTAGAATAAGCCTAAGGAGGACGAAAATTACCTAAATGTGAAACCAATGACAGAAAATCACATATTCGATGCAGAAGATTGGTTAAAAACCCTAATTGGATTAGAATAAGCCTAGGGAGTACGAAAATGACTTAAATGTTCAACCAATGACACAAAATGACACAAAATTACATATTGGATGCACAAGATTGGTTAAAAACCTTAATTGGATTAGAATAAGCCTAGGGAGGACGAAAATGACCTAAATGTTCAACCAATGACACAAAATGACACAAAATCACATATTGGATGCACAAGATTGGTTAAAAACCTTAATTGGATTAGAATAAGCCTAGGGAGGACAAAAATTACCTAAATATGCAACCAATGACACAAAATCACATATTCGATGCACAAGATTGGTTAAAAACCCTAATTGGATTAGAATAAGCCTAGGGAGGACGAAAATGACCTAAATGTTCAACCAATGACACAAAAT